>OW240917.1:77718316-77819002 GCA_933207985.1 Pelobates cultripes
ACCAGATGTAGTTGGTGGCACTGACTGGGGAAATGGGCACAGTATGCACTGTGAGCCTGACACAGAAGCTGGCAGCAGTGGCAGGCAACTGACTGCTATTCAATCTATAACAGTGAAAAAAGTTTTTTGTTTTTAAATCCAAGCTATTGTGACACCAGATGTAATTGGTGGCACTGACTGGGGAAATGGGCACTGTGAGCCTGACACAGAAGCTGGCAGCAGTGGCAGACAACTAAGTGCATTTACATTAGATAGAAAAAAAAAATCCAAAAAAAGCATACCCTTATCCCTAACCTAGCTATGCTTTTCCCTATCTTATGAACAGCAGCTACACTTTCCCTCCTCTTACTAAGCATGCAGCTTGAGAATGAATCTAAAATGGATGCTGTCCAGTAGGTGGGAGGGTCTGCTAGGGAGGCTGTGCTGCTAATTGGCTGGAATGTGTCTGCTGACTGTGAGGTACAGGGTCAAAGTTTACTCAATGATGACGAATAGGGGGCGGGTCGAACCGCGCATATGTTCGCACGCCGTGGCGAACGCGAACATGCTATGTTCGCCAGGAACCGTTCGCCGGCGAACCGTTCGGTACATCACTAATGGCAAATGATTTAGGTAAATTAGAAAAATGGTCAGAGCTGTGGATAAGTGCAAGATAATGCATCTTGGGCATAAAAACACAAGGGCAGAGTGTAGAATATTTAATACCCTACTATCTTAACAACTTAGGAAAGGGATTAAGAAGTAATTATTTCTGATGACTTAAAGGTAGGCAGATAATGTAATAGAGCAACAGGCAATGCTAGCAAAATACTTGGTTGTATAGGGAGAGGCATTGGCAGTAGAAAGAAGTGCTCATGCCATTGTACAGGACACTGGTGAGACCTCACTTGGAGTATTGTATGCAGTATTGGATAACGTATCTTCAGAAGGATATTGATACTTTGGAAAGAGTTCAGAGAAGGGCTACTGAACTGGTTCATGGATTGCAGGATAAAACTTAATAGGAAATGTTAAATGATCTTAACAACATGTATAGCTTGGAGGAAAGGCAAGACAGGGGGGATATGATAGAAACATTTAAATACATAAAGGGAATCAACACAGTAAAGTAGGATACTATATTGACAAAAAGAAAAACTACCACAACAAGAGTACATAGTCTTAAATTAGAGGGGGAAAGGTTTAAAAATAATTTAAACAAGTATTACTTTACAGAGAGGATAGGGACGCATGGAATAGCCTTCCAGCTGAAGTGGTAGAGGTTAACACAGTAAAGGAGTTTAAGCATGCATGGGATAGGCATAAGGCTATCCTAGACTTAAGATAAGGACTAATAAAAGTATTTTGAAAATTGGACAGACTAGATGGGCGAAATGGTTTATCTACCGTCTCATTCTATGTTTCTATTTGTAAGCAAAACAATTTGTGTACACAGAAAAAAGAGAACACTATTAACTGAACACAATATAAGAGTTATTTCAGTAACACAATGTACAAGCAACAGTAACCCTATAGGTTAAAGCAAAACCTATCTTTGATAAGAAAAAAAGAGACATGTACTCTCACAAAGGCAGTTTGCTACTAAGAAGGGAGAAGGAAATCATATTAATTATGTTACTGGATACCATGTGGTGATAATGAATATGAACGAAGGTAACTTTATCTTGAGAAATGTTATTTTAGCAATTACCAAAATATCCTTGCTGGCTCCTTCAATGTGCATTGAATGCAATTTATAGACTTATCCTACTTTGATACCAACCTGTGGACTGCAGAAAGTTTTTTTCATTCTATTTGTAAATTGTGTTTGTTCTATTAACCCCTTAAGGACACATGACATGTGTGACATGTCATGATTCCCTTTTATTCCAGAAGTTTGGTCCTTAAGGAGTTAATACTATTTATTAAGTAAGAAGACACAAAACTTGTTGCCAAGTTTCCTGCTTTAACACACAGTATCATTTACTAAAGTGTGAATGCAATTTGGGAAGATTTGGTTTTATAAAGGCTTTCCCAAGCTATGTCTGCTACTGTATTGTCTAGGAAAATGTCCTTTGCTATGTAATATCAGTGTGAGAAGTGACACTTGACTGCCAAGTGTTTCCACCTTTGTCTCTTTCTTCTCCCAGCCCCTTTGTTTGTATCTTTCTCCCACAACTTAAATGTGTGTCCCAATTCCACTTTCTAAGCCGCTCTGTGTGTCTCTTCCCCCCGGCACCTTAGTGGATCTCTCTACCCCTCTCAGCCCTCTGTGTGACTCTTCTTCCAGCCCATTTGTGTGTCTCTTTTACTTCCCAGACCCTATGTGTCTCTTTGTCCTCTGCAGCCCCTCTGTTTTTATTTGTCCCTCTTAGCCCCTCTGTTTTTATTTGTCCCTCTTAGCCCCTCTGTGTGCCTCTTTGTCTCCTTTACCCACAGCCTCTCATTTCCATGTGAGAGAGTAGAACATACATAAAAGCAGCAGCAGCAGAACATTTTATTTGGTGCAATACTGTAGTCATTACTGAAATTAACTAACGTTAGTAAACATACTAGTACTTACTATTACTAGTACATTGCAGTTTGTCTCCTCATATTTATTTACAAGACAAACCTTTTAATCTATCTTATTTATCACTGATTAATTAATAATGATTTTATAGTAGAGTGCTACATGTCTCAATTTTCCAAATGCTGTGACCAAATGGATGTCAATCATGTTGTACTATATAGGATTTTGCCTGTACCACAGAGTACCTACACAAGTATAGCTATCTAAAAATATAAATATTCCGTAGTGTTATTGCAACAAAGCATTTTTTGGAATATACATGAAGGAGACATTCTTTAAAAAAAAAAAAATCAAAAGCCCCATTTATTTTATATTTGAATAATACATGAAAGAAAAGATCCAAGCACTTTGCATGAGTTTTAGCATTTTCATCCCTTTTTACCAATAGATAGTGACCTCTTTAAGTCAAAGAAATCTCAGTAAAATTCAGAAGCCAATCTCAGCTGCATCAATTTGCACTCTCCACAACTAATCCTCTTATCACCTGGCATTTCAGGAGACAGAAAGATTAGACAAATGTACTTCTCAGTATACAAATAAAGAAATGAAAAGACATTTAAAGGGGAAGACATAGCAATTCTTATGTGGTTATTAAAAAGTTTCAATGAGAAAGTACAACAGAAAAGTTATCTTGAGATGTGCTGCAAAGGCTTGAATTTATTTTGGAAATACTGGTTAAAAGAATGAATTATACACTTATGAAAGAACATTTTGATATCAAGGATCATAACAGGAAAAGTCATTAAGATTTGTAGACAAGTACATACACAGGAAAGAAGAAAAATATAACTGAAATAAAACAATGGTTTTCATTGATTACATGTATTTATTATCAGATGTAATATGATATTAAAATACTGACAGAAAATATTCATTTTTTTAGTTTTAGTTTTTAAATTCCATTTGTCTTTCTTTTGGGCCGTTTTAGACTTATATCCTTCAAAGTCAATATTACAAGGAAAGGATGTTGCTTACATTATTAACATAAAAATATCAATGTAAATCTTTTTCATTCTGTAATTGTTGACCTTGTAATTCAGTACTACTCCAAGCATGATTACCTTTTTAGCGTTTTGAGGTGGTCATGGTGCTTGGAGTCTGTATGTTCAGCAGTTAAATTTGAAATGGCTCACATACAGAGAAAATGCACTATGCTGCCGGAAGAGTAACTCCAACTTTGGCAGTGTCATCAGCCAGCCCATAACAAGAGTTATGGCTAGGATGGCTAATATTACATCTATGTATATTGAGTGTCAGCACGCATAGGAAACTGCCAAACGACAACCAATAGTAGCACGCACTAATCTACATAATCTACATAATGTCCTTTCCTCAGCCAATTCTGCAGAATGTCCCATTCCCTGAAGTGAGAGGAGAATTGGGCTGCAGGAGAACATAGGCTTGATGTGGAATAATAGATATTATTGTTCTTTATTTTTATTTTATTTTACAGGAGGACAATGCCAGCAAAGGTTACTCCACCCAATAACAGTATTCTATTAAAACACTGTCTTTGATTATAGTAACCCTTTAAAAGAAAAGAGAGAATTAAGTGAATACGAGTGACTGTGGAATATGACAGATAACAAGCAATAATGGAATTGCTACATCTTCATTTTCAAAATTATTTTCATGATAAGCAGGGTTGGGTTGATACCTTTATTGACCAAATGAATACAATGGTAAAAGGATTGGACAATAAAAGGACAGCTAGCGGAAATCGTTAAACCATTTATGGATGTCACAGACAATTTGAGACACCGTAATGCCTGGTTTGGGACAAAAATGCAGCTTTATTACTCCTGCTGCTGCTTTTCCTCCTTTTCAAAAATGCCTTTCATTTAGTGCAAGCATGTCAAACTCAAAAGGTAGCAAGGGCCAAATAAACAAGGTTTACGTTTATGTGGGCCGCAACTTGTAAACAATATGTAATCCTGGGTACATATAAATAATTTACTCAAAATCTTCACCTCAGGTTACTTACTGTCTCTGTATTAATGCCACCAGCTGGAGTGCCTGCTCCGCTTGCTCACTTAGTCCCTCTGAAAACTGCAGTCTCTGTCCGCTCAGCTAGCTTTCTAGGCCCTTTGCAATCTCCATAATGTACTGTGTGTGCGGTTTCCTTATGGAGCCGCACGCTGAATGGGGTCGCAGGGAGAACAGGACGAGGTGGGCACAAAAATCACTTGTCAGTCTGACAAGTGATTTTTGTGCCCCCTCAACCAGTGCCCCTGATTGGCTGGGCCGCAAGAAAGCTAATTGTGGGTTTGACATGCTTGATTTAGTGGCTGAGTATTGTGGTGTGACTATGCCTGCTATTTCAGCAGACAAAATTCAAATCTCTTTAGATTTAAATCCTCTTTTTTTTTTTTTTTTTTATTGTAAAATGTATTCTAGAATCTGGTGGGGACTAAAAAAACAAAAAAAACAAATTAAATTACTCCTCTGTTGTCCATTATTGGTGAATCTTAAATATTAAATATTTGCATTTTAAAGCTTCAAATTATTCTAAACATGCCACAAACATAAAAAGAAGTTCAACATCATGATCTGCCTATAATAATAATAATAATGATGATAATAATAATAATAATAAATCCTTACTGTAGTAATTACACTATTTTATTTTAATCATTTAATTGTATATTCATACGGGAATTTTTCTTTTCTTTTATCTTCATCTTTGATCATATAACAAATAAACTAATTTCTACTTTAAATAATTCAAAATAATGAGTTCACACTGCAAAATCCCCTGCTGCCCATTGTAAAAAATAAAGTGATCCTGCAAAGCTATTGAAATACTAATAAAGTATTTTTCTTATGTAAACCTATTGTGTCTGTAGCATAGATGCATTAAACTGTTTGTATTATATAGAAGAATAAACAAAAGGTCAAACAATTTGGAAACAATAATCAAGTCAATACATAAATCCCACTTATGAAAGAAAGAGTCAACATTTACCTATTCTGTGTGTGATTTCCTCAGAGGGCAGTTTTAGGATTTGGCAATAGGGGATGTTATTTATCTGTGAAGCTACTTTGTAATCACAATGTGGTAACGCTATTTATGGAGTTGAATATATACAGAAAGTAAAGGCTACACAACAAAATACATAATCATTTAAAGGAACATTATAGGGTCAGGAACACAAACATGTATACTGGAACCTATAGTGTTAAAAGCACCATCTAGCCCCCCTCGCTCCCCCAGCCCCCTAAATATAATAAAATCTTACCTTTATTCCAGTCCCCTGGTGCTGGCTTTGTCCCTGATCTGCCTCCTTGGATGACATCATCAGAAGTGAGATGAGTCAAGGAGGCAGATGTCAGGGGCAAAGAAAGCACAAGCCAAACATCCCTGGCCAATCAGCATCTCCTCAAAATATATTTTGAAATATATTTGAACCCATTTACATTACTACATATTTATAAATACACAACATCATTTTAAAAATAAGGATGCTTACACTAAAGAACTGGCAAGCCATGGTCCACTTTTTGAACGATGATGGATTGTAGCTCTCACTGCATACTCTGAGACAAAGGGCTAATTTTCAATGTTGTTAATAAATGTTATCCACCAGATACTAAAAAGCAAAGTGGATACTGCTAATCTTAGCTAGTAACAACTGTTTCCCAAATTCAAAATCTTATCTTTCTTTAAATAATTGACATATAGCCCATGAAACAGATAAGGGAATGGGCCTTGACAGGGCCAGGAAGTAGGCATGACATCTAATTTTAATACTTGGCTGTGGGTTAGCAAAGGGAGATGAGGAGTGGGGCTTGCGGCCATCTTATGAGGTGGCCATTTTAATTAAAACTATCTCTTACCTGTTAGTTGTCCCTCTCTGATTTTATTGTTGCAATTAACTTGTTTCTTCACAGCAGCAGGGAATGGTCAGGTTTTAATTTGGGGTAAATAGAGTAGGAAGTGGTCATGGCAAGGTTTAGGGTGGATTAGGCAGGAGTGTTACAATTGGTTGGTAGGTTTGGTAGGTTTGAGCGCATCGGTGGCTCTGAACCTGGGGGTTTAGGGATGTCTCGGTACAACCCTACAGTTTAAACAATAGGTTACGGGGCCTTTTTGGTTATATGTTATGTTATTTATATGGTTATATATTATTATATTGGTGTTTGGTCATTGACAGGGGTATTTATGTATGGGGGGACATTGGTTCTAAATATTTACTATTTGTTGGCAATGACCCCATTTTGTTAATTTTATCACAATAATTTAATAAAGCTGTGGACTAAATATTTCCAATATAAAAGTCTGTGTCTGTGTTTTATTGTGGGGAGTTTTGGGGTATAGTTTAATTACCATGCCGGACAAATGACTACGCATGTTAAGAGTATAATGGGAGTTGTTGATTGCAACTTACCAACTGTTTTCTAACCTTGTCACTAACATTTACTAAATGCTACTAACACTCAAATGTTAACTCTATCCCTGGTGAAAATACACAAATCACATTACGTTTAGATTCTAAAGCTTATGTAAAACTGTATAAAACTAGACTTTCATCCATACTTTGGCTGATTGGTGGGTCATCAGAACTCCGAAGCACCATATTGATATATCACATGTAAAAATGACACGGACAGTGTCCAGAGGCATAAATCATTGTTATTTAACAAAAAAAGTGTTTATTTAAAATGAAAGAAAAAACACACAAGTAAATGATTAAGTATGCTAAAAATAGAGAGAGAAAAAATGATTAGCAGTCTGTGATCCAGAACATAATTAGCATTAAATAGGCCCTGCCTTCTCACTGTACACAACTAGCTCTGGTACATCATCCTCAGCTTCTGCCTATGCAGAGTCACTGATTCCTGCCTATGGCTTGATCAGTTTGTGTTCCTGTTGTTGGCTGCACTAGATCTGCCTAGGATGAAGTTGATGCAGTTGGGATATAGCTGGAGTAGCTTGTGTGTCCTGCACCCTACAAAGGACCTGAGGGCTGCTGGTAAAGAGAGGGTAAAGACAGAGGTTGTTCAATTCATCTTTACCCAAAAGCTTCCCTTCAGAATAGTCTCCACTGGTTTACAGGCTCACAGAAGAACTCAATAAATTAATTTTCTTCTTTGTCATCACTGGCTTTGAGATGACGTCTCCTAGTTTATGAGCATATTGTAATACCATATGTAATGTTTCAATTGTTCCTTTGACTCTCTGGATGATGACTGCAGATGTCCTTATAATGGCACTCCTCCCAATGTGAGTAGTGCACTAGTTAGCTGAACCCTGCACATATGTCCCTGGTGTAGGTTATCTCCAGGCCCATCTTCTATTTAAACTGTGGGCAAAGAATTGTAGTTCTTCCAAACTACGTCGATAGATTTTAGTTCATGCTGCTGTTTGGCTCACCTGAATTATGGTGCTAAAAAATATTTGTGGAAGCTTTAAACAAAAGTAAAAATGGTGCCCATGGCTATGCTAACAATAAAAAAATAACTCTAATTCTCCTGGCCTAATGGCTACACAATATCAGTTTTTTTTGTAGTCGGCATTGACAATATTAGATCATTATATATTGGAAAGAAATAGGAAGTGAGAGTTTTTATACATTTTTAAAACTGTTAGACAGTTTATTTGTTATCTTGAATTAATGAAAAATTTGGAGTTTCAAGTTCAAAAAAAGAGTATTAATTTAAAAAATGAAAGGAAAAAGTCAGTGGATAATTTACCAACCACTCATCCCTTCTACCGGACAAGAACAAAAAATTCTCACATATCCAGTCTGTAGCATCAGGACTGTCCTTCAGTGTGAGAAAAAAAAAAAACCATTGTGCTATCAGTTTATCCCAAATTTGTCTGCGGAGATCACACTGTAAGACTTAACCAGGCAAGTAAAAAATGCTAAAATGAAAGGCATTTGAAAAAAGGAGGAGCCGCAGAAGCAGGAGAAATTGTGTTTTTATTTATGTGTTTATTAAATAAACATGGGAATGACCACCACCACATTTTGAAATACTTTTTTTTTTTTCCTACAAAGAGTCACTAGTGAACTGCAGGCACACCATGTGTATATCACTGAGGGAAGAAAGCTGCAATTTCCCAAGCACAAGCAGTAGCACCACAGAACACTGAATATCAAATAATAAATCTCTTAATAGAAGTAAAAGAAGTAAATTACAAATCAACAAAGCAACTATAAACCTGTGAGACAAAGTGGGGTACGTGACAATGGCAGTAGTAGCTAAGTGAGAGAAACTTTGTTTGTTTGTTTTTTGTGTTTTTTTGTTTTGTAATTCACCATATTTATATTTTGACTGTCCTGTAAAATCTGCCTCTGCAAACCGCTGGCACTATCCTCTTCGTTTCCCTGCCATAACTACGGGAGACCTGCTGTCATTTTTTGTTATTACATTCTTGTTCAGCTTCTTCCCTCTGTAACAGACTTGTGGTATCTTTGCAGATTCTGCTACATACCATTTTCAAAAAGGTATAGCACTTTAACTAGCTGTGGTATAATGAGCTGCAATGCCAGTGGTAGTAGCAGCACAAGTTGCTGCAGCATTAAGGAATGGGAAATGAGACATAACTGACATGATATTGGTAAATGGTAAATTTTCAAGCAGTGCAAAAAGTGGTAAGTGGTATACCTCAGGTTTCTGTTCGGGGACTGCTTCTCTTCAGCATATGTATAAGTGATCTTGAAATAAGCATTGAAGATCATGTTTCAGTGTTTGCAGATGACACAAAACTGTGTAGAGTATTACAATGTGAGCAAGATATTACTTTGCTGCAGAGGGATTTAGAAAGATTGGTAGGCTGGGCATTCAAATGGCAGATGGAACTGTAGATAATATGCAGTTATGCACTTCTGGGTAAAGAATGTTTAAGCAACTTACACCCTAAACAGTTGTGCATTGGGAATAACAACACAATAATGATTTGGGAATTGTTGTAGACAATAAACTAGACAACAATGAGCAATGTCACTCAGCAGTTGCTAAGGCCAGTAAAATATTGTCATGTATAAAATGAGGCATTCAATTTCAGGATTAAAATATAAACTGGGCACCTGTTTTAAAGAGGGACATTATGACATTAGAAAATGTGCAAAGACAGGCTACAAAATTAATAAAATTCATAAAAGAAATGTAAGATTTTAGATGTAAAGAAAGGAAGACAAACTTAAATCTGTTTAGTTTAGAAAAACGGTGCCTCGGGTATATGATAGCATTATACAAATATTTTCAAGGCCAATTCAAACCATTGTCTAGAAATCTATTCATAAACAGGACTATACATAGGACTTGAGGTCACGCATTTAGACTGGAAGAAAGAAGATTAAGTCTAAGGCAAAGTTAAGTGTATTTTTACAGTAAGAACAATAAGGATGTGTAATTCTGTTTAAAGAGGTGGTTTTTGCAGAGACTGTACAGAAAGTTAAACAGCAACTGGATGAATACTTATAAAACAATAACATTCAGGGATATACTTTTAAACAGCTTCTTAATCCAAGGAGATATCTGACTGCCATAATGGGGTCCTAGTTGAAAATTGGAAAGTACTTTAACAGTTTTTTTTTGTTGTTGTTGTTTTTGCTTCTTTTGGATCAACAGCAAAAGCAAATGTGAGAATGGTTGAACTTGATGGACAAATGTCTGTTTTCAACCTACATAACTATGCTGATAGCTACACTATCCTGTGGCTGAATATTACTAATAGTGGTGGTGGAGGCAGTGGTGGCAAAGGTGACCGCAGTCCATATGGCCGAGGTGTACAAAATCTCAGCCATTGCACTACTGCTGATGGTGTATTGGGGAACAGGACCCCTTCCCCTATCCTCCCTCAATTTTGTCTTGCGATTACTACGTGACATTAATGATGGTAGCTTATTTTCTTATTACATTAAGAAAGTGCATTAAGTTAAGTTTATGAATGATTGTCTACTGTGCAAAGTAACATACTTTATTCAGCATATATAGTTGTTTTTGTTGAAAAATGGGTAGTTACTTGGTAGATTTGCTACTGTACTTTAATACTATTTTGTTTTACTTTCAGAAACACTGCACAGTGCTAGCACACTCTTTTTTATTATTATATTTTTTTTTCTTCCACAAAACTTTTAACAAAACAAAACCTGACAAAGTATAATTTGGGGATTTCAATTTGGTGTTAAGTGCCAGTGGCTAGCAGTGCAACACTGCACTATACAGGGAGTGCAGAATTATTAGGCAAGTTGTATTTTTGAGGATTAATTTTATTATTGAATAACAACCATGTTCTCAATGAACCCAAAAAACTCATTAATATCAAAGCTGAATATTTTTGGAAGTAGTTTTTAGTTTGTTTTTAGTTATAGCTATGTTAGGGGATATCTGTGTGTGCAGGTGACTATTACTGTGCATAATTATTAGGCAACTTAACAAAAAACAAATATATACCCATTTCAATTATTTATTATTACCAGTGAAACCAATATAACATCTCAACATTCACAAATATACATTTCTGACATTCAAAAACAAAACAAAAACAAATCAGTGACCAATATAGCCACCTTTCTTTGCAAGGACACTCAAAAGCCTGCCATCCATGGATTCTGTCAGTGTTTTGATCTGTTCACCATCAACATTGCGTGCAGCAGCAACCACAGCCTCCCAGACACTGTTCAGAGAGGTGTACTGTTTTCCCTCCTTGTAAATCTCACATTTGATGATGGACCACAGGTTCTCAATGGGGTTCAGATCAGGTGAACAAGGAGGCCATGTCATTAGATTTTCTTCTTTTATACCCTTTCTTGCCAGCCACGCTGTGGAGTACTTGGACGCGTGTGATGGAGCATTGTCCTGCATGAAAATCATGTTTCTTTTGAAGGATGCAGACTTCTTCCTGTACCACTGCTTGAAGAAGGTGTCTTCCAGGAACTGGCAGTAGGACTGGGAGTTGAGCTTGACTCCATCCTCAACCCGAAAAGGCCCCACAAGCTCATATTTGATGATACCAGCCCAAACCAGTACTCCACCTCCACCTTGCTGGCGTCTGAGTCGGACTGGAGCTCTCTGCCCTTTACCAATCCAGCCACGGGCCCATCCATCTGGCCCATCAAGACTCACTCTAATTTCATCAGTCCATAAAACCTTAGAAAAATCAGTCTTGAGATATTTCTTGGCCCAGTCTTGACGTTTCAGCTTGTGTGTCTTGTTCAGTGGTGGTCGTCCTTCAGCCTTTCTTACCTTGGCCATGTCTCTGAGTATTGCACACCTTGTGCTTTTGGGCACTCCAGTGATGTTGCAGCTCTGAAATATGGTCAAACTGGTGGCAAGTGGCATCGTGGCAGCTGCACGCTTGACTTTTCTCAGTTCATGGGCAGTTATTTTGCACCTTGGTTTTTCCACACGCTTCTTGCGACCCTGTTGACTATTTTGAATGAAACGCTTGATTGTTCGATGATCACGCTTCAGAAGCTTTGCAATTTTAAGAGTGCTGCATCCCTCTGCAAGATATCTCACTATTTTTGACTTTTCTGAGCCTGTCAAGTCCTTCTTTTGACCCATTTTGCCAAAGGAAAGGAAGTTGCCTAATAATTATGCACACCTGATATAGGGTGTTGATGTCATTAGACCACACCCCTTCTCATTACAGAGATGCACATCACCTAATATGCTTAATTGGTAGTAGGCTTTTGAGCCTATACAGCTTGGAGTAAGAAAACATGCATAAAGAGGATGATGTGGTCAAAATACTCATTTGCCTAATAATTCTGCACTCCCTGTATATAAGCAATAGTGTAACTCTAGGATGAATAAAGCAGGATATGTACCATTCAAACTTTGTGTGATAGCCAATTTTGGGAGTAGCTTTGCAAGAGGAACTTTTTTCTTCTTTTTACTGAGAAACACACTTCACAAAAAATAAATAAATATATATTTCTACAGTTCATTTCTGTGTATTGGTAACCTAGTCTGACACCTGGACCAGTGACACAATGGCAATCTCCTATCTCCCAGTCAAAGTTGTTAGAAGTGCCCCTGCAGGTAGCTAGCTAGATACAGCAGCAAGATATTCCTAGTCTCACTCTAGAATCAATCACTAAGGCTATCTCTCATTCCAACACAGCCCAGCAAGGGTAAAACATACAGTATCTCTGCCAGTCTGTTTCCTGAGTAGCTGCAGTCAGTGTCTGGAAAAATCCTGCTCTAGAGTTTAGATTTGTTTTAAATGCTCCTCTGTTTTTCCTTCTATTAGTCAGTTTGTCTATGAATACAAATCAACATTTACTGGCTGTTCCTTAACTATTAATCATGTATTGTTTTCTATCTCTTGGTATTACAGATAGAAACAGTCCACATGATTGGGCAGAACTGTTGTCCATCAGGGCAAACTCAACTGCTTAAAAAAAAAAAACAGCCTGTTCTCCATTTTACATTCATTTTTTCTAGTGCCAATAATGGCACTCCATATAACAAATGAATACAAGTATTTTCGGGCTTTTGTGAGTCAGTTCCCCTCAAATTCTGCTGTGTGGCAACTCAGAAATCAGAATTTCACCTGATCGGCCCTAAATTGGCCGAAATGCAGTTTTTCCTGAAATGAATCTCCAAGTTAATATGACACAGACATGTTGCAATATTGCAATAGATCCCACTTGTATAATATATTTACAATCATTAACTGTACAATGGAGCAAAAAAAAAAAATTTATACAAATGAGCATTTAATTTTGTTATATTTCTCAATTTCTTGTTTTCTTCTGGGTTTTGTTCAGCTGCTCTGCTTGATGGATTACATATAACACTGAAACATTTCTTTCCATTTGCATTCCATTTAATCATTTAAGCAATCTTACTTTATTAACTTACGGGATTCATTACTTTTTAAAAGTACAGTTGTCAAATAGCCTTAATTGAATTCCACCCAATGAAATTATAATGTCAACATCTAAAAATTAGAATCTGTCTTTTAATTAAATAATTTCTCTGAGCTGTGTTCAGAGTTCTTTTATAAAATGTTCCTTTTACCATTACCATTACCTGTTGCTGTTTTCTACTAATGTGGGAACATTACTGGAGCCTTAGTCTTCAAGGCAAATCTTAGGATATTGGTGATTTTTAATAATGAGGGTTGGTAAAAAGCCAGTAAGCACTACAATTCATCTCGAAGAGCTCTGTGCGGTTTAATTATTTTCTTCTACATTTATATCAACAAAATGTTCTCTGTAGCAATGATTACATATATGCGCAGTTACACCAAGCATCAGTACTATGTAGAGTACTACTGCTGCTTACAAAGTATCCCTGTAGATTACTCAGATCCCTGCCTCCTCGGTCCTCATCCATTGCTAAAATGTAATCATAATGTATAACCTACAAAAGTTACTATAAAGTTTGGTAGAAAATATGATTCACATTCCATGATTTTGCTAAAGGGGCACTATAGTTCAGCATAGTGATCATGATGCTAATAGTCTCTGGGTGCCTTGATCAAACTGTTTCAGAGTGGTTTGATAAAAAACCTCTTAAACGCCTTCCTTTACATTTCCACATTATCAATGTAAGTTAATTGAATAGCATTGATAGGTTGAGGCCTCTGGGCTAACCTGCCTCAGCCCTCTAAACCAATTACCATCATTCATAAGTGTGTTAACAAAATGTAGGAATCAAAGACAGTATAATATAACTGGCCAAATTGGTATAGAAGAAAATGATGCCAGCCTATGAGCCTAATATTTAGCATTTAAACAATTTTCTAAAAAGTAATGTATGGTTCTATCTTTTTTTACAGTTAGAAAACATATCTTTTTTTGCTACCATAGTTGATCCTCTCCAGACAGCATAGGTTTTAGCCACCTGTAAGCATCCATCTCAAGCCAACATTAGCAAAAATGTTTCCTTAATTTTATTTGCAAATAATTAAACATCATAAATGGAATCAAAATTTTTTTTAAATTTTTCAATCAGGCATTAACTTGCTTTAGAAGCTTTTAGCTCCTGCTCTGTAAATTACATTTTAATCACACAAAGGAAGTTCCAACAGAGTCTAGGAGGCTTTTAACAGATCATGAGATAAGATATTCTAGATTAAACATACTGTGCGGGAACCTAAAATATCCAGTGATTACAACATTATTACAATTCCTCCAAGGTAGCACACAAAAAAAACTTACATCTACAAATGTAAAAAGGAGATAAAAACTATTCTAATTATACTTTGTAACATTTCTAGTTTTTGTTCAGCCAGACTGACTCTTTTCTCAGAAATTGTCAGTAATCACCACAGGATGTTGCTTCAACAAATGAGATAGTGTTTTTTTAATTAAAATTATGAAGGAATATAGTTCAGCCAGCATGGAGTGTCTTATCATGGCTTTGTACAGTACTTTATGCTACTGTTGGACTTTTCTTGTGTGTCTTTATACTACTATCAAGGCATAACACACTTATTTTGCTTTCAGATTCACTTCACTTATGTATGGATGTTTACAAATCAATAAACACAAATAAAAAAAAATAATCCAAAATATAAAGTTTCCGCTTACTGGGTTTAGTTGTTTTTGCTTAGGTATCAAATAATTAACTCTATGATATGTTTGCCACTAAGTGTGGGACAATTGTCACATGTGCTTTTTCACCAGACACTGATCTATTAACGAATTCTTGATTTTGGGGAAAATGTTAAATAATTATTGTAAATGTATTATATTAAGTGTGCATCAAAAGCCTTGTCTAGTTAATTTATTGTATCAAATAGTACAAAAATGACACAAAATTATTACTTATTAAGTTATTCAACCTTTAATACTAAAAGAGAGAGATCTCTCTTTTAATTACCTGTTACTCATATCTGATTGTCAGACAATAAGTAATTTGTGCTCGCACATTTTTTTTTTTATAAATAATATGCATTTTATCTAGCCCTCTTGATCTTGTTATCAGACAGACTGGGATAAATTGTCTGCACAGCTCACTTTTTTACTTAATAGCATATTTCTTTTTCAAGATATGTTACATCCCTGATCAACATGCTTTATCTGCCATCTTTGGACAAGCTTTATTTACTGCAAAAAAAATAACTAAAAAACCTTAATCTCTTTAAATTATAGAGCAGTTAAGATTTAAGTTTTATTTGGATAGGTACAGTCAGCTGAAAACATCTACATGTAAAATCTTGCATACCATCATGATTTACTGTATGAGTTCTAAGCTTACCAGTACCTAGCTACAATACTCATTTTAAAACAATACCATCATTTATAACTGGTTCAATTTGTTCCATTGGACTTAAAAATATGCTCCACCAAGATCTGAAGTACAGGCAAAATATTTTGGTACAAATCCATATTTGAACTTTTTAAATATTATAAAAGAATAAAGTTTAAAAAAAAAAACCATATCCTCAAGGCCTGCTTGTCAAAATAGTCTGGATACTGTGGCGAAAGTCACCTCGCCACTGGTTTTTGGAGAGGACTACTTGCCAACCTTTTGCCCTGTGACTATGGCCCCTTTAATTTGTTTTGGCTGAGAGGCCCTATTTGTGGCTAGTGGGACTTTAGACAATGGTTCTTCGAACTCCCAAACAATCGAAGTAGCCGCCATTCGACATTCGAACAAGTGGTGGCAGCCATCTTGTTCGCATGGACTAAAACCGTGAAGACTTCAGGAGGACTTAGCCACGAATGCCCTGGAACGATTTTTGGCATGAAAACCCCGCGGTTCCCGGTTGATCCTCCGGTAGCACTTAGCCGCGAATCTATGGAACTTTTTTGGGCATGAAATCCTGGATTTGTCTTGGCAAAAATATGACTTCCATAAAATTTCTGAACCCCTGATCCGATCTGGGTGATTCTTGCATATGCTGTTCACCCAGATCAGAGCTATCAGGGGATGTAACATTTATGGGGATATATTGTGTTTTGTGGTACTTATGGTACTTTATAAAAATGTGTGTTTTTTCTGCCTGTGGATAATTAAGTTAATGCATTAACTACCTTAATTCTATCACAGCCAGAGGGGAGGGATTGTTTACTGTATGTGGGATTGTCGTTCAATGTTACACTATTTTTATTGGTCTGTACAGTTTGTAACTCGGTGCTCCATCGGGTCCATGGGGGGTGCCTCTGGCCTGAGGAATTGTATATAAAGCCAACCTGTACCATTAAAATTTCAGTTCTACTTCACCCTCAATCTAGAGTCTTGTCTCTTATTGGGGTGAATTGCTATATCATTACATTGCTATGATCATCATACTCCCTTGGATAATTACTAGCTCTTGTAAGAGCTATTCCTGCTATGCTCTCTGAAGGAAGAGAGGTTCACCCACTGGAACCTGGAGCCTTGTTATAGGTCCAGAGTGGGTAGGAGACGGCGAGACCCCAACCAAGCTGCGGTGGTTTGTGGGGTCTGCAGTACTTATGGTGTCTGGAGAAGTGCTTGGAGCCCTCGGTAAGCACTAGGAGCCTCTGTCGGCGGAGGTACCCAACCGGGGTACTGGAAGCTCTGTTACGGATACAATGGCCCTCTAGCTATAGAATATATAATAAAATAAAATGTATAAGTGCTTATTTTGCCCCCTTTTCCTATGATCGTATTAATTTACCTCGTTTGTCTGTTTTAATTAATTTAATATTCCTCAAAAATCTTAAGAGTTAAATTAAATGGACTGTTAAGGAAACTTTCACAATTAGAGAAAACGCACAAAACGACTCCCATAACCGAAATTCAACTCAAGTTTTTTCAACTTTAAAAGCTGAATGTATACTCAAAAGAATAGAAGCAAAATTTTATTCAGGAGGAAACAGAGTGGGCTGGATGCTTGCAAATAAGCTTTGAAAACAGATTGCCAATTCTGTCCCATATCTTATTGATGACACAGGGAAGAAAATCTATGCGCACATTTTTACAGCACCTTATACAACTTGGGTTATGTCCACGAACACATCAACCCACCTCGGTGGAAATTAAATTATTCCTGCATAAAGTTCAGTTGCCCCAAATTACAGAATAGCAAGCTGAGCAATTGGTGTGTCTGATTTCTGAAATGAAAGTTGAACAAGCAATAATGTTTCTTAAAATGGGTAAATCATAGGGACCACATGGCTACATTGCCACTTAATATAAGGGCTTCTTTCTGATCCCATATTTAATATACCTGTTTAACTTACTCAAGGCCACAGGTACCATACTGCCAGTAAGGCTGCAAGTCCATGTAGTAACCCTACCCAAGCTGGGAAGCCCCCAGTAAGATGTGCAACTCTTTGTTGAACATTGATTACACATTGAAAGTAAAATTCTAGCGACTCGCCTTTCAGGAGTTTTGCTGCATGTGGTCTATAATGAGCAAGTGAAGTTCTTTAGAGGAAGGCAGGCACAAGATGCTTCATTTAGCTTCTCAGAACAGAACCAGATGCCTTCTTTTGTCCTTAGACATGGAGAAGGCATTTGACCAGCTACATTGGAGATACATTAGATAAACTCTGAAGTCTTTTTGGTTCCCAGACATTTTTATCTACTTTTATTATGGTCTTATCAACTGTTTGGATCTTTGCTATGGGATTCTTAGCGGGTTTTTTTTTAGCATCAATATGAGGCAGGGGTGCAATATGTTCCTGCTCTAAAACTCCAAACATGACATATTAGATCGACTTCTGACATGAAGGCTATAACTGTACAACGTCTGCTAGCACAAAAATCCCAAGGTTTGTAGATGATATTCTGTTGCTGCTTAAGCACCCTCAGATGTCTGTCAGCTCTCCAAAAAACGCAAAACAGATATGGAAGTATTTCTTACCACAAAGTAATTCACAGTAAATCTCAGGCCTTGAACCTAACTTTAAAAATGACTCTTGATTTGAAAACGAATTAAAAATTTGATTGGAGACAGGAATATATTAATTACTTTGGAATACAACTCTATTTATCAATAGGAGAGATCCCCCACAAAAGTGTGGTTTTAAGCTAAAAAGGACATATCTTGATGGCAAACATTTTAAATTCAGGTCAATGTGCCTCACTTAACATGATGTTGGTATGAAAATATTTATATCTGTTTAGAACAATAGCATTACCCTTTCTTCTTACGCAGCTAAAAACAATTCAGTGAGTACATAATGCATACTTGCATTCACATAAGAGACCTAGGGTGGGCATCTCAGTTTTATACAAACACAGGTCCCAGGAAGGGCTTGAAGCCCCCAGCCTAGTCCGATACCACCAGGTGACATCTCTCACCCAAGCTATATTGTTCTGCGTAGAGCCCTCAGTAGCACAAATGCTAGATATGGAATATACACAGGTATCCTCAGGAAGAGTGGCACACTTGTTATGGACAAATAAATAAAGTCTTACCCAAAGAACACTTTTCTGAACTACACTTCATTCACTTTGAACTTGGAGCATGCCTTTCATTAGAGTATATATTTAGAGTTTCCCATATTCAAATTCTACATCAGTGGCTACTTGACTTAAACCTAACCTGTTGGGCCAATAAGAGTATCTTTATAAACGGCAAGTCATGCTTCCCTCTGCAGAGTCAGATTCAACACACATAACAGAGATGTGTTTGCATTCTTTAGAATGCAACATTTACTTACCCAGGGTCCAATAAAAAAAAAAAACTCACGGATCGAAAAAGATGCTCTATATGCGTGTTCTTTGTCTGTGGTACAATAAAGTTATCGCCCTACATTTTGTCCTGTTGACTGTTGAGCAGTGAAATGCTAAACATGTGTGTTGAGCGTGTCTCCATTATTGTGTGCCCTTACTCATTTATCCTAAGCCCAGAATAGTTAGTAGATATACTGCATTAAAGGACCACTCTAGGCACCCAGACCACTTCAGCTTAATGAAGTGGTCTGGGTGCCAGGTCCAGCTAGGGTTAACCCATTTTTTCATAAACATAGCAGTTTCAGAGAAACTGCTATGTTTATGAATGGGTTAAGCCTTCCCCCTAATCCTCTAGTGGCTGTCTCATTGACAGCCACTAGAGGCGCTTGCGTGCTTCTCACTGTGATTTTCACAGTGAGAGCACGCCAGCGTCCATAGGAAAGCATTATGAATGCTTTCCTATGCGACCGGCTGAATGCGCGCGCAGCTCTTGCCGCGCGTGCGCATTCAGCCCAGAAGGAGGAACGGAGGAGGATCGGAGGAGGAGAGCTCCCCGCCCAGCGCTGGAAAAAGGTAAGTTTTCCCCTTTCCAGAGCCGGGCGGGAGGGGGTCCCTGAGGGTGGGGGCACCCTCAGGGCACTATAGTGCCAGGAAAACAAGTATGTTTTCCTGGCACTATAGTGGTCCTTTAATGTCCCTTCAGAAATGCATACATGAAATTGTGACAAAATATGTTCTACATACAGAGACAGCCATTGGAGCAATAAGAAATGTGGGAGAAATATTGAGTGATGGGCTGATGATTGTACAGAAATTAATCATTTGTTTTGTTACATATTGGATTATACATTGAGCACATAGATATACATTACATTATGTATAGAGCATTAGATTCTGTGTTTGTGTATATCAATTCTTGTAAATAAAATAATTTTTCACTAAATAAAGTTTTTTTTTGTCTTTATTAGAGACTGTGGTATTATTAGTATTTCTTGTTGAAAAACAAACTTAAAATGACCTATTGCATTAAAAAGAGGATCGCCACAGAGAAAGCAATATACCTTTGGCACCATAAATGCTGAAGTAGAGTGCTCAGAAGAGATCCAATCCTCAGGTTCCCTGATACTTGAAAGACTGTGTTTTAGATTTAAAAATGAATGACCTTGTATTAATAAACATTGATTATTGTTACAAGGTGTTTGACGTACAACAAACCTTTGAAGATGCCATAAACTCAACTTACAAATTTGGCTTAATGCTATGAAGAGGAAATTGATTCACTTAGAAAGAATGGAGCATTCACTTTGTTTAGAAGTGCAGGTTTTGATGGATCTTTGCAATAAAGATTAAAACTGATGGATCAGAAATGTATAAGGCCAGATATAGTGTTAAGGTTATAATCACGCAAAGGGAGTTGATTATGAAAAAAATATTCTCTCCAACAGCAAACATTACATCAGTTAGAACCTAGCAACTAGCTGCACACAATTTAATTTACTTCTGAAAACGACATGAAAACAGCTTATATTTATGTTAGTGAAAGTTTTGAGGACAAATTCAAACAGTATAAAAATGAGAAGTGATACAACTGCATGGATAAATTATTTATTATAGGTGCCAGTTGTGAAACAATGCTAATGAGTGTAAAAGAAATGCTTACTGCTAAATTCAAGATGAAAACATTTCCTAGGCATTGAGTTTAAACAAAGTGTATGCTCAGTAAAGAAGAAGCAGAAGAGGATACACATCAAAGATTCTAAAGATCAACAAATAATTCTGTGGACACAAAAACATATTGAACATTGCCATGTGCACTTGACCAGATTTAAGTTGGGTAATGAGTAAAATATCACAGCAGAACCAACATACAACTTCTATTTAACTAAAATGTAATGAGATACTTGAAACATACCATTAACTATTTATGTTACAAGAAGTGTAATTAAGGTTTGAAACTATAAGCATACAGTGATGGTGATTGGGCCTCTGATGTGAATAATAATTGAAGCATGACCAGATATTGCTTTAGTCATACAAAGAATGGTCCAACATTTGCCTCGAAGTCTAAGAAACTGTCTACAGTTGCTTTCTATCATGTTAATCTAAATTCATTGCGCTAGCTGCGACTACAAAATAAGGTTTGAACATGATGCAGTGGCTCAGGTGAATGTATAATAAATGTCTATATGAATGAGTACACATATTTGGGGACAAGTAGAGAGCCATAGCTCTTTAAAGGAATCCAGCTTCTAAAAAAAAAAAAATACAGACATTAGTGATGTCTCGAACGGTTCGCCGAACGGTTCGCCGCAGACGGCGAACATATGACCCTGTACCTCACAGTCAGCAGACACATTCCAGCCAATCAGCAGCAGACCCTCTCTCCCAGACCCTCCCACCTCCTGGACAGCTCACTAAGAATGTAGCTTCAAAATGGATGCTGTCCAGGAGGTGGGGGGGTCTGTGAGGGAGGGTCTGCTGCTGATTGGCTGGACTGTGTCTGCTGACTGTGAGGAGGGAAAAACTTGGTCTGTACTTTCAGGACAAGTTCTCCACTCGTTCTCCACTCGTTCTACTGCATCAGAACATGCTATGGGTTACAGCAGCACACTCATATATTTCCCTACAAAGAGCTGTCTGCAACCATCAAGCTGCATTTACCACCAGAGATTCTGGATTTCCACTCAGCCTCTACAGTTCCTAACTCCCACTAGAGCCCCTAACCCCCACTACTGCCCTTAAATCCTACCACAGCACACACCCCAACGTGCCTCTAACTCCCTCTACAGGAACCTATCCCTCACTACAGACCGTAACCCCCACAACAGCCCCTATCCCCTAATACCTCTTTTACAATTCTTAAACCATTTGTATACTTACTCTTGGAGGGCGATAGGTCACTCTTGGCACTAAAGCCACCACAGAGGGCTTTAGTGGTTATTGTACCTCGATTGTTCCTTTAAATAATCTATCAATGTCCCTCCTATGATTAGGTTCTTCTACCCCCTCTGCATACCAACCAGTGTATGTTTGTTGTGGATGTCTTTGAAACCAACTTAACTTTCACATTTGAATTGAATTTTATCTGACGTTGGTTGTTTAAACATTCAGTATGGAAGTAAATGAAAAATTCAATGCTATGTGGCTAAACCACTAAATAATTTTTTTTTTCAAACTTCTTTGCAAAAAAAAAACAAACACACAAAAAAATAAAAAGCAAAAAGCTGCATAATTAGTTTTTCTTTTCTGAAAAATGCTACATCTTGCTCATCCCATTTTACCATTACAATCAATTCATCTCTGGATTACTATTGCAAACCGGCATGGATTTTGGAAAGTGACAGTCAATTTTAAATGAACTGGCAGCTATTTCACTGCAGGTCTATTACCAGAGTACAAGTTACTTTAAACTCATTCTATATACCTCTTAGATTACTTTTTAATCCCTGAAAGGGAATGAAGAACAAAAGATCATCAGTTATGTTTAGGGAAAGTGTATTTCTCATGCTATGATTTGAAAGATTATATTTTTCATAGATCAGTAGAGAAAATATTTATTTTACGTGCAAACATTTCTAATAAATACATAAAACAGTCTATTGATTTTTCATTTTTGCATACCTCCATTGTCAGAAACATCTTCAGACATTTTAGCTTAACAGCAGTGATGCTATAAAGTAATTTTCCATATGATTTACTAGGACTATTGACATGTTTAGGTTGTGCAAAAACAAGAATGTAATTTGCAACACAGAAGACATGTTTAACAGTATCTAGATTTTATTTTTTTTCACTGCTGTTTTTTATATCTCTGTTTTCTGGATATTCAAAATTATGCAACAATCTTTTTTTAATATACATTTTAAACAAGACCACTAGGTTCTGTGTGCTTTGGAAATTGAATAAATTACAAACACATAATATTGTTTTAAATGTTATAATGACTCTATTTAAAATCATTAACTGGTTTAAATAGAAAATGTATCTGTTATAAAAATACTATTTCTAATATTACAGGTAAGCATACAGATGTAATGAAATAAAGAGGTAATGATAAGTTTAAAATAATAACTGGAAAGTCAGGCTATGTAGAACGACATGGTTTATTTGCAAAACAAGCAATCTATAGATAAACATATTAGATTAAACATGAACATGTTATAAGTATATAATATGAATAATCATAGCTATAAATATCTTATTATTCTTATTAATCTTAATTATTCTCAATTTCTCTCATAAAATAGTTTATTTTTTAACGTATGAGCTTACTTTAACAAATAAGATATTTTGTTTTTTTTACAAAGTCCATAAACCATGAAGGTTATTATTTGTAATAGTGGTTTCAGTAGTAAAAAGGGTCTATTAAAAAGAATATTCCATGCACCATAACCTCTGAATCATTCTGTAGTTGTTATGGTGCTGTAAGTGCCCTAGCACCCCCAATGTCAGCAATTCAACATATTCCAACAATTTGACAACTTAAATAGTGTCTGGCAGGTGCTGTCACCTCTTCCATTGAGAGACGTGAGCTCTCTGCTCTGAGTTAGTGAGGGATGCAGGGCTTAACTCATTGGCTGACAGTGTTCAGTGGGTGATCTAAGTGAATGAGTTGACCCTACACAGCAGGACTAATGTAAGTTCTGTGCATGAGTTTTCACCTCTTAATAGAGAAGTGCTCTGGTAAGTTGTCAAACTGTTACCGAATGGTTTGACATCTTACATTGGGCAGGCACCAGTTCACTCCTGGCAACACAACTGCTACAGGGTGCTGATTTGATTATGATGCTTGGAGTGTTCCTTTAATAATAATCTGTCTTAGTGTCAGGATAGGTAACCCAATCAAGGAGAGAAGAGGACAACAGTAAGTGATCCTAAGCAGGATCCCCTGATTACGACATAACAGATCTATATTCTAGAGGGGTATGTTTTGGCAAGGTCCTGTTTCTTTAAGAATGCCTGCAAGAAGATGGGGTTGCCATGGTTACCAGGCAAGCCCGCAAACACTCCAATGTGCACTCCACCTTATCTCCCCAATACAGAGAACACCACTTGGCATCCTAGAAAAGTAGAGATCAGCCTGTGAGATTACCATGCAGCATCTCCCTGAGCCTGCAAATGTCCTGTGGTAGCCACAGGGATGACACAGCTACTTCTCAAGAGAAGTAAGTTAAATCCCATAAGGAAAGCATTGCAGCAATTCTTTCCATGGGGATGGCCTAAAGGGCTTATGTTGCTCGTTAGCGCCCTCACCCCTCGTTAGTTGACGTTCGAGGAAGCAGTGTGCTAATCCAGTGCAGAAAGAGATCAGCGCTGGAATCGGGTAAGTACACTAAGGGTTTATAAACCCTTACACTGCTTGGAGTGACAAGGAAGAGGGGAGATGTCGAGGGAAGTATAGGGCTAGGAATACAGTTTTGTATTCCTAGCACTGTAATATCCTTTTAAACTGAATGCAAAGTATCTGCAGTGGTAGCAAGTTATAGTCATATGAGAATATAATTGAAAGTCTTCTTCCAAATTAATTCCATTGTGTATGAGTAATAGCTGTACTTGTATATCATGTTTTGAAAAATTAGCTAAAAAAATGTTAGCAGAAATGTATCAATATTCAACAGCAACATGCTTATATGATTGAAAATGTAGACAAAGACAAATTAATTGTGGTTTGGTAGATTAGATATTGTTTTAAAATATTTTAGAGTTACTTAAAATTGCAAAATAAGTTTCCAACAATACGCACAATTCTGTCAGATGGAAGAAATCATTGGAAAACATTAACCATTCTGTCAAAGCAAATCATTTGCAAATCTTTTGTAAATGTGAATTAAAGCAAATTACAATTTAAATGACTACATATTTTTCTCACTTAAATATTGTCTCCAAAAACTGCACCACTAGCACAGTCAATAAATAACAGCTATATATATATGTGTGTTTTCTTACTCTAAATGCAAAATAAAGCTTATTGATTCTGCTGCCCAACTCTTTCACACTTTAACAGGGTTATTCACTGAAGTCCAAATGGCTCTGTTCTGAATTGGGCAAAACCATTCACTGCTGATCGGTGCCATCATGACTGCAAAATCCGAACTTTGCTCATTGAAATCCCACACAGCCTGAATTTGGATTGGATTTCACCTGAACAGTATGCCAACCGGTGGCTGAAGTCCAGATTGAGTGCTGCAAATCCAGGCTAGAAAAAAATTAATCTGAACTATTTGCCCACTGATAGCACTAGCAGCCTGGAAGCAAATAGTTAAAAACCATCCAGCGTTTGCTAGCCAGCCACCACATCAAAAAAGTTAAAATAATTTCTAATAATTAATAAATACAAATTTCTATGTGGGTCAATAAAATAGTCATATTACCTCCACATGAGAGCATCTGCCATGTCTGCTAAATCTTTATAACGAGCACACACACTCTTGAGACTTGGCTGTCAGAGATGCTTACTAGCTAACTAGCAATTGGAACATTCTTATATCGCGAAGCATTGGAGATTTTTGAGATTTCCCTGCTATTAGAGTTCATTCTGTGGTGCGCCCTCCATGGGTAAAGATAAAAATTATGTTGCATTTTTTTTTTCGGTGCTTTTTTTTTTGTTTTGTTTTTGTTTTGTGAGCTGGCCTTTTTTTTTTCTTTAACAGTTGCATCTGAAATTATGCCTTTTAGTTTGTTCTTTTTCGAGGTTGAAGAAAAGACGAATTAGAATAAGACATCAGATGGTAATAATTCTTAAAGTATAGTAATTAAATTATAAAGTATAGACTACCCTTTTAACATTTACCTGGACTCTTATTCTTGCCCTTCAGCTGCAACTTCAGGATCTGTCTGACTCTCTGGGGGTACTTGGATGTTGCTATTCTCATTGCATTTTCATCATGGTTGCCATATGTTTGTGGTATCTCCAAGTACTTGATATACCTTGATAGAGCGTCTATCTATCATTCCAGTTATAACAAATTAGCTTTACAGTTATAGAAAATTTATATTTTAAAGCTCAAATAAACTCTATCTATCTATCTATCTATCTATATATCTATTCATCCATGTATCCATCTGTGCATCTACCTATACAAACAAACATACACCCTCAGGAAATACTAAACTTATGAAAATACCACATTAGAATTCTGGATGTCTACTAATGCTGAAAATAAAACATGAAGAGTTAGAATCAAATATGTATACTTATTTACATTGTGTGCTTTTTTTGGCAGACTGAAGTCTTTTTTTGAAAGGCAAACAGATGTATGTTTTATTTCACCACTAGTGTAACACATTGTTGCAAAATACTGCAAGTAATACAGGAATGGAGAAATTGTTAATATCATACTGTTTCTTGTTTATTACGTGAATATCTGAGATTGGAATGATTCTATTTTTAGTAAAATGCTTTGTTGTTATTATTGTTATGCAAGCCCAGACACCCTAAGAATCATTGTAATAATTGCATAACAACTATTAACATTTATGTTAACATGTTAAGCAATAAAGTACACAATAGAATTAACACTAAAATAAATTAAAGTTTAGAATCCTTTCATGTAGTTTTTTTTCAACCAAGAAAAATGCTATAATTTCTGCTAAAATTAACCAGCTTTTAATACATCAGTGCATATTCTTTATGAAATAAGCACACAAAATGTTTAGGGATTTAAATACTAATACCATGGTAATGTTATGCCAACGTGTTTATCAGTCTTAACAGAAGGCATGGATTTTTTTTTTTTAATGTCTGTTGAAAAGTAATTACGAATTTCATTTTATTTTCTGACAATTCAACTTCAAAAAAATCATATAAAAATGAATATGCACAAGTTTTTTTGGTTCAACAATGTTTATTTTATTGGTGCCAAATACACAAAACAAATGTGTTTAAATTTGATTTGCATGATTTACTACTCTATTCAGATTAGAAGTTTAAACAATTTTGCCCATAGCTCAGCATTAGTATATAGAAGTCAGAGCAGGGCACACATACAAAGCTGAGTACTTAAGAATCCTTAGTCGGTGGTTTACTTAAACAAGAGCAGACTGATTTAACAAAAAAAAAAAAAAGAAAAATATTACATCTCAAAGGCAAAATGGCTACATGGCAAGAGAGAGAACAAGTGAAGAAAGATATTAAGTCAATATACTTAGTCTCCAGGATAATAGAGACCAAAGAGGGCAGAGAATTAAACGATACCAGTACATTTAATATGAATGAGATAATTTAATACCCTCAAAAGTACAACTCATTCTCATTGACTACAATTGACTATTCTGCTTAATATTCCCACTGGAGATGCAATGTCAGGTGGGTTTGTTGTAGCTAAATACAAAAGCATACCTACGACTATTCTGTACATATGTTTTTCTTTCATTTTCATTACACTGTGTGCGGAAGTTTGTACATATGGGTTTAGCAACCGCATGGTCTTGCTTGAGATCCATAAACTCTATGAAAGCTAGAATGTTGTGCCTTTGATTGGGAAGATAACTACCATTGTCATCTCTTTTTACTTGCATTCTGAGATAAAAGGCTGTGTCCCATTCTTTTGACGTCTACTTCTCTGTCCAATTGTGTAACAATCTATGTACAGTACTATTGACTTGAACTGCAAAAGATCATGTCATCTTTATAAACTAGTAGATAGGTCCATTATACATTACTTTGTCTCGTAAATAAACATGATTCTGCTTTTCTCGGAATTAAGTTTTATTCTATGAGCATTTCACATAGTTTGTCATTCCATTCTCTGACACCTTGCTTGAATCCATATATTCCTTTCTGTAGCTTGTACACTATACTTTATCTATTCCAAATCAATCAGGCTTCATCATGTGAAGTTCTTTATCTATCTTACTATTCAAGAAAGCTGACAACATATATCTGCTATATATGAAACTGTTTAGTTTCATATGAAAATTTTCTGAGTGTGATACACTAGAGTTGCAAAGGTCTCATCATACTCTATTTCCTAATTCTGTTTAAATTAATTTGTCACTAGTCTAGCTTTGTAATGGATTACATTTCGGTCTATATAAAGTTTTTGAATACCCTTTCACAGTCTTTGAATAACCTTTAGGTAATTCATGTTTTATTTATTTGCTTAAGGATTCAATTTATTCTTTTGCTGCTTCCATCCACTTAGTGCCTTCTGTAGAAGGAAATGTATCTTATGTCACTTCAAATGTTGATGCTGGTGCAAGGAGAGAAAAGTAGCTAGAACTCTATTGTTCTTTTTGGATGAACCTTTAGGATTTAGCTCTAAAATCTCATCAGCTTGATCAGCATATCCAGCTCGTCAAAATCATGATGTACTTCACTTTCTGCTTGTGTTCTATCTTGAGTAAATGCATCTTTTACTAGAGCCTGAACCAGTAAGTCCAGTATGCAGATTGAATTCCCTCTGTCTGGCCATTGCACAAGTAGCTCCTGTAAATTAGTTTGTAGGGATGTGCATGGGCAAAAATTTGGTTTGGTTCGGAAATCCGGGTAAGTAACAAAACTCGTCTGCTTCAGCAATTCAGACCAATGGCATTCGGTTCAGTTCGGCACTTTGGCAATTCGGAACTTCTGCAATTCACAACTTTGGTAATTTGGATCCTAACCCCTAAACCTTAATCCCTAACCTCTAACCCCTAACCATTTGTTTTTCCACATTTCAGAAATCTGAAGCACTCCAGAATTTTGGCAATTCTGAACTTTGGCAATTCTGAAATTAAAACTTCGGTCATTCGTAAGCATCCGAATGGCTGAATTGCACAAAATTTGTCTGAATGTACATTCGTAATGTAACAAAATGCACATGTCTATTAGTTTGTTCTTTTTTTTTTTCTTTTGAGTTTAACATAAGTATATCATTACTTTCAAAACCTTGTGCAAACAAAAGGCCATTTTTTAACCATTTGTTACATTTCAGCACTTAAGTATTCAAACTAAAAGAAATTGGTCTAAATAAAAATTATTTTAGTTGTCAATAATGCAAAATTTTCAAGCAGGGCAAACGTGATAAGTGGTGTCCTTCGTTGGTCTGTTGTGGGGCCACTTCTATTCAGTATATTTAGAAATGATCTTGAAATTGGCATTGGAAGTCATGTGTCACTTTATGCACAAACAAATGCCTTTAGTAGGGTTAGTAACTAAAACAAGAACTATCTGGAGTCTAATGTGAATTTAAAGTGAATTTCAAATTTATGGCCAACATATATAGTTTGAAAAAAATCCCATCTAAGTCATCTAAGATTTCAGTTAAGTTATTTTGTTTAAACTTTCTCTGTCTTTTTGAATACACTTTGAAATCCTGACACTTCTCAATTATTCTACTGAATAATATGGTAACTTTCAACATAAGGACTGTAGCCTATACAATTCTTGCTGAATCTCTTGTTCAGAATATCTTTATCAGTGTTATCTGCATTGATGAAAACAGGAACTTTAGATTTGTAAGTTAGCTGCCCCAGTAAAATATCTCAGCAAAAAAGTAAATAGTCTAATGCAATATAGAAAAGAACGACACTGAACTGGGGTTACCAAAGCATCCTCCCAGAAATCAGTCCCTATACCCTGAATTAAAGCTGTTAATTAATTTAAGGCAGCCACTTGCCAGTATAGAACATAAATGAAATATATAGAAAATAATAAACTTTTATTGGTCCCTCTTAAGGAGTAAATGAAGAAAAGAGAAGTGAATTGAAGATTATGCTAGCGTCAGTGTACCTATAATCTTAATTTTAACCCCTTAAGGACGGAGCCAAATGTACACGTTGTGAACAAAACAAAATGTAAACAAAACCTGGCATTTGCGCTACATGTCTGTCCAACCGTAATACACCTCTTTCATAGTAAATGCACCCACCCTTATTATATATCATTTTATTCAGGGGAAACAGGGCTTTCATTTAATATCAAATATTTAGCTATGAAACATAATTTAATGTGAAAAAAATGGGAGAAAATACGATTTATTTGGATTTTTTTAGTTCTACATGACATTTTAACGGTCAGTGTCATAATACTGTTTGCTTTTACTGCAATAAAATACACATATTTGTATTCAGCAAAGTCTCACGTGTAAAACAGTACCCCCTATGTACAGGTTTTATGGCGTTTTGGGAAGTTACAGGGTCAAATATAGCACGTTACATTTGAAATTCGCCAGATTGGTTACGTTGCCTTTGAGACTGTATAGTAGCCCAGGAATGAAATTTACACCCATAATAGCATACCATTTGCAATAGTAGACAACCCAAGGTATTGCAAATGGGGTATGTCCAGTCTTTTTTAGTAGCCATTTGGTCACAAACACTGGCCAAAGTTAGCGTTAGTATTTGTTTGTGTGTGAAAAATGCAAAAACGCCAATTTTGGCCAGTGTTTGTGACTAAGTGGCTACTAAAAAAGACTGGACATACCCCGTTTGAAATACCTTGGGTTGTCTACTATTGCAAATGGTATGCCATCATAGGGGTAATTTTCATTCTTGGGCTACCATAGGGTCTCAAAGGCAGCGTAACCAATCTGGCGAATTTTAATGTGAAAAAAATGAAACGCAAGCCTTATATTTGACGCTGTAACTTTTGAAAACACTATAAAACCTGTACATGAGGGGTACTGTTGTACTCGGGAGACTTCACTGAACACAAATATTTGTGTTTCAAAACAGTAAAAGTATCATAGCAATAATATTGTCCGTTTAATGCTGTTTGTGCGTGAAAAATGCAAAAAACGTCACTTTTACTGGCGATATCATCGTTGTAATACATTTTACTGTTTTGAAACACTATTATTTGTGTTCAGCGAAGTCTCCCGAGTAGAACAGTACCCCCCATGTACAGGTTTTATGGTGTCTCGGAAAGTTATAGGGTTAAATATAGTGCTAGCAAATTAAATTCCCTTTACTTTCGGCATGGGTTGTCATACAGGTCCTGCTAATTGTAATTAATTAAGATACCTAATTATGTAAAAATATTACATAAATATATATGTAGAATCAATATATGTATATATATACGTATGTGTATATATATGTATATATCTATATAATTTTTTAAAATATTTTTATTTATATATAGGTATATATATAGTGATATATACGTATATATTTATGTGTATAAATATATATATTATTTCGTTCTATGTGTATTTTGATATATATATATATATATTAATTTCACAATACAGTTAAAACGAAATAACACACATCTATATATTTTTTAATTATTTATTTTTAATTATTTTTGTAATTTTATTTTTTAACGTATTTACATTTTAATTTTTTTTATAATATATATAATATATATATAACAATAATTATATATATATTTAATCAGTATCAGTGTACGTGTAATTTGATATTAATATATATATATAATTATATATATATTAATAGTAAAATACACCTAGACGGTGTACATGTGTGTATGTATATGTGTATATATATACTTTGATCATATATATATAATATATATTTATGATCTAAGTATATATAATTTTATTTTTTTACACTTTTAACTTATTTTACTTTTATTTTCAGCCAGCAGGGGGACCCCCTGTAATTACAGGCAGCCCCCCTGCTGGCAATACAGAAGCCAGCTATACCCAGCCATGTGATTGTGGGGTCCTCGCTAGGACCCCACTCTCACACGGCCGGGGGGCTTCCTGGAGGACGGTCGTGCCGTGGGGGGCTCCCTGGGAGCCCCCCCACCGCGATCGCCGGCGTGGGACCGCCGGCGACCGGGTAAGTACAGAAAGACCGGAGGGCGTACTATTACGCCCGGCGGCGTTTAGAGCCGCCTATTAGAGGACGTAATAGTACGCCCTGCGGTCTTAAGGGGTTAATAATGACAGGAGGCGAGTATTTTGCATATCTCTCTTTACTAAACTCCACAGCAGGAAAGAAAGTAAACATTTAACCAATCAAAAATGCAATAGGGAGTGAGGTATTCCCACAAAATAGGCTCCTCCTCCTCTTTCATAAGCGACATCGTAACAGAGAAAAGGTAAATATTGAACATAGAAACGATTATCCAAAGGCATCCGGAAGGAACAATGGTGGACGGCCATAGGTATATTGTTCAACTGTAACTGACATCAATGGATGAATGTCCAACTTTAGGCGGTCCTCCTCGAAAGTGGTTGTCTGGGTAGTTTGCCAATGTAGTGCCCGAAATTCCATAAGCTGATGAAGTTAAACTGAAATGAGAGTGTGAAATGGGTTAGATTCTGGTTGATACAATTATCGTGACCCAGCCAAGATATTAGCAACCTATGCATGATGATAGAAACAGATATAACAGATACTGTCCCTGGACAAAGAAGGAGTAGTGTAGAGACAGATACGAGATAAGGATGAGGGAAAACAAAACAATCTAAAGAGTAACTGTTCCCTCTTCCCCGGGTGGGAAAGGGAGGGAAAATACTCGCCTCCTGTCATTATTAAAATTAAGATTATTTGTACACTGACGCTAGCATAATCTTCAATTTTATCACATGACAGGAGGCTTCCTATTTTGCATTTTTAACGCTGGAGTAGGAGTGACATAGCCGCGTTCGAGTTTGGATGAAAGTAAAAAGCGCGAAACGTGGATTCTCTCGACCAGTCCGCGGAACGTAGGATGTCCGCCAATGAGGCCCCTGCTGCGAAGGCTGAAGATGCTGCTGCCCCTCGTACCGAGTGGGCCCCGAAGGAAACGTCCACGCCTGCGAGTGAAAGTATCCAGCGGACCCATCTGGCGAGCGTGGTGGTAGTGATGGGGACGTGTGGTCGAACATATGATACGAGGAGTTGTCCCGAAGGTGATGTCCGAATTGGGAGTGTAACTTCTACATAGCATCGTAGAGTTGTGGATCTGAGTTGAAGAAGGGGTAGAAAACTGTTGAAGAATCTGATTTCGTGCGACGAGATATGTGGAATGTGACTCCCTCCGGGGAGACTGAGAATGCATCTATGTCAAATGCCCGGACGTCCGATACTCTGCGGAAGGATACCAGGCAGAGCAGGATCGTTAGTTTCGCTGAGAGTTGTCGAAGTGAGAGTCTGTCATTGGGTGGCCATTGGGTGGCCTCAGAAAGCGTAGGACTATCTCGACATCCCAGAGTCGTGAATATTTAGGTTCAGGGGGTCGTTGCAGGCGAATGCCCCTGAGGAGATGACATATCAGCGGGTCTTTACCCACTGGGATCCCAGTGATAGGGATGTGAGCCGCTGAGATAGCAGAACGGACCACATTAATTGATCTGTAGGATCGTCCTGTTGAAAATAGGTGGGTTAAGTAGTTCAAAATGGAAGGTATAGAGGCCGTAAATGGATCAAGGTTCCGTTCCATGCACAAATCGGCCCAGGAGTTCCAAGCGCATAGGTAGGATCTTCTGGTTCCTGGAGCCCATGATTCCCATAGGAGGTCCTTAGCAGCCTGCGATAGTTCGCCGACTTGCCAGGCACCCCGGAAAGAGTCCAAGCCACCAGGTGTAGTCGGTTGGCCAGGATCAATGGGTGGGGGCTCCCTTTCGGATCCTTGAGGATGTATTGGTGTGAGGGTAACAGGAGGGGATCCTTGTAGGATAGGGCTAAGAGGTCTGGAAACCATGGTTGTCCTGTCCATAGGGGTGTGATGAGAAGAAGGGATATTCGTTGTCGTCTCAGGTAGTGTATGGTCCTTGCAATCATGGCGAATGGGGGAAAGGCATATGCCCCCGTGGTTGGCCATGGTTGAAGAAATGCGTCCGTTGCTTTGCTCTCCGGGTCCGGGAGCCAACTGAAATATGTCTGTGTTTGCCTGTTGTTGCGCGACGCAAAGAGATCTAGGTGAAATGGACCTCGATGTTGTTGTAGACTGTGGAAGATTTGTGGGTCCAGTTTCCAATCGCTGGTGTCCCTGCAGCTCCGAGAAAACCAGTCCGCCGTGAGGTTCGTTTCCCCCGGGAGATATTCCGCATTGAGGGAGATGTTGCGGGGTAAGCAGAAGTCGAAAATCTCCTTTGTTATTTCTGATAGGATGCGTGATCTTGCCCCGCCCAGGCGGTTGATGTAATGGACCGCCGAGATGTAGTCCATCCGTAAAAGGATGCAACAGTCTGTCTTTTCTTTTGCGAGGCTGCGGATAGCAAATGATCCCGCTAGGAGTTCCAGGCAGTTTATATGCATGTTGAGGTCCTGGGAGTTCCAGGCACCGCCTGTTGATGTACCGTTGCTTGTGGCACCCCATCCCCAGAGACTGGCGTCCGATTCCAGGCTATGTCGGGCGTGCTCCCGAAGATGGCTCGACCGTTCCATGCTTCCATGCTGTCTAGCCACCAACCGAGTTCGTCTCTGACTTCTTTCGTTACTGGGAGCGGTTGGTCGTAAGATGGGTTTTGTCTGAGGAAAGATGCTTTGAGGCATTGCATCGCTCTGTAGTGAAGTGGGCCCGGGAAGATAGCTTGTATAGATGCTGAGAGGAGTCCCACTATTCGAGCGAGGGCGTGGAGTGGAATGGTGTTGGCCCGAATGGTCTTGCGCAGTTCCTTGCGAATCTTCGAGATCTTTGACGCCGGTAGCCGTAAGGTGCTTGTGGTGGAGTCTATCTCGAATCCCAGGAATTGTACTGTTTGAGATGGTGTCATGGCAGATTTGTCGGAGTTCACTATGAATCCTAGGGATGATAGGAGGTCCGTGGCATAGCTTGTGTGCTGTATCAATCTGGACCTTTCGGAGCAGAGCAGCAGGAGGTCGTCCAGATAGATAATGCACCGAATTCCCTGTGCTCGAAGGTGTGCGACCACGGGCTTCATTAATTTGGTGAAGCACCATGGAGCTGAGCTGAGGCCGAAGGGGAGGCATGTGAATTGCCAGGGTTGGTCCTGCCAGTGGAATCGCAGGAACTGTCGACAGGACTGGTGGACTGGTACTGAAAAGTAGACGTCCTTCAGATCGAGTCTTGTGAACCAATCTTTGTCCTGTAACAGGTCTCTTAGGAGGTGTATGCCTTCCATCTTGAAGTGCCTGTATGTAACGTATTCGTTGAGTCTTTTTAAGTTTATGACAGGGCGGAAGTCTCCTGTCTTCTTCTTCACTAAGAATATGTTGCTGAAGAAACCTTGTGGACCGGGGGCCGGTTCGATTGCGCCTTTCGCTCGTAGTTCTAGCAGCTCTTTGTGAATGAGCTTGGCGTCTTCTGTGGAGCATGTAGTAGGGTATGGAGCGAACATTTGTCGCGGGTAGGTCGTGAAGTCGATAATGTAGCCCTGCACTGTCTGTCGGATCCAGCTGTCCGTGGAGATGGTTAGCCATTCCTGAAAGAAAAGGGAGATACGACCTGCAATACGAGAGGGAAGGCAATGAATTAGGTGATTGCTTACCTGTGGAGAAGCGTGCTCTGCCTCGGGTACGTGGTCCCCGGCCTCTGTCTGCTCCTCTGGTGTAGGAAAACTGTTGGCGATATCCCACTTCGAGGTAAAAGGGTTGGGGCCTCGCATTGCGGGGGCCTGAAGGCCAAAAACACCCCTGGTGGGGTTATGTCTAAACACTCTTCTCATAGAAGATTGGGCTTTGTTCAGTGAAGTAAAAATATTTACATGTTTATTTAAGTCTTTGAGGAAAGGGTCTCCAAAGAGTTTGCCCTGTGCCAGCAGACCCAGTTCCTTGGTGCCCAATTCCACCAACTTTCCGTCAATACGGAGTAAAGCTGCTTTGCGCCGCTCAGATGAGAGGGCGGCATTGGTGTTTCCCACAAAGCAAAAGCATCTTTGTGCCCACTCCCGGACATCGTGAGCCCATTCGCGAACCATGGTCGCGTCAAACTGGTCTGCTTTCGTTAGAGCATCATCTGCCAGGTACATGATCCTGGAAAGTGGTCCCACCGAGTCCAGCAGTTTGTCCTGGGCTGCTCTGAACCCTTTCTCCATGCCTTTGCGTGGGTCACGGCCCCCACGGGACATAAAGGTGGTCATCACCTGGTCAAACTTTGGTGTCTCTGCTACATGGTCTGGTAGAGAGGGTCTTGGACACTCGGAGCGTAGCCTGTTGAGAACTGTTTTATCCATTGACTTTCTGACCAAGAGATGCATAAATTTTGCTAGATGGTCTGGGGGTGTCCAGTCCCCTGATCGAGGGTGTCTAAGGTTTCTAGGGTCAAATAATCTCTGACCTGATGGGTCGAAGATAGCGTCCTCGTCTTCCTGCGAGTTATCTGTAGCGTCATGTACTTGGGAAGAAAAATCCGCCGTTCAGTGTGTGTCCCTCGCGGCACTCAGAGGAAATTAAAATGGAGGCCGCAATCTCGAGATTGCAAATGGCCGCCGCGCCTGAGCTGACTAACCTCTGAGGGTAAAAGTCCGTGCCGATGTGGCGGTGAGGGGTTAGGGAGGCGGGGGACGATGGGGTAACCGTTGGTAAACGGAAAACGGGTCCGCCCGCCGGCGGAAAGTGGGAGAAAGGCAGGAAAGGCCGGAAATAAGAAACAGAGGAAAAAACATAAAAGAGCCCTAAAAGAGGGCTAAATATTTAGTACTCACAGAAAACAGTAATACTAGAAGTCAGAAAAAACTGCTAGTAACAATTAAATAGGAATAAATCCAGTGAAAAACACATAAGCAGTAAGGAAATATATATATAAATGGAAGAGCCCAAAACTCTGACCTGTCTGTGATGGAGCAGTAAAGAAAGAGGAGGAGGAGCCTATTTTGTGGAAATACCTCACTCCCTATTGCATTTTTGATTGGTTAAACGTTTACTTTCTTTACTGCTGTGGAGTTTAGTAAAGAGAGATATGCAAAATAGGAAGCCTCCTGTCATGTGATAAAATTACTATATACAGTGAGGCAAATAAACTAAATATATACAAAGAGATACATCTGCTATTCTGCTAGATCTCTGGTATATATAGTACATCAAAGGATCCTTATTGGTACTGATTGAGATAGTTTGTTGCTCTTAATGTTTGTTGCAACAGTGTTTCTTAACTCAGTATACCTGTTAATTACATCCAAGTATATTAGTTAGGGGTAAGCTACAGTGGGGGATTGAAAAGTATTATAAGAATCTAAGCCATATTATTGTCTGATCTAATAGTCAGAATCATAGGCAGTAGAATACTTCATATAATTATTAATTGGTGATGCTCCATAGGATATCCCACTCATATCGTAGCCTAGAGACATATAAGGTATAATCTAAATTCACTAGCGGTCAGGCAATCTAAGTATAGAATCTCGGTCGATCGATACTCTGTTGCTGAATCTAAGCAAATCTGTAAAAGAGCCTAATAGATCCTATAAGCCCATATCCGTACCCCAGATCAAGCAGATCAGTATCCTAATTTAGACCCTAATGGCCGCGGTAACGCTCAACGCACGTTTTGGCGCCAGTATTGCGCCTTTGTCAAGAGCTAATGATTTAGATTATACCTTATATGTCTCTAGGCTACGATATGAGTGGGATATCCTATGGAGCATCACCAATTAATAATTATATGAAGTATTCTACTGCCTATGATTCTGACTATTAGATCAGACAATAATACGGCTTAGATTCTTATAATACTTTTTCAATCCCCCACTGTAGCTTACCCCTAACTAATATACTTGGATGTAATTAACAGGCATACTGAGTTAAGAGACACTGTTGCAACAAACATTAAGAGCAACAAACTATCTCAATCAGTACCAATAAGGATCCTTTGATGTACTATATATGCCACAGATCTAGCAGAATAGCAGACGTATCTCTTTATATATATTTAGTTTATTTGCCTCACTGTATGTAGTAATTCACTTCTCTTTTCTTCATTTACTCCTTAAGAGGGACCAATAAAAGTTTATTATTTTCTATATATTTCATTTATGTTCTATACTGGCAAGTGGCTGCCTTAAATTAATGAACATCTTTAATTCAGGGTATAGGGACTGATTTCTGGGAGGATCCTTTGGTAACCCCAGTTCAGTCTCGTCCTTTTCTATATTATATCCCTTGGGTTATGCCCTAATACCCTACAACCTTACCAACTCCAGTGAAGGATTTTCTTTTCCAACACTGGATGTTGTGTCTTTTTTAGTCTAATGCAATATATTACAACCAAAGAACCGGTTGCCTAGCTAATGTTACATTCAAGAGAAGATCGTTAAGCTGCCATGTACATTATTTAGGTCTTTCTCAAAGAGGTTAAGAACTCAGGACTTGGCAAACTATCATTTTTTTTCTTGCAAGATAATATTAAGAATATAGCTTTAATGCAATAAATGCCAATTATTAAACTTGCAACATGTAAGGGTATGTTTTTTACTATGCAATTTAAAACTGATTTAGCAAGGTTAACAGTTCTTAATTTATAGTTTCTAGCAAGCATTAGATTGAAGTAGGTAGAATCTGATTTCAATTTAATAACCAATGGTATTTTCATCCTATAATCCTTAGTGGCTAATGATATCATAAGAGAAGATTAATGATTTCATAAACCTCATCAAGGATCTTGGAGGTCTCATTAAGTTTGTGGATATTTTAGCAAATATACTGTAACCTGATTTCTTCAGTATGACCTATAATTGATTTATTGAGCTAAATAGAAAGACTATTCTTTACTCGGTAAATAGAGCACTGACTGGTTATTTTTATTAGATACATAAAAATAAAATTGTACATAAAAATGAAACATTACATATTCTATTAGGAAAGATTTTCAGCAAGCTTTCAAAAGTGGATCATATGAAGGAAAAAATAATGGGGTTTTTTTTGTTTTATTTTCTTTTTTACTGATATCTAACTTGGTAAACAATTCCTAATGAAATATATATAATAAAGAATGGTTCAACTCAAGCAATACTTGTGAATCAATAATAGTACAGCATAGAAACATATTGATTTAAGTTGATTTGAGACATAACTGACTCATCCAGACTTGAATGGATGACAAATATTTTTAATTTATTTTACAGAGGCACTATAGGCACCATAACAACTGTTGTTCATTGTAGAGGCTACAGTACTATGAGTCTATGCTGGATGGGACTGACCCAGGCTTCAACACTGAGTAGGCTCTTAAAAAGGTCTGAATCTAATTTCCTCAAATTTACATGCCCAGCCCTACTTCTTACAAACATAGAAACAAAGAATGTGACGGCAGATAAGAACCATTCGGCCAATCTAGTCTGCCCAATTTTCTAAATACTTTTATTAATTCCTGGCCTTATGTTATAGCTAGGATCCCACGCACGCCTATCACACGCATGCTTAAATTCCTTCACTGTGTTAACCTATACCACTTCAACTGGAAGGCATGCATCCACTACCCTCTCAGTAAAGTAATACTTCCTGATATTATTTTTAAACCTTTGTCCCTCTAATTTAAGACTATGTCCTCTTGTTGTGGTGGCTTTTCTTCTTTTAAATATATTCTCCTCCTTTACTGTGTTGATTCACTTTATGTATTTAAATGTTTCTATCATATCCCCCCTATCTCGTCTTTCCTCCAAGCTATACATGTTAAGATCCTTTAACCTTTCCTTGTAAGTTTTATCTTGCAATCCATGAACCAGTTTAGTATCCCTTCTCTGAACTCTCTCTAAAGTATCAATATCCTTCTGGGGATATGGTCTCCGGTGCTGCGTACGATACTCCAAGTGAGGTCTCACCAGTGACCAGTCAAACTGCTTGCTATTGTAGTTTTCATCATTTTCCCACCACCATCTTTTTCTAGGTAAACATGATGTATGGCAGTTTAATGCTGGCCACTGCTTTTCTCCACAGTAGTGGAGTATGTTTGCAGTGTGTATGGGCTGGCTCAGATCAAGCTAGGTACAGCCCAGGAATAGGGGTGTGAACTGTCTGTACTGTTGTGTGCAGAAGACAGATACCTGTTCAACTGTCTGTTCCTTTGGTTGGGTGCTTGCTATTTGGATTATAATCCTGGGCAGGATATGAAATAATTTCAGCACCCAATGATCTAAAGAGTAGTTGATAAACAGAGAGATATGTGATGAGAACCTCTTCATGTGATACAAAAGGTAGGCAGTAAGAGTAATAATAAAATAATAATAATAATAATGGATCAGTGTGAAGAGAAGAATGTAGAGGGAGACAAGAGTCTAAGGAACAAAGGATTGGAAAAAGATGACAAAAAGGATTAAGAAAGGTTGAAATATGTAAATAATAGACAGTGAAAAAGGTGCATGGGTTTTGAAGGATAGCTGAGTGACAGGACTGGAGTGAAGAAACATGGGAGTAGTGGAGGGAGAAGAAACCATGGCAATGAAATGTGGGAGAATTGTAAGACCATGCCTTGCAAATAGGAAGGAAAGGACAAACTAAAAGAGACAAGAAAATGAGTAGAATAAGGAAAAGATGTGTTGGAGAAAAGAAAATTCTTTTTGAAAACCCAATTACAAAATTCAGCCCTAAATAGTCAGTTTTGAAAATGTTTCCAGGTCTATTTTATACTAAAAGTTCACAGTTAAATTACAATATAACCACAAAAGGTTAATAAATCCATGGTAGTTTATAAGGCATAATTTACAAAAAATTTATTTTTGGCTACACTTGTGAAACGGATGCTTTACATCTTTAGGAGCTTACAATATAAAATCACCAAAGACCATTACATTCCAAGATTAAATTCCTCTAAATTATTGATCACTCTATCATACATTTTCCTCCGGCAATGAAAGCAATTATTTATTTATTTCCCCCCCACAAATCCAGTGCTTTGCTTTAAACAACTTTGCAAAATACCAACCACATGTAATATAAATTCATACAATTGTAAACTGTTACAACAAAGGTAGTCTTTGGAGACAAGTCTTTTAGGCCAAGCTTAAAAGGGTTACGGATGCAAATTTTGAAGTTCAATTTTGTTCATGTTGTGACTACCAGCATAGTGTTACTGAACCTGTCTAAACTCACCAGGGAAATAAATTGTGATCAGGGAATTTAAACATTTCGATTTCAGAGTACTAACTGCATAACCAACTGACTGCAGGTCTTAACACAAAACAATTGCCATATATAGACTGTAAAAGCTGTATTTTCTATTGTTTTTTTATTATTGGTCCATTTTCTATTCCTTTTTTTGTCTTGGTCCATACTTACAGATTAGTACCTAAATTAAAAATTATTTATCACCTAAAATATAAAAAGTAATTTTTATTTTCTTTGATATATTTTAATAAATAGATTCTCTCTCTCTGGCTATAAATACTTATATTAAGTCTGCTAAATGTATGCAGAAAGAGAAAAAATACATTATGTAAACTGCATTATAAAGTCAAATTTATAAAATGTATTTTTCTGCATCCCTGACTTTGTGATATGCTCTACTTGGGGCACAGTGACATTATACACATGGATTACAGTAGGATGTTTCATGATTTATCTTTGAATAAAATCATTTGATTGCAGCCTATGATTTTTATAGCATAGCAGTTGTGCTCTGGATTGAATAACTGCAAAAGAGCATTTGTACATACCATTGCCTTCTGTCTTATAAATACCCATGGAACCAAGTTTAACATTTTTCCACCTTTGATTGTTTTGCATCCATATCGCATGTGCGTTTTTTTGTTACTTTGGTCTCAGTCACATCCATAGTATTATTTGATATTGGAAAGCCATCAATTACATCTATGTGATCATAATCAAGTTTCCAATGTTTTTTTTTTTAAATTCTTTATTTTCTGTTGTGCATGAAATAACAATAGGCTTACTCGATAGCCACGATAGCAGTTGTAAGAGGTAACCGGTATAACAATCAAAGCATGGCATATGAATATACATCACAATTTTTACATTTTGTTAATAGAAACGTAGACATAGGGTAGATATAGCATTCAAGACAACTTGCACATTTTTGATATAGCATATAACGTGCTAGACAACTTGCACATTTTTGATATAGCATATAACGTGCTAGACAACTTGCACATTTTTGATATAGCATATAACGTGCTAGACAACTTGCACATTTTTGATATAGCATATAACGTGCTAGACAACTTGCACATTTTTAAAGTAGGGTGTATCCTACTAGACAACTTGCATTTTTAAAGGTAGAATGTAGCATGTCAGGTTACTTGTGCATTATTAAAGTTGAATATAACTTGCTAGATAACTTGCACAATTTTAAAGTAGAATAGGACATGTTGATAGTTTTCACAAGCGCGGTTTCAGGGTCTATAACAGAGATATGGCATGTAGACATCTTGCACATTTTTAAAGTGGAATATATCATGTTAGACAGCTTGCACATGTTTAGAGTAGAGTATTACATGTTATACAGCTTGAACATTTTTAATGTAGCATATAACATGCTAGACAACTTGCACGTTTTTAAAGTAGGGTGTATCCTGCTAGACAATTTGCATTTTTTTTAAGAAAGGTAAGATGTAGCATGCCAGACTGCTTGTTCATTATTAAAGTTGAATATAACTTGCTGGATAACTTGCACAATTTTAAAGTAGAATAGGACCTGTTGATGTTGGGCCTCTTGCCCGTTTTTAAGGTAGAGTATATTATGTTGGACAACTTGCACCTTTTTTTTTTTTAAAGTAGGATGTAACATGCTAGATAACTCGCACGTTTTTAAGTAAGGTATAATATGCTAGGCAACTTGCACGTTTTTAGGGTAGAATATAACGTGCTTGGCTACTTGCACATTTTTGAGGTGGAACATAACCTGTTAGGCTACTTGCACATTTTTAGACTTTGCAGACCCCGGAGCCCAGTTTACTTGGGTTTATATACATGTAGTGAATTCAGCTGGGTTAAGTGGTACCGGTCTTTACTAGTGATTTCACTGATGATGAATGATTTCAGCTGTACTGAACAGGCTGGGTAAGTATAAACAATGGTGGTTACTGTGTTTAGTGCGCTTATAGAAATAATAAAGTGGTATAGAAGCAGCTACACACTCTAGTGGGTGCTCTCTATCCCCCACTAAAATATAGAAGTAAAACACAGTGAGACCAGTATAGACTGGATAAAAACCCAGACCGTACTGATCAAATGAGTGGAGCGCTGAATGTTCACACTTACCCTTAATTAGGGTTAAATCTCAGATATATATGTGTACATGCGAATGAAACAGAAAAATACAACACAATATAGTGTAAATCCGTGAATGGAAGAAATATTGTGATAATATATCAATAGTCAGACTCACATGGATTAGAGCCTCATAAAAGGACAGGCTCAAATCTCTTCAACATTAGTATCGTATGGAGACACTGCACCCTTTAACCGGAGTAGATTTCCTCAAAGAAAAAAGAGAGAAACAGGGGAAAGAAACCCCCTAGTGTACTATGTATATAACTGATTGTGCACAAACAGTGGTTTTAGTAGTGCTCACCTGGTTCAGAGCCAATGAGAACCTGGCTCTAGATGGTAGACTTGAGTGCCTTTAAGAGGGGGCACTTACCCTTCTTTAACAGCAAGATAGGACCAAAGGCCAATGGGATATATATAAAAAATAATAAATTTATTGCTAAAATGAAAACAAAGTAAAATACTTTTGCAAAAAGTAACTTTAAAGTCCCAAATATTGGCTTCAGCTCGGAGCTGAAGCCAATATTTGGGACTTTAAAGTTACTTTTTGCAAAAGTATTTTATCTGAGATTTAACCCTAATTAAGGGTAAGTGTGAACATTCAGCGCTCCACTCATTTGATCAGTACGGTCTGGGTTTTTATCCAGTCTATACTGGTCTCACTGTGTTTTAGGCTGGGTAAGTATGTTTAACTGGTGGGCCCTCTCGGTTTGTGAAACTAGCTGACTATGCTTAGTTTGTATCCCAAGCAAGGACACCATTCATGAGAGTGACAGGAGGCGTTGCTTAGTGAGATGTGCGTTTGAGGATTGTGTGTTATATGTCAATATGGGCCTTTCTGCTCATTTTTAAAACCAGGTAGACCTATCAAGCTAGGTATGTCTTCCAGGTTCGCATTGGTTTCAAATACATTAGGTTAGGGTCTGTTAGTGTGTCGGGCTTAGGCTGGTTGCTGTACAGGTTTTAAACAGAAAAATAGTAAAACATAAAATAAGCATTGGTATTGGACCTTGACCTGACGAGCCATAAGAAGACACAAGTCCTTGAATATGTGCGCGTGTACTTCGCTCGGGGACATGTGGCACTATCAGCCAATGCCTCGGCTTGGTATGGTCCTGTGGCCCCTGAGCGTCATCTGGTGCATCCAGGTGTATTCCTGCTGTGGCTGAAGGTGTAGGTCAGGTACGCCCTCCCCATTGCTCCTTATTGTGTTGCGGGCCTGAGTTAATGCACCCAACGACCGGTTTCTCCCGAGTTCAGTGTCCCTGTGGTCAGCCTGGGTCTGTGGTAGGCCGCCAACAAAGTAACTGTGAGTGTCCCGGTGTTTCTACATCATGATCGCTGCATATGCCTCCGGCGTGGAGCTCTGAGGGACGAACGTGGAGCTCCGATCCGGATCCCATGTATGGGTGCGGTCGGGGGAGCTGTTGTTACCCGTGGTGGCTGGCCCCACCGGGGTCAGCGAATCTTGGGGTAAGTTCAGGAGCTGGAGGAAGGCCGGGGCATCCCGGATGTCCTGGATGTTGTGTGAGACCGTTCCTCGCTGGACTGACAGTGTTCTGGGAGATTGGTAGTCCAATTTGTGGGTGCGGAGAATTAAGGTGAGTGGCCGTAGTGATCTGTGCCAGGCCAGGGTGCTGCTGGACAGGTCCGAGTAGAGTGAGAGGTCCATATTTTCAAATCGGAAGGGGGTCTTGCCTCGGAGGGCTGACAGAATTGTCGCTTTGTGTCCTCTGTTGTGAAGGCTCAGGATTACATCCGTCTTGGCTGCGTTCAGCGCGTTTGTTGGTTTGGGGATTCTGAAGACCCCTTCTAGGGTGATCGTTGCACGCTGCCTTTGTGGTAGTATTTCTAGTAACATGCGCTCTATTAGTTTAGGTAGTTCGGCTTCGGTAATGTCCTCGCAAACTCCCCTGATTTTAATGTTGGAGGCCCGTCTGGCATCCTCGAGCGCCGCAAGGCGATGTTCATATTGCCGGGTCTGTTGTTCCAGGGTTTGTACAGTGTGTCGCAGAATGGTGACTTCCTGGGCCTGGGATTGTGAGGAGCCTTCCAGTTTGGAGATGCGGCCTGTCAGGCCTTTCAGGTCTGCGCGGAGCACTGTGACTTCTTCGTGGAAACTACGTTTCATGGTCCGCCATTAAGGCCTTCATAACCGCTATTGTGATCGGTTCTGTGTCTGCCCCTCTGCCACCGCGTTGTGCCTTTTGTGGTGGGTCCGGAGGCTGTAAATATCCCCCTTCCTCCGCATCAGATATGTCCTCGGAGAAGTCTGAGCACCCGCCGTGTTGAGCCGCCATGTTTGCTTCAGAGGCTCCACGTGCTTGCATCCACATCTCCCCTATCGTTAGCCCCGAGGTGGGCTTGTGTGGTACTGTTTTTTTCCCCTTTCTCCCCATTTGGTCTTGGGGTGTTTGTTTGTAAGTAAGAGTAGTAAGGGGGGGTATTTTGATTGTTTTTCTCCGTTTGGGATTCGGCGCTCCCTTTGCATGCGTCCAGTTGCTTCAGCGTCCAAGCTCCGCCTCCAATGGTTTTTAATAACACTCTCGGCATTATCAGTTAGGCAAAATGGGGACTTAATGCAGCAGTTTTGGTATATAAATAATGTTCCTTTATTCTCACTGTTCAATTTTCTACTATGTAGGAGTTGAATCACTTTTGTTTCTGTTTCTTGTTTCTAGACCCTTTCCAGATTTTTACAAAGTTGGGCAACATAGGGCCCAGGAGCCTTCCCCTAGGAGCCTTCATGATTCTCATAAGCTCCCACTTTTACAGCATTGTCATAACTGCCACAGCAATGCTCCGATATCACATGGAGCCGGGGATCGCGAGACAAGAAGAGCCTTCAAACAGCTGAAAGAAAGCCTATACAGCACGACCACTAGACCACCAGGGTATGCGCTACTGCTCTGCCCCCCTCCCTGGATACAGGTAAGAAACAGAGGGGGCAATACACTTTTAAAAAGTAGTAAAATATATAATACAAAAAATAACAGGCAGCTCCCTATCTCACCCCACAAAACCCCCATAAATTCACTCTCACACACTACACACATACACACACAGACACAGAAACACACAATGCATTCCTGACACAAACTCAGAAACACACACAGAAATGCATAATGCTTCGCACACAAATACACACTGCATGCTTGACACATGTACACACATGCACACACACACACACACAGAAGCAAACAGTGCATCCTTTACACTCACAGAAAAAAACACAATGCATCCCTGACACATATTACACTTATATAAAGCAAAGATCATCAGCCTACCTTGTCTGCAGACAGCCTGAGATGCATATGTTCCCTCTACTCCACAAACTTGACCTCTTGCCAAAAATCGAGGATATGAGGAGTCTTACTCTCATTAGTCTGATCCAGGACTCACACAAGGGATTTCAATTTGGCCCATTAGTAGGTGTGGCGAACCACTGCACATTAGCTAAATGAGGGTCCACCAAAAAGCTGGCATGACCGCCCAAAAAGCCATCAAACATTAAGAATAAAATAATTAACAGGTGAACGAAAAGTAACCGGAGCCACAAGGGGGATTAAATTCTCCTCTACTGAATAAATTCTATGTAAATGGAGGACTATGGAGGACACTGGAGGACTATTATTCAAGTGTCCTAAAATCATATCTTATGTTCTGATGTATCTGAACCTCAGGTGAGAATTTATGGTTAGACTACCTCACCAGTAAGTGTCCATGGTCAAGACACCTAAAGATAATTTGTTCTTATATAATGCAAGATAAGATTATATATATATATATATATATATATATATATATGAAATATTCATAGATAGTAAATTGTTGATACAAAAAAAGGCAAAAAAACTAACAACTTTAGCTATTACCAATATTTCTACGAAAAGGGAAAAATTCCTTCTTGAGTCCAGAATGGCAATCAGATTTCTCCTTTGATCAACAACCTGTTCACATGTGCATCAATTATATCCTTGAATATTCTGTTTTTGCAAAAAAAAAAAAAAACCTCAAGCCTTTTGAGTAAAGTCAACCTGAAGTGGGAGTAAGAAACGTCTGAATAATGTGAAACATACCTTACAATGATACATGTGAACCCTATCCTTAAACTTCAAAGTAATAGGGAGGAAACTAGACAGTAATATAACTAAAGTTACCTAACTCAGAGTTGAGAAATATGTAAAAAAAAAAATTGTAAGATGTGACATTAATAGATACCTTGCAGTGATTTAAAAAGGCTTTTGGGGTGAGAATTGAGTGAAAATACTGTGATAAAGTGAATGGTGTTGTTTGTGAGGGTGTTTATATGTTTCTTCAGAGAGGCATATGACATTTAACACCAGGGGGAGTATGTGTTGTATGCAACATTAATTAATGTTTAGATATGGGCCCCTGGGGTGGAGCATTCGGAGAATAGGGTGGGCCAGAGCTCCACTCCTCAGTTTATATTCAACTGAGAGAAATAAGGTCCAGGTCCAGGCCAGGGCTTTGGACTGTCTCCAACTCACTACTCATTTGCAGGTAATCAGCTGCAGAAGGGCATATAAAACCCTCCCTGGCAGACAGGTAGGGGAGATTTTTGTTTCTCCTTTGGGTGCTGGAAGCTGCTGGCTGGCTTGTGACTGAACATTGGAGTACAGAAAAGTTACAGAAAACAAGGTTGGTGAAACCTGCATTTTGTTTAAGTTTAACCCTTGATAGATAGGGACCTATATGTTAGTAAGAGCTCAGACGAACTAGGATTTTGTTTGTAGGGATTTCTGGTATATTTCTTTGGTTTTGTTTCTGATGCTGCCTCCTGAGTGGTTTTCAAAATAACGTGCCTGGATTTATGTTAATCCTAAAAAACTGCGTTTTTTTTTACACTAGACGACCGTGCTATTTGCAATACAAAATCACAATTCAAATGATGTGACAGAAAAACATAGCTTAGAATGATTCACAAAAACTTTGAAAGGAATCCCTCAATGTCAAATTAATAGCAGGGGCCTGAAGGCAACTCATAACAATCCAGCCAATCCTACATTACCCCACTGTAAACACATATAGAGACCTCCATCCCAGAAGCAGGGTAATAATCTAATACGAAGCCCCCTCATTCAAATAAAGTTTTGCAGAGAATGATGCCATCAAATAAGTGGAGCATAATCACAAACCATGAGACAGACAGGCAACAAAAACACAACTTTGGCAGGAGAGCATTTTTGTAGATGCAATAAGTACCAGGACATGAGTCACTTTACCAGGGACTCTCTACTAATCAATGTGCTGCAGCAATACTTCTTCTGCAAGCAACCTCCTTCGTATGAGTGGCCTAGAGTGGCCAATGCCCACTGCTTGCCAGCAGTAATTGCAGAAAAATGAATTTTGCTACACACACAGTAGATGAGAACAATAGCATCACTATCTATTAAAACCCAGGCAATTAAAATCATCAATGTATCCTGGCAACCACACAAAACAATGTGAGTCAGCAATGAATGTCAACTGGAGGGAGAAGGAGGGTCCTTTAAATAGCTGGAAAAAGCTACCACCTATAGGTTTGTGTGTAAACAAAGACGAAAGATAATTATGGTTGAGCAAACACATAGCATAAATGTCACAAATGTGCTCATCCTTACTACTTTGTTTTAAACAACTTTAATACACTGTGTCCTTGAGGGGTTAATGACTAGCTCATTACATTTATTACTATACACACACAAAATATTATATATTTCTACTTTACCCAGCATACCTTTTATTTTTATTTTACTCATAATTCTTATAATAAACCTATTGGCACATTCAAATTACAGACCTCTAGAACAAATTATATTTGTGATTCTTGAAATGTCCTTGTAATTAATGAAGTAAATGCACCAGTTTCTGGGATTTATTAAGGTAACAAAGCTTTTAACATTCTGGTTTTATCAACTTGTCAGGTTTCTTTTTTGTTTTCATGTTAACTATTTGAATGACCTCATCTCAGTATTTTGTGAATAGTTCATTAACACCTTAGCGACCACAGACGTGCAGGGTACGTCCGACAAAAAATGGTCCTTAAGGACCGTGGACGTACCGTGCACATCCGTGGCTAGAGCGCTGCACGCGATCATGATCTCTTCCAGCTGCTGTAACGGTATTCCAGCGATACCTCGATGTTGAGGCCTCCTGTAATACTCCCCCCTAACTGCCAAGCCCCCGAGTGATCACTCCCCTGGACACATGTATTTTATATGTGTGTGTGTGTGCATATATATATATATATATATATATAAAAATATAAGTTAAAAGAAAAAAATAATTTATAAATAACAAATAAAAATTTGGTTGTCTTCATTTGAAAATGGGTTATTTCACATTTCTGTGCTACCATATGGTCTCAAAAGGCAACACAGACCCAGCAAACCAATCTAGCAAACACCATAAAACCTGTACATAGTGTGTCATACACGGGAGACTTTGCTGAACAAAAATATGAGTATTTAAAACAGTATAGCTTATCACAACGATGAAATCACCAGTAAAAGTGCAGTTTTATGTAAAAAATGCAAAAACAAATAAAAACGCTAACTTTGGCCAGCGTTTGTGACTAAGTGGCTATTACAAAAGACTGGAAATACCCTATTTGGAATAACCTGGGTAGTCTACATTTGAAAATGGTATGCCATGATGGGGTTATTTCATATTCCCGGGTTACCATATGGTCTCAAAAGGCAACACAGACCCAGCAAACCAATCTGGCAAACTGAATTGGGCAAGCCCCATATTGACTTTTTAACTTTCCAAAACACCTTAAAACCTGTACTTGGGGGGGGTATTGTTATACTCGGGAGACTTCGCTGAACACAAATATGAGTACTTAAAACAGTAAAAAACTTATCACAACAATGAAATCACCAGTAAAAGTGCAGTTTTTGTGTAAAAAATGCAAAAAACAAATATAAATGCTAACTTTGACAAGTGTTTGTGGCTAAGTGGCTACTACAAAAGACTGAATACATCATTTGAATACCATGGGTTGTCTACTTTTACAATGACATGATGGGGTTAATTTTCATTCCTGGGCTGCTATACAGTCTCAAAGGCAACATAGGCCCAGCAAACCAATCTGGCAAATTTGGAAAAGGGGAAAACCCTACATTTGACCGATGTAAGTTTGCAAAAACCCATAAAACCTGTACATTGGGGGAACTATTGTACTCAGCAGATTTTGCTGAACACATATCGGGGTGTTCTTTGTCAGTAACATATAACAGGAACTGGGAATCCATGCCTAAAGTACAATGTGAGGGAAAAATAGCACACAAAAAAATAACTACCCAAATGTTTGACAAAGACTGGTGGTAGAATTAGTGCATGTAAAGTGTTAAAATACCACCATTTGAAATACCCTAGGGTGTCTACTTTTCAGTAATATATAGTTTGATTGGGGTAAATTACATACATAAATAAATAAATAAATGCCCCAAATAGGACATGGGTGCATGATAACCACCTGTGAAAATTCCAAGTTGGAAAACTGGAATGCGCACTCTCCAAATAACGTATTTTAACCCCAGAGAACCTGACACACCTGTACATGGGGGGCATCACTGTACTCAGAAGATGTTGCTGAACACATATTGGGGTGTTCTTTGGCAGTAACTCTATGATATGTGTGTCAAACAAACCAATAATTACTTTTTATTTTTTTAAATTTGGCATAGATTGGTGGTAAAATGGTTGCATGAAAAGAGTCAAAATACCCTGAGTTTAATACCTTAGCTTGTCATCTTTTTAAAATATATACATGTGAAGGGTTATTCAGGGATTCCTGACAGATATCAGTGTTACAATGTAACTTGCATTATTTTTCAAGCCCTATAACTTTCCAAACAAAGCTAAGAACATGTTAACATTTGGTATTTATAAACTCAGGACAAAATTTTGAAACTATTTAGTACGGGTGCTTTTTGGCGGTTGTAGATGCACAACAGATTTTGGGGGTCAAAGTTTAAAAAAGTGTTTTTTTTTACAAATGTTTATCATATTTTACAATTCTTTTTATAGTATATGATATGATATGATGGAAATAATGGTAACTTTAGAAGGACCATTGAATGTCGAGAAAAATGGTATATAATATGTGTGGGTACAGTAAATGAATAAGAGGAAAAGTATGGCTAAACACAAACACCACAGAAATGTAAGAAGAGCCTTGGTCCTTAAAGGTAAGAAAATTTAAAAAATGGTCTGGTCACTAAGGGGTTAAATGATTTGGTGCAGGAATTTTATTGTTGTTATGAAACCCTTTAGATGTAGACTGATAAAGTCTTGTTTAAATCTCAAACAAAATTTGAAGAAAAATAGGTGCTAACAGTCTTGTGTTTTCTTTTTTAAATATTTTTCTGCTTGTATGAAAGTTTTCCCATTAAAATTAGGCTAGTAGGCTATTATTTTCAATTAAAGGACATTTGAGATGTCTGTTTCATTTTAGGATATAAAGTCATTTTTGAAAGCTCCTGGACATTATTATTTCAATGATGCTACTGATTGCATATATATTATATTGGATACACCTGCTGAGAATGAAGACATTAAAAGGACCATTAAACAGTTTCATTCCATAAATGGGCTGGAAGTAGAATATATTGATGTCACAAACAATGAATTGCTTCTAACAACTAGATTTTCTAGAAAAACAAAGACTTGTGAAATAGGTAACATTTTGGGAGCATGTCAGTTCTTCATAATTGTCACCTCATATATACTTATAACAGCAAGATTATTTTTTATAGCTTATTGTTTTGTTTATTTATTTTATTGTTTTGTTGTTCAGAGCAAGAACACATCTATTGATCATGCAAAGGTTTTTTTTGTTTTGTTGTTTTTTAAATAATAAAAGTAATATCAGAAATGTAACTAATCTTTGGACAGTTATTCAGATCCTCATCACAATAATGTTATTTATGCAATAGTTCATTATAATCTATTAATATTAAGAAATTTTGAGCATGTGATAATTCATTATACACCTGTTTTCATGACATTGATTGATCACACCATGCAACTTTTACAGATTTTGTAGCAGCTTTTTTACAAATACCTATTCATCACTTTTTAGATATGATGTTTATTATAGGTTAGCATATCCATGTGTATGCTATCCCTGGCTGTAGACTTATCAGTAAGGGATAGAGAGGCACTGTAAAATGTTACATTTGCATATTGCTAATTCTGCAAGTAGGAGAGATTTTCTGTTGATTATTGTCTTCCCTTCCCCTTTATAAATATGTCATCATGTTATAATAAGTTGCTGTATGTTGTCTACTATGATTTGACTGTTTGTATTTTTATTGAGTTGTCACAGCAATGTATATGTAATGATCATATGGGCTAGTCCCAAGAAAAATAAAGTTTGGGATGTAATTTTCTTTTTGAAAATGTGACCTGTGTGGATTTGTAGGGATCCCAGTGACAGTCTGTGGACCTGGATCCCTGTAGATCTGGGATAAAGCAAGAGAGTTAGACCTGAGAGCCGCAAGTGTCTTTTTAAAGACATGAGCTATAACATTACAGGCGGATGTGGATACCTGCCTGGAAGCAGGTTTGCAGTGTATGAGGCAGTGGGGACTATATCTGCCTGGAAGGAGAGCTGCAGCTTAGTCAGGTGTAAAAGCTCCAGAAGGATCCCACTCAAGCTTTGGCAACTGGGGCTGAAGCGTTCCAGGTCCATGCAAGCAGCTAGGAAGCAGACTTGGCGGAAGTACTCGTCGGAGTACAGGAGCTCTGTCACACCTGCATAGCCATGGATATAACCTTTGTAAGTATATATTCATAAAGGTATTCACAAGTAATGATAGTATAGCTGTCCAGCCAAGCTTTTGCAATATTAACATGTACCACATTGATTAAGAAACTCTATCATAAAATACTCATAGGCACACAAAATAGATCTGACTGTTTGGCTAAAATCCCTGAATTTGCATGTCTTTGTAATCTATAAGACATAGATATTGCTGCAGAGGGCAATCTAGCTGAAGTGAGTGGCATGCAATGTTCTCTGGGTGAATAGAACAATTGCTTCCCCTATATAGTCAAAATGCTTAATAAGAAGCATGACACTGAAAATGGAGAACTATAATATAAAATTGTGGACATATTTTACTTCTTTTAAAATCCTGCTGTCTCTGGATACTGCCAAAAAGGCTGAAAAACTACACCAAACACCATTACCACTTAAAGTTTCGAAGTGGACATGGTGTGATGCATGTGCAGCATTTCAGTATTTAGCTATTTCATGTTGCTGCCATAGTTGTAAATCCACAAATGTGAGCTTACAATAGCCTGGGTGGAAGATGCATTAGGGCTGGTTAATGTTAGTTCCATGCACAGGTACATTGGCTGTGAGCATTCATCTGACTCCCTCCATTGGTAAATTAATTCTGCAGTTCTAGAAACCGGATCCCATTCACCAGGCATTACAGGAGGCCCGGTGCCGGGTAGGACCTAGGTAAGGGACAAACTGTAAAACTTTTGTGCTGGGCTACTGTTGGCATCATTACCACTTCATGGTTATGATGCTCAGAGTAACCAGTTAGAAATAAACAAGATAACATTACCTTGAAATGCAACACCGTAAAGTCACTGTTTGAGTTTTAGAACTCAATTTATCATAAAACATGAAGGTAATGGAGCTGAAATGTTGGCTGCACTGTTGCCCATTTGCTTAATATAAATTGTTTTTTCTTATTTTGTCCTATGAATACACTCTTTATGGTTGGAAAAATAATTTTAAGTTTTTTTTCCACCTTTAAAGATAAGTGCCCTTATCCACGTTGGAGATTTCTCAATTTTATTTATTTATATTTGCCTGTATAATTATGCACTATGCTGGCATAATATGTTACAGGAATTATGGTTTTAGAGGGGAAGGGAGACAAAAATAAAATACTTGCTCCCAGGCACGTTATCGTCTTGCTACGTCCCTGATATAAACTATTAAAATTAGGAAATACATATTTACAAAGAATTTTTTTTTTATCATGGTATAGAACAAACAGTGCATTCTTGATGACATTTGTTATATATCTAAAGGTGCTTTGCAAGTTTCCTCTACTCACTTTCTCATTTACCTAATTTGGTTATGCAGCAGTGGTTTTAGTACAGCATACCTGCTTTGGTTCATATGCAGCATTTTTTTTCAATCCTTTGATTAAAATGAGTAATTTTCTCTAAAGCAATGGTGTGCAGGTCTACAACTTGATGACTGTGAACTTAAGGAATTGTTTACTGTGTTTTATAACGTTCTTGTAAGTTACAGAAATCATAAAACGCTGTCTGGATTTCATTATAGGTATCAGTGACAAAATCCAATCAAAGTCAAGGGCACTATTATTTATATAACTGCTATTATATAGCGTATCAACAGTTTATAAAGGTGCATTTCAGATTAACAGTTTTTCTACTGAACAAATTGAAACTTCAACTTGTCAAATAACTGATATATCCTATATCAAAATAGGAATTCAAAGTAATACATAATTCATTTAATTCTGGAAAAATGTGTTTAACAAATAAATGTAACCTCTAGGTTAATATATTGGATGTATTAATCCCTCTAGTAAAACATATACCAAAATGGTTCATAAATTGTGCTAGCACAATATGCAGTACATGAAATAAATTGGTAGCAATATGAGAAGAGACAATGTCAAGGAACAGATTTCAAATGTCACCTCTAGTAAAATACAGTCCATTTAAGAACAAACTCTTGAGAAAGGACGTTTATTAATAAGTCAGTTAAAATATTTAATACCGTTATTATACAGAAATGAAGCATATAAATATAACCGTTTTTTCAACATACACTAATGGCTCAGGATCATTGCATATGTTACTTCTGGTACCACATAGAAGTCTAAGACTTCACTTAGCTTCGGGGATAGGGATAGTTTGCACTTTTAGTTCTTCAGAAAAGCTATGCCTTTTCTTAGTAACCTATTTTCTCAGGGAACCCACTGTTCTGAGATAATGAGCTCTTTTATAACCCATAACTATGGATATACTATGTAACTTAATTCAATTTTACAATCAGAGAAAATTAAAATCAAGACAGAAATGCAAAGTTTAAGCAGTTTTTATACAGTAATTGGAAAAAAAAATCAAGAAATATACAGCAAAATAAAAAGTTTGTATACGTGTTTTCAAGCAGTTTATACATAGTGGCAATGTAATGTACATTTAGAGCTGAGTCAAAGTTAATTTTGGCACTAGGTTATGGGAATAATTACATGAAATTACTTAAAACAAATTAGATTAAATTAAAAATCCAATTATATCGGAGTGTGAGAACCTGTATAAAACATGCATACACATGTTTATCTTAAGTGATAAAAAACACTTAAAATAACTAAAGCTAGATTAACTAATCTCAAAGATTTAAGATGAACTATTAAATATCTGTATAATTCCTGTGTGCTTCAGTTAGAATTTAATAGTATGCTGATTTGGGGGCACACCTAGAACATGCATTTCTATACAGTGGTGACACCGTCAAGACCATAATCTATAATAAGAAATAATCCAAAAGACTGTTGAAATTGTCATTCGCTGAGCAACAATATGTTAGTCTCCCAGTTTATTATAGGAGAGAACTATCAAAAATGTGCATCATTGTTTTTACATTGCAAAAATAATTAGCAAACCTCAAAACCTTTTTGCCTCAGAATTTCTGGGTATTTTTTTATTTATTCTTCGCCCTTAGAGTCAGTTCTGTAATATCTAAGTTTTAGGATTGGTATTTTCATCTTCTCTCAGTGATTTGAACCACTTCACTCCCAGAATTGAATATATATTTTTGCTTACATGTATTTAGCAGAATAGAAATTTAGCCCATAAAGCCTGACTCACTCTCTTTTATACTCTGTCATATTATTGGCTGGCCCTTTTAAGAGGCACTGATGGATGTAACATAGGGACATTTAACTGCATGCCATCAGTGCCTCCTCATGCTGTTAATGTGTGTGTTGCATAACATCCTGTGATCCCTTCCCCCTGTGACAACGTGCCTTAAAGTTTCTCCTTGTAACCACTCTGACAACTAGTTCCACCAATTCTCCTTCTGACTACCTCCTTCTTATCTGCCTTCAAAGTCTTCATCCAGAGACAGTTAATGACTTTGGCTATTCTCCTTGAACTCTCCAATTGTCTGCTCCCTACATACTCTGACTGATTTCATGGACTGACCTTTATTTAACAGCCTTACCTCTCAATTTTTCTCTTTCTAGGGACTGATTTCATGGATATTACTTGGCTTGAATACATGGACTTTCCTTCTGGCTAATCCATCATACATCTGCCTGAGCTAAAGGATACAACTCTGCCCTGTATATTGGATTTCCCTGCCTTTCATTAAAAGTTTGATAAAGTACATTCAGTAACGAGTATTACTTTTCATTATAACTTTATGTTGATAGATACATTGTTTAATACCATTAAAGGGTTACACCAAGCTTTTCAGTATAATATACCCTACTGGGCACTATGGATTAGGTCTCCTCCCTCAGTCTGCAGAATAACCTGCAAAAAAAACATATTAATACCTGGAATTCAGCACGTAGGAAAGATCTTGGCCATTCCATGGTCGGATCACAGGCATCTCTATTAGAAGCTGTTATCAGACCATTTCGCTGGTAAAGAGTGCAGGACATGTAATCTAAGTTGGTGGGAAAGGGGGTGTAATTTAAAAAAAGGAAAATAAAAGCAATACGAGCAGTGAGGGTGACAGGAGGGTGTGCACACAAGTTCAGATGGACAAAAAAAACTCTGCCTACAAGGGGGGAGATTATCACATCTGTCGCCCATGCACTGATAACAGACGTAAAATATGCACAGAATTGACATCAGTCAACCTGGACAAGAGTTCTGGGCTGGATAAGTCACGTATGCTGGGGATGCAACTACCCCTAGCACACAATTATTAATAACTATGCATGTGCACTAAATATTTAAACAAATAATTTCATTGTGTCCATAGTTCTATTGAATGTAATATATGACACCCAATAGATTATATTTGAAAGTAATAATTCAAGCTTAGATCTCTTCATTGGACTATTAGGAATGTTTTCTATTTTGCATCTGAAAAGCTTTTAACTAATGTGATTCTACAAATAACTTTATCTGTGATCAGGGACTCAATTTACCAAAGTTAGAGATTTTATTATATTGTATTGCCTTCACTTGTATAGTTTTACTATCTCAGTGCATCTTTATGTTCTCAAAGGTACCGTGTAGCTTGAATATACTGCTATTCAAAATTGGTCTGTGTCACAATTACCTCTACATTGTATGCATTTTGATATCTTAATAGTATTTCAAATCAATACCAGCTATGTAATTGAAAACCAAAATATATTCTCTTGTTCACAACAAATACATAGCATTTAAATAACTTTGTATCAGTCTGGTGATTAATAGAATGCAGTGCTTATTATCTGCATATTTTCCTCTTGTATTTTTAATATGCCCCATTGTTTTTTTTATTATAAACAATATCCGCATTATTCACTAAAGTGAGTTTTCAAAGTAAATTGAAAACGGATTTAAAATTTAAGGTCAGACTAACAGAACTGAAAGCATAGATGATTGATTGAGAATTTACGCAGTTTTGCTATTTAAACCTTATTTTATTTAAAACCCAATTTAGTAAATAAAACGTAGATAGTGTCTCGTGCTCAGTAACCTGTCCTTGCCTTGTACACTAAAAATAGCTTGCTATTATTCATCATCAAACAACAAATTTAACGAAGGGCATAACATATTTCAGCATATGTTAAAAAGCATATGTTAACATTAGTAAAATAGACAGAATATTATAACACTGTGAACAATACAAATATAATTAATGCCAACAGATTTCTGACTACTTGTTTAATGAAAGGACTGAGCAAATGTTTTCTAACTAAGCTCTCCATCCAATATTGTTGGATAAGCTTTCCAAATTATTTAAGATTTTTGGATAAAACTTAGAATAAATATTTTTTTCAAAATATTTAATAAAAAAAAACATAATATAACAAAGATATCAATATATCAAAAAGTATTAAAATATTACAAAATGTAAATATTGTTTCATAATATTAAATCTTTTAAATGTTTATTCGAAAATAGTAAGTCATTTAGAAATCTTATCTAACAATACTAAATCAAGGCCAGAGACTTAAAGAAAGGAAGTTTCACCTGTAGCAGCAGAAATAATTCTATACATTAAAGGAGCACTATAGACACCCAGACCACTTCCTCTCATTAAGGTGGTGTAGGTTCACTGTCCCTGTACTTTTGACCATGCAATCTAAAACCTTTATATTGCAAGGTTAAGATTGCCTCTAGTGGCTGTCTTCCAGACGGCCACTATAGGCACGTCCTGCTGTTTCACAGAGTTTAATGACAGCCAGTGGTTTCAAATCCCCCATAGGAAAGCATTTATTCAATGCTTTCTTATGGCGAAGGCCAAATGATAGAGAGCATCTGCCATGTGATTAAGCACTCGCTTTGTGTTGTGTAAATGTAACACAACTATAGTTGAACAATCTGTTCAGTTTAGTATGATAAACAGGGACAAATGTGCCTTTAATTATACAGGTATTTCTGCTATGTTTGGCAGTATGAGCAGGCCCTAAGTCATTAAACAAATGTAATGTCTTGCCCATTGTCCATTTAATTTTTTTTTTTTTTTTGTCATATAGTGATTTTGAGTTACAGAATTGGGACTGCTCGCTGATCACCCAGAATTCTGACAAATTACAATTTCACCAAAATCAAATACACAAGTATAGTCTGAATTTAATTTGACTTTCTATCTACATAAATAGCTTTACAAAAATGCAGATTATAATTGATCCAGAGATTTTGCGCATAGAAATTAATATTTATTTCTAACATAATTCATGTTTTGACATTTGAAATTTTTTGGGAACTTGATGTGAATTCTAAGTAAATTTCAAACTAGCTGAATTGGAAGCTTTACTTACTTGAATATTGTTTTCCAATTTAATTATTTTTGCATTACATGGGAAATTTGCTTAAATTCTTTTTCTAAACAAACTGTTTAATTAATGTAAAGTACTCAATTCCTGCATTTATGGGACTTTGTTTAAAACATATTTTTATATGTCCTCTTGTCAGAATATGTTTATTTTGGACAGGAAAAAGTAAGTTAGTTATTATTTCAATATAAATATATATAATGTACTTATGAGTTAGTATTTCAATATATTTTGTGCATCCATTCCTTTGTCTGAGTAATGTACAGAAATTCTTAAATAATTATAAAATGAGTCTAACTTATTGTCCAAAAAGGTGCTTCTCCCCCAATCAAATACCATCTTCGTGAATTTAGTATTTTCTACTTTTATCCCCATAACCTGTGGCATTTCTGAGATATATTATTATCCAAATCCATGTGTAGAGCAATTTATGCAAAGGACCTTTAGAAGAAGAGTGTTCTCTCCTTTTCTATTACAGAATGTATCTGCAGTGCAAACAATTGCCTATGGCAGTAGATCAAGTTAAATTGGGTTGGGTTTTTTTTTCAGTCACTACCCTCATTATAGGAATTTTTGTTAAGAAATCAGAACTTACCTGAAAGTTACAGAAACTCTGTACAGATTCTCAGTGTATATACGTCTTATGTATGATCAAATATATTTAAGAATTGTATCAGGTATCAAAGAAGTTTTAACTTTTAATAGAGAAAAGTGCTTATAGTAAATGACAGAATACACCAGAGCAAAAAATAAACATGGCAAAAATTAAAAAATTGTTCATTTTCTTAATGTATCACAACATAAAAAACTGACTTCAAAATATAATCTGTTATTACACTATCATTTGCATTTCTTGCTAATATTTAATGAAGCATTGCTTGACTAAAAAAATATAATCTGCTTTATACCTCCATTTTCTGGAAAAAGATGAATTCAAAATTTGATCAGAAACAAGGCAAAGAAGACAGTTTGAAGCTATTTCCAAATTTTTAACAAACTAGGAAAAAGTAATTCTCAACCCCTGAATGCACGTCTCTCTCCTTTAATCAGGAAGCTGTTAACCCATTTATATTACTGAATATTATGTTATTGAAAGATTCATCCATAAACATCTGTGCAGACACTAGTTATGCATCAAATCCTGTGTTTCCAATGCATGCCAAATGTTTGTGTTTTTTTTTTCTCTTTAGGTTGAGGTTGTTCCATGTAAATGCATGGCATTATTTCCCAAACATTAAAATAACACTCCAAGAACCGTAACTACTACAGATCACTATGTATTGGTAACTGACAGCTGCCCATCACCTCAATGTTGCTCAGGCTAATGAGGAAATATGTGTCTGAACCACAATAGGCAGTGGCAACTGACTAAGAGTGTCAGATGTCACAAGAAATGTAATAAGACACTCACTTGATTGTTATGTTACTAGAGATAAAGGCTCCTGCCAATGAGATCAATACTGAAGCATTAGTGATTAATTTTATTAAACAAATCCACACTATGTAGACCCAGCAGTATTTTAGTACCTCGGTACCTCTTTCAAGTCTGAGTTGTAATAAACACAATAGTATCGGCTAACTGATTTTAGTCTCACAGTTGTCCATTGCTTGTGTGAATAGATGTGGCAAAGGAAATGAGTAATTCTTAGCCATCCCTCTAGTGGAGGTTGGGCTGTAAGTGGACGGGGACCCTAATTCACTATTGAACTGCTCAAAACTAGTTTATCATTGCATGGAGAAATGGAGCCAGGAGATTCCAGGCACTAAAACCACATGAATGAGATGAAATGTTTATAGTGCATATGGTGTCCCATTAATTACTATATTCCAAAAATAGGTTGAATATAAATAAAACAATAGGAACATTGAGCTTTTACTGGAGATATTTCATTCAGATAACATGAGTTTAGTTGCTTTTCAGAACATAGCTACACCTTTAATTGCTTGACTTTCCATGAGTGTATCTCATCTCATATGGGGAGCCAATGGCATACTATTCATAGTAGTATATTGCAGTAAAACAATTCACAATTTTTTTTTTAATCTATATATATATACACACACACACACACACACACACACACACACACACACATATATATTCTTGAGTGAATGATATAATTTTCAATCTGAGATGTTTTTAAACTTTTGCATACATTCCATATAGGGTTCACAATTAAAAATCCCTATCACACCTTTACATCATTGTTTATAGTACTTCAACTGTTAAGGTGCAAAAAGTGGCTCCTCCCTGTATCTCTGTCTGAAGTGATTCATAACAAATTTCATTTGTCATCCAATGTTTATCTAATGCAAGTGTATGACATGCTTTACACATGCACATCCTGTACGGACTTCTCTTGCATCCTTTCTCCAACTCTGGAAAGAGTCTGATCCATGACTCTGAATTCAGGCTTGATGGCTTGAGAGATTTCTGCACATGGTCCAAACTGTATGCCACATGAAAGTATGTCATATAAAATCACATGTCATATAAACCGTCAAGCTACCCTTAGATGACACATAAAATAGCAACAGTAATCAAGTAGCTAAGGATTACAATTAAACATTGTCCCTTTAACTCTAGTAGAGTATATTACCAATAGATAAAAACATGACAACATTAAAGTTAAACTAAATATAGATACATAAGATGCCTTGTTTAAGTAAACAAAATAGAGATTTAAATTAGTGATGTTGTACCAATAAAATGTTTTTGCATATACATTGTAAGAGTAAGATATAAATTGTAAGCGATAAAATTAAGAGTTAAACACCAATCCATATTGTAATTGTTAAATCACTTTGATTATTGCATCTGTATAATTGTATTATTTAATCGGGTCTGTCACTTTATGGATCCCTTAAATGCAAATCAAGCAATCTGTTCCTATGGGAAAGGATTGGATTGGCTGAAATCATCGAAATTGATGATCTCAGCCATGTAGGACCAGGCAAGGATAGCCATGGCAAGACCGGCATGGCATGGGAGAAAAGGTGAGTACAATCACCTTTAATATCCGGAGAGAGAGGGCTAGGGCCCTATTTCTGCCCTCCAGCACTATAGTGTCAGCAATACATGTTTGTATTTGTGACACTATAGTTTTGCTTTAAGAAGACTGCTGTTTGATTAGGATACAGAATAATAACAGAAGCCATTTACACTTAATTTGCAAGGCTGATTCTTATTCCAAAATGAAATGAGCTGAATGGGTTTCCTAATACAGGTTTCAAGGGCTAATGTGTAAAAGCTGATCTAGAATGGAAGTATTTACTATATTTCCTATTTTTCACTATGCAATTGTGCTGAGATGATACTTTAGTTTCATGAAGTAATAAGTAATTCCACAGAAAATGGAACTTGTTCCCAGCGTAGTCACCATTAAGTTACATACTAATACAATTTCAATATCTCTCCAAAATAACGAAACTCCCAAGAAAATGTATTTTTATGTAATAGAAACAGAAGTGTCTCACTGTAGATTCTATGCTTAACAATGCTGTTTTTCTTATCCCAACTTTCCTTTTTACTGTTCTGTATTAAAATGTGTTGACACATGTGTGAATAATTATTTAGCTATGACATTGCCAGCAATAACTTAAAAAACGCACAATGAAAAAAGTATTAAAAAATATAATGTATTCAAGTACATTTTTAATTTTTGTAGTATGAAATGTATGTTGCGCATTAATATTAAAAGAACCATGTAGCAAGGCACCAACAAATTAATTCTTAAAAGTGCAGATTTCTTTTGAAATAATTACTTTTCTTAATAGGAACAAGTTAGGGAGCCTGTTAAAACTTTAAGGACTGAGCCAAATGTACACGTTTAGATCAAAATAAAACGTAAACAAAATTTGGAATTTGACTATATGTCTGTTCAACCGTAATTCACCTCTTTCATATTAAGTGCACCCACACTTATTATATATCATTTTATTCAGGAGAAATATGGCTTTTATTTAACAGAAAATATTTAGCTATGAAACAATTTAATATGACCAAAAAGGAAAAGAAATTGAGAAATTAAGATTATTTTTTTTTTTTTTTAGTTCTGCATAAATTTAACTGTAAATATCATAATACTGTTAGCTTTTACGGCATTAAAATATACATATTTGGATTCAGCAATGTTTCACGTGTAAAACAGTACCCCCTATGTACAGGTTTTATGGTGTTTTGGGAAGTTACAGGGTCAAATATAGCATGTTACATTTTTCAGTTTTTTCACATTGAAATTCGCCAGGTTGGTTACGTTGCCTTTGAGACCGTATGGTAGCCCAGGAATAATCGCATACCATTTGCAATAGTATTGCAAATGGGGTATGTCCAGTCTTTTTTAGTAGCCACTTAGTCACAAACACTGGCCAAAGTTAAAACGTATCACAACAATTATATCATCCGTGTAAGTGCTGTTTGTGAGTGAAAAATGAAAAAGAAAAAGCATTTTACTGATATAGTTGTAATACATTTTACTGTTTTGAAACACTAATATTTGTGTTCAGAAAAGTTCCCCAAGTAAAACAGTACCCCCCATGTATAGGTTTTATGATTTCTTGGAAATTTACAGGGTTAAATATAGTGCTAGCAAATTAATATCTCTGGATTTTCTGCCTGGGTTATCAGGCAGGTCCCACAAATTTTAATTAATAAAATTACTTAATTTTGTAAATATATATATATATATATATATATATATATATATATATATATATATACATATACACACACACACACATATATACATATACACACACACACTACCAGTAGAGAGCACTCAGGAGTCTTTCAAAGTAAATTTCATCTGTTGCTTTATTGAGCAATTACAAATTCACACAACATTCAAGTCGACGTTTCAGTCTGTAAAATACTTTTTTCAAGTCTTGAGGTACACACAATTCATAGAACCTTAATTAATGCAAAGTATTCACAATTTTAATATTGGCACAAATATTTATTGTATTATATGCACTTTAACCACAGCTATTTTTTTTTTTTTTAATTGGCTGTGTTTGAATATTGCATATAAATTATATTTGTGAAATACACTGAGCACTTTAAAATATAATTTTTTTTTTATAAATGTGTTGAACATCTATTGGACATATTTATTAAGGATTTTGCAAATACACAAACATATTTTTGTTCAAGCACTTTAAGTATGTATTAAGAGTTGGTTTTATGTTTTTTTTGACACCTAAAAAGCAATACTTTACACATGTATTTATTTACTGTATTCATTTTTAAGCCCTACACTACAATTTTATTGTTTTGCTGTTTTTCAGTGTTTTAATGTTTACACAAGGTAGTGGTTAGCAGCTGAAAGAGTTAGAATACATCAGTATTAGAGATTTTAATTTTCTGTGAAGTACCTTCTCTACCCACCACTATTGGAGCCATATCCACATATTTTTATAACCTCTACAAATATGTAAAGATTTTAAAAAGCATCTATGAGGATTAATACAAAAAAAAAGCATGAATGACTGGAAGTATAGTATTTGTGGAGTTCATTTACATGCTTCTATTTCAATATATAAACTAAAGAAACAATAAATATTTTTTAAAAAGGACCAGTAGTAGAATTTTTCTTACAGTACAAAGACAAATAGTAACAGTCGTATATACAGACGCAGACAATGGCCATCTTTTTTGTTACAGTAATGCTTCAATAAAAAAAGTTAATGAAAAACTGTTTTAAATATTCCATTGCCATTACACAGGGTGATACAGAGTTTGTTGACTATACATTTTTTAAGTGCTTCTATATGTGCTCCTAGGAAGATAAGACTGTCTAGACTAAAGATGCTGCTTCATTGCAAGAAAGGGAGAACCTGAACATTCTGAACACTGGAACAGTGCCAATGCTGCTTAACTATAGATTTACCTGTGAATAGAGCTTTCAGGATAAACAAAGTGACATTCTTCAACAATTCATTTAACATTATTATTGTAATTATTGATGTCTGTTTTTTCTAAAAATAGTGTGATGATTCAACACATACCTTTGGGGACAATATCTGACACCCACTGCCAAAACTAAAGTAGATAAGGAATATTTTTGGCAGGGGTGTGTTTGTATGTAGTGTTAGTGCTTGAAAGCAAGCATGCATTTATGTGTAGTTTTGGTTTTGAATGCAGGGGGTTTATAATTTTGGTGTTTAATACAAGGTGTGTTTGTCTGTAGTGTACGTTTGTATGTAGTATTGACGTTTGATTGCAGGGGTGTATTTGTGTGTAGTGTTGGCATTTGAATGCTGAGATGTATACACATATACACATATACCTCAGCCATACACACTGTGATACACATACACACAGATACACACACTGACACACATGCAGGTCACAGACATATATACACACACTGACATACACAGATACAAACACAAAGATACAAACTGTCACACATACAGCTATTGCAGACACTTAAACGCATGCAGGTACACACACAGATATATATATACTGACACACAGATACACATCACATGCACTCACTAACACACATACACAGACACACACTGACAGACATACAGATACACACACGGACACTGACAGACATACATGAGACTCCAGTCTATCAGCGAGAAAGTGACAAGCACTCACTTTCTCCATAGCTGCAGATGAGAAGGGAGCCTAGACGTGTTGTTGAAGCGCCAAAGTGCTGACAAATGCACCAGGTGGCCCTAAGTGCATTGGCCACATGCTAGGCCTCCCCAGTGTGTGGGTTCTGGAGCAGCTAGTTTTGCCACTGCTGGTACCGAATGATGACTGCAGGTCAGTACTATATTGCTTCTTTTGCCATCTAACATTCTACCATTAATTTATACTATGTGTTCTAAGTTTACCATAAATAAATATTTGTGTAACTAATGAAAATCATCTCCCTCAATCCCTGAATCATCCAATAACTTTTTTCTCGTCACAAATTATTAATTTTAACAACATCTAACAATTAATAGCTTGAAACTGAATATTATTAACCCTTACTTGTGTCTATGAGATATGTTAATCTGATCTTTTATTTTCAATACAAGTAAATATCAAGCACTATCAAAATGTGAACATGTAATCATACAAAGCAAACAATATATCTATTAGAAATATTATGTGTGAATAGAAAGGTAACCTAAAGGTGACTTAAAATTATGATAAAAAGTAATATGGAGCTGAACATTTTTGAAAATAGATAGATATAATCAATTTTGAGAGAAATCTCAAAAATTTTGAGATAAAAAGTATGTAGAATTGTTTGTTCAATTTTGGATGATAAAGAGGAAAAATATATTTTACATTTAATCTTGCATACATACACAGCCTACAGCTCAAAGGGAAGTTAATCATGTATCAAAAAGTATTACCAACATGTTCTGCTTAAGGGGAAAATGTATCATTATAATAACCATACAAAATTATTTCATTATTTGTGTTAACAGGATTCATATAAGACTATGCAAACCATTTTTTATAAGCTATAATTTGTAATATATTTATTAAACAATCATAAACAAGCCTTGACTGAAGCAAAAAAAAATAATATTAAGTAAATTAAATAGAAACAAAATGCTTACAAGTGAAAACAAATAGTGAATCCACTTATATATTCTTGTATTTTGAATTACTTATATGTCCTTGTGATCACTTTGCTTCAACAGTACATAGTGATTCACATTGAATAAATCAAGAGAGAAGTGGGTGGGGTAGCCAAGGAGAAATCTTAGGTACATTATCTCCTTGAATTATCCTATTTACCTTGATTGCTAGGAACACATGCAAAATTAAAGTGCACCAGAGTGAAGCATTATAGTATGCATTAAAGAATTATACATACGGTTTAAGGATAAAATAAGAAGAGGCATTAAATCATTGATTTTCTCATCATGCTGTATTGTAAATCTTATACCCACTTATCTGTGAATCACATTATATTAAAATATAATAACTTTTCATTTATTAATTTTCTGTAAATTTAGGATTTTTAAAAAGCCTCCAGTAGAATAAGAATGAAGAAAAAAATTCTCCAGAAGTTATCAATAGTGATGCCCCGAACGGTTCACCGAACGGTTTGCCGCGGACTCATCATTGAGTAAACTTTGACCCTGTATCTCACAGTCAGCAGACACATTCCAGCCAATCAGCAGCAGACCCTCCCACCTCCTGGACAGCATCCATTTTACATTCATTGTGAAGCTGCATTCTTAGTGAGCTGTCCAGGAGGTGGGAGGGTCTGAGAGGGAGGCTGTGCTGGTGATTGGCTGGAATGTGTCTGCTGACTGTGAGGTACAGGGTCAAAGTTTACTCAATGATGAGTCAGCGGTGAACCGTTCGTGGCGAACCATTCAGGACATCACTAGTTATCAACGAATGTGACCCAGAATTGCAAAACGGAACTCTCTATGAATTCTACTGCAAAGTGCAGTTCGTGTCTCACATTTTGAGGGTACCTCTTTAACCTAGTAAGCAATTTGATGTCTACCAAATACTTTCACTGATAATAATATTTCAATGCAATTTATAGTGATTTTTACATTCTTTATTAATATTGGCCATTAGCAAACCTAAAGACATCCTCGTAGTTGCCTGAATAGGAATTTGGTCTTATGTATGCCTTTCTGTCCTTTTGTCATTATCAAAATATTGACTATATGGTAAATATATATACACACACACACACACACTATTCAGTGCACTCGCTTGTTCACTAAACAATGATTTAAAATCTTAGAGATTGTAATAGTTTTATTTAAAAACACCTCACCTAGGCAAAAGGTGCAGCCCTCTTGGTTTCATTTATATATTTGGGAGTCCAAGCCAACTCCTTGGTTTTGCACCCCTCCCTGTCACAGGTGCCTCATTCCAGGACCTTATTTAGCCTTGACTTGCAGAGAGTCCCAGTAACAAAGTATTTTCCAAGTAAGTGGATTAATCTCATAAGAGCAAGCATTTGGCTGCTAGGGTAGGACCTGTCAAGAATTGGGTACATTGATGTTGTGGCAGGCTTATGTAATATATGATCATATAATATAACTAAACCCCAATTATTTTTTGTCTAGGTGAGGTGTTTTTAAATAAAACTAAAACAATCTCTAAATTTTAAATCATTGTTTAGTGAATAAGTGAGTGCGCTGGATTGTGTATTTTGTATATTTTAGCCCCAGCAGCACCCTATAATGTATGCATGTCCAGGTGAGTGCTGCCCTCTTGGTTATATATGTATATATATAGGCCACTACATTATTTTTTTTAAAAATCAGCAGATATGGATGATCTTCAAATTGATTTTTTAATTAAAAGAATTGATTTTATTTTGAAAAACAATTTTTTTTGGTTTGAAAATAAATTTGACCTCCAGATTTTAGGTACAGCTATGGGGACCAGATTTGCTCCAAGTTATGCTAATCTTTTTGTGTCTTTCTGGGAAGAAAAATTTGTTTTCTCCAGGGATGACATTGGTGCAAGTCGGGTCCTGTATAAACGATATATAGACAATATCTTTATTATCTGGAAAGGTAATAAGGAGTCTTTGGAACATTTTATTATTTCTCTTAATCAAAATTCTTATAACATTAATTTATCTTATGAAATAAGTACGGAACAAATTAACTTTTTAGACCTTTAAATCTATGTGGACAACAATATAATAAAAAGTAAAACCTTCTTTAAAACTGTTGATGTAAACAGTTTTATAGATTTGAAGAGCTGTCACTTTAAACCTTGGCTAACGAACATTCCAAAAGGACAGAGTTCAAGGTTGAAAAGGAATTGCACTGACGAAGAATATTTTAAACAAGCAGAAATTTTTATAGTTTATAGAAAAAGGTTATCTAAAGGAAGATTTAGAGATAATCGAGAAAGAAATTGCAGATAAAGAAAGGCAACCACTTTTGAAATATAGAGTTAAAGATAATCAAGAATTTGGAAACGAAACAAACAAAACAATTCCTCAAAAAAAAATTAAAAAACATTGGCATGTTCTGAAAGAAGATCCAGAAGTACTCCCGTTTTTAGATTTAAAACCGAAATTTATTTTTAGAGGGGCAAATAATTTTAGACAAATTTTAACTAAAAGTTTTTTAGATAAAGAAAAAAATAGAAAAAGAGGGCATTTTTTTAAAAGGTAGTAGAGGTTTCCATTATTGTGGTGCATGTCGAGGATGTTCTTTTTGAATTAGCAAAAACAAAAAAAATTACTAAATTTTTGTCTTCAGTTACTAAAAAGGAATACCAGATAAAGACATTTATTACTTGTTCTAGTAAAGATATAATGTATATGTTAATTTGTCAACGTGGGTTCCAATACATTGGTAAGACGACACACACTTTAAAAACCAGAATTAGGGAACATATATATATAATATAAAAGCTTAAAATCATTAACCATAGTGTATCCAAACATTTCGCAGAAGTCCATAATGTAGGTCCAAAAGGTAGAGAATTTATAGGGATAGACCAGGTGAAAGTCCACTGGAGAGGTGGTGACAAGGATTATACCCTAGGTCTTGCTGAAATGAAATGGATGTTTGAATTAGAAACTATGACACCAAGTGGATTGAATGTTGATTTTGAAATATATATATATATATATATATATATATATATATATATGTATTAAGGCAGTTTTGCCTGTATTTGTGGGAGGGGCTTAAATTAATTCACTCCCCTATATAAGGGACACCCCTTACCTGACTCATATCGCTTGAGGTCAGCATCAGAATGATTTCCACTTCCGGGTCATCCAGACGCCATTTTACCTGATTACTCCATGAGGTTTTCTAAGCTGAGCTGTGTCAGGAATCCAGCCACAGGCTTTTCCGGCCTACCACCTTCTTTCTTCAATCTATCGCTGTGGATGGTGTCCAAGTGACTCACAAACCGTAAGTTGACCTACCCATTACGCCAGGCATCAGTCCCACGGCACCATGCAAGGGTCAGGTCCTCACTTTACTGCTGCATTTTGTCTAAGTCTGTTCTAAAACCATTGCATGTTCATGCATATCATTCGTTTAAACCCCCTACTGGTCTTTGGGTGTACTACAGACTTCTTAGACATTATCGCATTTCATGTACAAACCAACGAACCACTGCATCTTTTCCTACACACTGACCCCTACCGGTCATTCGGTGTACTACAGGCTTCTCAGACATTATTGCATTTCATGTACAAACCAACGAACCACCGCATTTTTCACCTACACACTGACCCCTATTGGTCATTCGGTGTACTACAGGCTTCTTAGACATTATTGCTTTTCATGTACAAAACAATAAACCACTGCATTTTCACCTACACACTGACACCTACCAGTCATTCTGTGTACTACAGGCTTCTCAGACATTATTGCATTTTATGTACAAACCAACAAACCACTGCATTTTTCACCTACATACTGACCCCTATCAGTCATTCGGTGTACTACAGGCTTAGACATTATTGCTTTTTGTGTACAAAACAATAAACCACTTCATTTTTACCTACACACTTACACCTACCGGTCATTCAGTGTACTACAGGCTTCTCAGACATTATTGCATTTCATGTACAAACCAACGAACCACGGCATTTTCGCCTACATGCTGACCCCTACCGGTCAATCGATATACTACAGTCTTCTCAGACTTTATTTCACTTCATAAGCAAACAAACTAACTACAGCATTTTCGCTTTTATACTGACTCCTATCCGTCAAACGGTAGGATTAACCCCTTAGGGACACATGACATGTGTGACATGTCATGATTCCCTTTTATTCCAGAAGTTTGGTCCTTAAGGGGTTAAAGGGTATTTTTACCATACAATCAGCATTTATGACCCCTACTGGTCAACAGCAAAACTGTCTTCACATGTCATATACAATTTACCAGCCAATATAAATTACACATAAGATTGTTTTAACCCCTTAAGGACACAAGACATGTGTGACGTGTCATGATTCCCTTTTATTCCAGAAGTTTGGTCCTTACGGGGTTAAACATAACCATAAACCATAAATGAAACTCCAGCACGGGCTCAAATTCAGGTTTAATTCACAATAATTTACATTTCACATCAAGACCAACAGTGGTTCTATCAACACTGCCACCTACAGGTCTGTCAAGTACATTGACAATTTTCATGGGGTTTTACAAACACCAAAACACTTACACCTATATGTCAACAGACAAACAACATTTTACATACCAATCAGTATCCAACTACACTGCCACCTATAGGGCACTCGGCAGATCTCCAGTGCACTTGCATTTTGCAACACCATGTTCACTGACCCCTACCATTCAATAAGACATACAACAATTCACATAGCAAGCACTATATCAACATCAGGTATAAATACATATATTATTACACAGTAGCAGACGCGTCTGTATATACGTAACTGGTAATATAGTTCACATACATTTTTCACAGCACGCTGCTCACGCAACAGACTTTCCCCTAGCAAGGGGACATACAACATACAAGGTGGGGACAGACCACATTTTCACTTGTACATACGGCACTTAATGGGTTAAGATTGATACATATTTAACCAGTATGGCTACGATGTTTAATATTTACACATCATGGCACTTTACTTTTCACATATACTGTACGTATTAAGATAAGCTTGGTCTATGCCATATTTCCTTATGCCATACGGTTTTATCCATTCAGGTTACAGTTACTACTAAAAAACCTATACGGATTGTCAGGTTCAATACCATACTACCAGGTACATACACCTGCTCATGTAGTTATCCATCTCTTACCTTCCCTGGAATAGTAATAGTGTACTGGCAATTAGGGTTCTAGGGCCCAATAGGTATTACCCCCTTTTTTCTCTGCATTATGCTTCGGTTAGTGGTCCCGCGAGGCCAACACCCCGCCTCACACTCGGAGGCATACACCCCTCGGGCCACTCGTGAGCTAGCCGCCTCACATTGTATCATAGAGAGGGCCTCACCTGTCACTCCCCTTCCTATTTTCTGGTTACTGTCACCGAGAGGCCAACATCCTGCCACAGCCCTCACAAGGCTGGGCCTCACGTTACTGTACAACCAGCACCAACCGAAACTCGGTTACCTGGTACAATCAATTCTTATGACACACAAGATGTTAACCCTGCACGTATGATCCCAGCACATTGGGGAAGCAAGGCATATATATGTATGATGATGTATCTGTAATGGTCAGATTCAGGGATTCCAGGTAAATCGGGAACTGACCATCTCTTGGATGGGTTGGTATTTGGAATATGTAGAGATGTTTATTTGTGAAGGTACCCATACAGAAGGGGTTCTGTCCCAAACAAATGGACGAGCACTCTCAGGCTCCAGGTACCAGCACCTCTGAACTACCAGAGATGATTGATATGAGTAGTTGCATTGCATATAGACTGTTGCATATATGTTCAAATGACTCATCACCCTTCCAGACTTGTAGTAGATTTACTAAAGCTCTGGAGCTTCAAAGGGCTCCCATACAGGTATCATAAACACACCTTCAAGGAATATAGCATGCCCTCACTTACAGTCAGCACAACAAAACCATTGGCTGAAAACACACTCATAGCCAAGATTTGCAGAGTGGTCTTCCAATCTCCACCATTTACAGCATGGCACCAAACACACACATTGGTATTGTCACAAGGAATCTTCCCTTAAACAAAGACTAACCATAGACTTATTGGCACCACACACCTCCGCTACCCCAAGTCTCAACTCCCTTCTTACTATACAACACCATTGATCTACCTTTACAGCTATCACTCAAGCATGGGTTAAAGCTTGGTTAAGTAAGACCAATATCATCAACGCAGTAAACAGCTACCATCTACCCTACACACTGGCACTTACATGGCATAAATTGGGCAATCCTTTCCCTGCTCAACTTTCGAGCTACAGATTAACCTACTATCGATATTCGCAGATACTCTGTGCTGGTTATGATAACATATCCAGAGGCATTACAGTCATACACTATCTAGAAGACTTCTTGTTGCTCAAAGAAAGCATATTTTTCACTAGAAGCCTCATGGCAGCTTAGTCTGGTTGACCACTTGGGCGTCCCAGTACCCCATAAGAAACAGAAGGCGCAGACACTATCATCACATTACTGGGCATATGACTTGAGTCGGCATCCATACACGCAAGTTACCACAAGACAAATAGGGAACATTCTCAACTAAATCAATCACTACCTCCTGCTTAGTACTTACAACTACAAGGAACTACAATCCCTACCAGGTTCCTTAATTTTGCCATGCCAATCATACCACAAGACCACACTTTCACATCCAGAGTACTTTCCCCTTTTTTCCACACTTCCAACATGACGATCAGAGGAGGTGCCTAGATACCTCAGCAACAGCAGACCTGCACATGGGGGGGGATTTCTTAACCACTTGGCATGGTAAAAGCATGTTCCTTCCAGGATTGTCTGACACTTCTCCAACCAGATGGTCAGACGCAGCGTATACCACGGGTTTGGCAGCAATCTACCGGGAACAATTGCTTTGGGGCTGTTGGCCATGGCATCCAGGTTTGGAAATTTTTCCACCACTTCAGCCCCTTTGGGAGATCTACCCCATTGTAGCAGCTGCTGTGGCATGGGGTAAATCATGGTCAGGGTCATCAATCCGTTGTTACTCAGACAACTAAGCACATATCATATCATCAACAAATGCCACTACTCATCCATAAGTTCATGATGTTTCTGGGGAACTCACTTGGTTGGCCACTTATCACATTTCACTTTCATGTACCAGACGGGGGTATACATCCCTGCCGACAACTGTCTCATTTATATTCCAGGCATGTTCATCATACGCTTCCTACAGCCGCCCATACAGTCACGTCCACTCTTTCGTTCCAGAGACAAAATCATGGATTAGACATACTCATGCAGCATAGCATGCACTATCCCACCTAGCACTTTCGTCCCATACTTGTAGAACGCATAACACAGCTTTTCACCTGGCTTAAAGAATCTCATTGGAACACGACATAGCTCAACCTGTGTCACAAAATTTCTCCTAAGTTTTGCTTATTTTTGCCACCTTAAACTTAAACTATCTCATACACCATTAATTATATATTTTACAGGCATTCAACAACACATGATAACCTATGGCCAAAACTACCATAAACTTCATGCTATCATACCAGAAAAGAATATACTCAGAGGTTTTCAGGAATCCATTCCCCCACGTTCCTCTCAGAGATTACCAATAGCCATCCAACTGTTCATCCTTATCGGACCTATTAGATCTACAACCATTCAATTATACTACCAAGTCGGCCATTACCAGCCATGCACATTGCCTTTTATGCCTTTCTCAGGCCAGAGAATCCACTACCATCACCACCACTCAGACAGATCATTGTCTTCAACGATCCCACGTACGTAAACACATATATCATTACCTATTGGCTCTACCACATTCCGAAATGAGTCAACATGCACCAACAGTAGAGATAACATACTATCCTACCCACAACAAATGGTGCCCACTTTCGGTCCTAGATTCCTACCTTCAAAATCCTTTCAGGAATTAAATACTGTAATGCATTTAAGGAAATGTCTGGTTAATTTGTATATATTTGTTGACTGTATTAAATCTTTGATTATTCATTTTTGCCCTCTTTATTTACAGGCCTACCGTATCGTCGGTATCGGCACACCACAACCGACTTGCTCCCTTTACACTATCCTAAGCTTATGCTGGATCCTTACTCCATATACGGCTATTTTGCCCCTTACACAAATATATATATATATATATATATATATATATATAAATAAAAGTTTTATATTGTATTTTAGGAATAATGTTATATAATGTTATATTAATGTATATACACCTTTTTACTGAATTCTACTATTTATTTTTTTATATATAGAGAGAGATATATATCTTATTTTATCAAGAATTGAATTTTTATATGTATATATTTGTTTATTTAATTTTTCCGTTATAATAGAAAATTAGAAATAACATTTTAAGCAGCAACACAACTGATATTGTAAAGGTTTAATGTATGTTTTTCCAATGTATTTTTTACATAGATGATATACTCTAGTTCAAGAGCTTAATTATTTATTAGGTTGCTGTCAATTCTATATTTAAATTCCAAAAAGACTGGACTTTTTATCATTATGACGGTTCCAACACGTCTTGGCCACCGGAACCGGAAGTAAAGAACGACGTCCAGACGTGATGACGCAGGATGCGTCCTGACGTCAAACCCGGAAACGAAATGCCGCAAATGCCGCAAAAGGTTTAAAAGGACTACATGCCAGAATCAGCTATATCACCTCTGACGAAGGCACATCGCCGAAACGCGTTAGGTCTATCTGTATGGGACTTTCCTACAAATTTTATTAATCACCTTTTGTGATTTTTATTTTGAAGATAAAGAATTGTGTTAATCCCTGAACCTGCGTTCCTGGTGGTACACTAGATCGAATTTTGGGAAGAACCCAGCTAAAGTCCTAAGGAGTGATTTGTTCAAGGCGTGCAATCTGAGCCAGCTTTATAAGTGGCTCTACGTATGTGAGTGAGACTAACACGAAATTTTAAGTGTCTTATTCATTAAATTATTACCCTATTATATTTTCTGTTTTATTTCAGAGATTAACTACATTTTGGGTAATATTATTTTAATTTCTTTGAGTGCTCTCATAACTTTCGGTTTACAAATGAAAATCCATTGAAAATAATGCCTTGGTTTACAATTTTTTTTCGCAATATAAGCACGTTTTCCCAGGATGCATTGCACCTGGGAGGTTTAAAGCACCGCCCTCTTCATGCTGGAGCCTGTGAGTAGCATGTGGCGTAGAGTGTGGAGGTGTTGCAGCAGCTTTTGCATCGAGTTTTGGCGCTATTCTGGAAATTGTTTTCGGTTGTTTTGGGACTTTTTGGTATATTTCTCAAGCTGCACGAGAGATACAGCAACCCCAGACGATCGTTTCAGCCTTGTTAGGCATCATCAGTGAGGCATAGCTGAACTTGCTGGCATTTCGGATCTGGACTGCCCGTATGCATGGGACCAGTCTGATATGCTTCAGATATGTTCTCTCTGTAATGGCACAAGATGAGCTAAAACCAGCTTGAGTTCTGAGCGGGGACCCACTGAAGGACAGGCTATTTTAGCTGCTGTCCATTCTCAGAATACTCTTGCGAACCATTTTTTGAGAGATTATATATATATATATATATATATATATATATATATATTTTATTCTGACCTTTATGGGCAAAGCAACACAGTCCTCTAGGGTAACAGGTATAGAACAACAGTCTCTTATGCAAAAATGGTGTGGTTTATTTACATTGTGCACAAAAATCCATACAGCAATCAATTTGTTCAAAACTTCAGCAAAACAGAAAGGAAAGTCTACAAACAAAATCCTAGCTCAAATTCGAGCACTAACTAAACATAAAGTAATGTCCCTTACTAAACCAGGGTAATAAACTACACAAATCAACGAAATAAACATTGGTTTCACCAACCTTTAGCACTTTGTTTGGTGCTGCTCTGCACAGACCTGCTCTCTCTGCAGATCAGATTGTACATTGGTTTCACCAACCTTTAGCACTTTGTTTGGTGCTGCTCTGCTCTGAGACCTGCTAATTAAAGCCTCAGCAGTTGCTAATTGGGAAGGTGAATGAGTACAGGCTATGGAGGAGTCTGGGTCCTAAATACCTTCCTTCTATTACCCTCCCATAGACTCTGTCACAATATATATATATATATATATATATATATATATATAAAATCTGAGCATCAAACTGTCTGGGAATGTTTGTAATATGTGTATTAGTTACAGATATATGAACTAATTGTTTATATATAACTATTTCTGGGTTTTTGTTTGTACGTCTAATTAAAAACTTGTCCAAAAATATAAGTATGATTGTACATAATTACAGTCTAGATAGAATTGCAATTTTGCATATTCTTGCCACCTTAGAAGACTAGCAGAAGTTCATATAATAAGCATTAAAGGGACACAATAGTCACCTGAACAACTTCAGCTTAATGAGGTTGTTCAGGTGAGAACTATAGCTCCCTGCAGCCTTTCTCATGTAAACACTGTATTGAAAGCTGGGAACACCTCCAGTTACAGTCACTCACAGTGAACCAGAGGGACTTCGGAGTTGATGGAGGCATAATATGCCTCCATCCACTCAGATCTGCTGTCAGTAGAGCACAGGGCAGCACTGTGCACAGCATCCTGTGATTCAGTATCTCCTCCATCTGGATGCAGACACTGAACTTTCCTCATAGAGATTCATTGATTCAATTCAGGGCTGTGTTTGAATCATGCTGGCTCTGCCCCTGATCTGCCTTCAGGCTTGAATACAGTAAGATTTTTACTATATTTATGGAGACATTAGGGGCCCAGGGGGGCTAGATGGTGGTGTTAACACTATAGGGTCAGGAATACATGTTTGTGTTTCTGACCTTATAGTGATCCTTTAACCCCTTAAAACCGGAGGACGTACAATTACGCCCTCTAATAGGCGGCTCTAAACGCCGCCGGGCGTAATTGTACGCCCTCCGGTTTTTGTTAACTTACCCGGTCGCCGGCGGTCCCACGCCGGCGATCGCGGTTGGGGGGACTCCCAAGGAGCCCCCCGCGGCATGTCCGTCCTCGTCGAAGCCCCCCGGCCATGTGAGAGTGGGGTCCTAGCGAGGACCCCACAATCACATGGCCGGGGATAGCTGGCTTCTGTATTGCCGGCAGGGGGGCTGCGTGTAATGACAGGTGGTCCCCCTGCTGGCTGAAAATAAAATAAAAATAAGTTAATGGTGTAAAAAAAAATTATTATATATACTTAGATCATATATATATATTATATATATATGATCTAAGTATATATATACACATATACATACACACACATACACCGTCTAGGTGTATTTTACTATTAATATATATATAAATTATATATATATATATTAATATCAAATTACACATAGACTGATACTGATTAAATATATATATAATTATTGTTATATATATATTTATATATAATATAAAAAAAATAAAAATGTAAATACGTTAAAAAATAAAATTAAAAAAATAATTAAAAATAAATAATTAAAAAATATATAGATGTGTGTTATTTCGTTCTAACTGTTTTGTGAAATTAATATATATATATATATATATATATATCAAAATACACGTAGAACGAAATAATATATATATCTATATACATAAATATATACGTATATATCACTATATATATACCTATATATAAATAAAAATATTTTTAAAAAATTATATAGATATATACATATATATACACATACGTATATATATACATATATTAATTCTACATATATATTTATGTAATATTTTTACATAATTAGGTATCTTAATTAATTACAATTAGCAGGACCTGCCTGACAACCCATGCAGAAAGTAAAGGGAATTTAATTTGCTAGCACTATATTTAACCCTATAACTTTCCGAGACACCATAAAACCTGTACATGGGGGGTACTGTTCTACTCAGGAGACTTCGCTGAACACAAATATTAGTGTTTCAAAACAGTAAAATGTATTACAACAATGATATCGCCAGTAAAAGTGACGTTTTTTGCATTTTTCACGCACAAACAGCATTACACGGACAATATTATTGCTGTGATACTTTTTACTGTTTTGAAACACAAATATTTGTGTTCAGCGAAGTCTCCCGAGTACAACAGTACCCCTCATGTACAGGTTTTATGGTGTTTTCAAAAGTTACAGCGTCAAATATAAGGCTTGCGTTTCAGTTTTTTCACATTAAAATTCGCCAGATTGGTTATGTTGCCTTCGAGACCCTATGGTCAGGGGCGTACCTAGAGCATTTGGCACCCGGGGCGGATCCTGTGCTTGGCACCCCCCCCACCCCCCCCAAAAAAAAAAACCTGTAAAAATTTTTAAAGGTTCTCTTTTTTTTTTTTTTACAATTTGTAAACTTTGCAAAACCGCTGTCAGCCCCTCCTACAAAACCCTTGTCCTGTCCTGCACCTCCTACAAAACCTCTGTCCTGTCCCTTCTACAAATCCTGTACTGCCTCGTCTACAAAACCCCCGCAACCCCCTTTCACAAATCCCCTGCTTATCCCCCCTTATAAAGACTCCTATCCCAATACAAAACCCCCGCCCCCTTCTACAAAATCCCTGCAGCCCCACACACACATTTACAGGCAGTCACACACTCAGTTACAGACAGACAGTCACAGTCACAGGCAGACAGTCACACATACACATTTCCTCCGTGCGGCCAGTTTATCAGCTGTTTGCTTGTGTGAGCTGTACTGGCCGCACGGCACCCTAACTACCATGGGACACTGTGCGGCCACAGCTCACACAGCCCCCTCCAGCCAGGGCCGGTACAAGGATTTTTGCCGCCCTAGGCAAAAGTAAAGTTTGCCGCCCCCATGTGACATCACAATGCCCCAACCATATGATTTGCCATGTTAACTAACGCCAGTGCTGCAGTGCCGCCGTGTTTACATTAAAAGGCCTGCAGGGACAGGCTATAGACACCAGAACCACTACATTACAAAAACTCCTAAATGGCTACTAAAAAAGACTGGACATACCCCATTTGCAATACCTTGGGTTGTCTACTATTACAAATGGTATGCCATTATGGGTGTAAATTTCATTCCCGGGCTACTATACAGTCTCAAAGGCAACGTAACCAATCTTGCAAATTTCAATTTCAAATGTAACGTGCTATATTTGACCCTGTAACTTCCCAAAACGCCATAAAACCTGTACATAGGGGGTACTGTTTTACACGTGAGACTTTGCTGAATATAAATATGTGTATTTTATTGCAGTAAAAGCAAACAGTATTATGACATTGACCGTTAAAATGTCATGTAGAACTAAAAAAATAAAAAAAAATCTTATTTTCTCCCATTTTTTTCATATTAAATTATGTTTCATAGCTAAATATTTGATATTAAATGAAAGCCCTGTTTCCCCTGAATAAAATGATATATAATAAGGGTGGGTGCATTTATATGAAAGAGGTGTATTACGGTTGGACAGACATGTAGCGCAAATGCCAGGTTTTGTTTACATTTTGTTTTGTTCACAATGTGTACATTTGGCTCCGTCCTTAAGGGGTTAAGATTTATTTGCAATCAACTGTGAACTGATTGTGTGTGGTGGCGCTCTGTGTTTTAGCCAAAGCAGGAAGGGGGCTATGTACACTGATTATATACAAAAGATTTAGTCAATATTTGTTAATCAGATGAAAAAAATCATTAAACCTTCAGTGCCAACATACACTGGAATTGTAATGTTAAGGTTATGCAAACTTCAAACAGAATCAGAGTTGACTGTCAACAAATTCTAGAATGCATAAGGTATTCAATATCTACCAAGTCTAGCTAATGTTAACCAAGTCTACAAAGTCTACTATAAGGTGTTCCAGGTCTCAAGAACTTATAAAACTGTGTAGATACAATTATGCAACCATGCCTGAATGATGCCATATCTTTAATTTGCAGTGATGGGCATCAAGTTGTGCCTTTGCTGCTGTCTGTAGCAGCCCAGGTATGTTGTATGATAAATATTGTTATTGTTGATAACCATCATTCTAGCCCCTATGGAAGATGTCAGTGCCCTGATCTGAAACAAAACACCCTCCTCAGGTATCTCTCCTTAGTACCACAATCTTTTAGCATTGCAGAGACTCACACACAGGAGGGGACAATCTGTATAATACAGAAAACAGTATAATTCCGCCAATCACTGTAGGGATTCATTGTTATTTCACTTTGAATTCCAAAAACTCCTTTTTAGTGAAAGAACCTGTAAAATCCATCTGATGCACCATTAAACAGAAGAACAACAACATACCAGTAGAGAATCATATCTCATCATAATAGATATGAAAATAACTATACGTAATAAAATTGAATCCTAATAGTCAGAAAATATGCCTATTAGATAATATGCAAGAGGGAATAAGACAGAAAGTAGAAAAAAGCTCTGAAACTGGAAAAACAGGGTTTCATCAAATCCCATACATATGCATAAATATAAAAGTAAAAATATCCAGGAGCTTATAACATATATCTAATAAAATATATATCTAAAAAACAAAATCCAGAAAATTAAATTGCTTGTGCATCTACGATTCGGACTTTTATACAGAGCAATTATCCAGCAATTTATTTTTCTGGATTTTCTTAGCATTTTAGATTATATTAATATTATATGTGCCAATACTGTTATCTACATTCTCAATCAATATATCTTATGTTTTTTAGATATATATTTTATTAGATTTATGTTATAAGCTCCTGGATATTTTTACTTTTATATTTATGAAAATAACTATACCCAAAGGAAATTTTAGACTAATGAAAAATCTGAAAGTGAGAAAGGTTTTTATAATCTAAAGTATAACTAAACTATAGAATTAAACTGTATTCTGTAGAATAACTGCTGCATTCACAAGTACTTTGAACCTTTGTGTTAATGAACATTGCACCTTGTTACTATAACCTAAGTACACAAAATATTATATAATCAATATGCATGGTTTAGCAACTCAGACAATCTCTCAGCCTTCTAGCATTTTCTGTTTGAGGTTGGCATGTGGGGTGCCTTTGTATGGCATAGGAGACTGCCAAAACCAAATGGGTGAGATGGGAAGATTGGACCAGAGTCTCAACCTGCCTAGAGTCCCCCGGCACTCAGAGCACAAATACTTTTGTGGTTTGCACCTCCATGAGGTTCAGCCACCACATGGAACTCTTTTTCATGATCCAGTGCTTATTACGGGTTACCATGACGATACTCTTCTGGAAAATTACTATAATGGAGACAGTGGCAAAGTGGTCTGCACCAGTGAAAGGTGCAGATCACAAGTTCTGCCAGGGATTGGTGACGATTTGTGCCCCGCCCACTGGTTAAATATAGGCAAGAGGAAGAGGGCATGAAAAAAATATATTATAACTCATTTAAATTTATTTGATCTTTAATTGATATAGCCCTCAAAACCCCCCTGCAAATACCTATCCTACATACATTCCCCACACATTACTACAGCCAGCCTTGCAAACAGCCCCCCACATTAGTATATACAGCCCACACACTACATAAAAGCATTACAAGCACCTACAAACAAAAACTTAACATCACAGACAGCCCACACACATAGATAACACCATAGGCAGTCCACATAAACACAAACAATACTACAAACAGCTTGCATATAACACCAAAGTCAACCTCCACCACACACACAAATAGTACAATTTACCCACATAAACTCACAGGCAGCCCTTACACACATAATACCACATACAGCCCATACATATTCATAGCATGTTCATAGACAGCCAGAACACATACCTATCAGAACAGGCAATCCACATGCACACAATACTACAATAGTCCACATCCATAAGTATAACACAACAGGCATCCCTGTATACATAAATAACACAAACAGCCCCTAACCACAACCCCACTATTATCCCACACACACATGCATGCAATAACACAAACCCCTCCACAAGAACACTACCACCATATACACTCACATAACACCAGAGTAACCCTAAACTCATACATAACGCACAGCCCACATATAAAGACATAAGAACTCCCAAAGCAGATGCAGCATCTATACATAACACATCAGAATTTTACTACATGCATGAACATCTTAAAAAATAGGACCAGCACCCTAAGGGACAAGGATTTACTTTGAACCTTACCAAGACATTGCCTATTCTGATTTGTATTATTATTAGCATTTATGTAGCACCAACATATACTGCAGTGCTTTGCATTTATAGAAAGGGGATATTTTGAGGTAAAGATTGCCCTGTTCAAATTTACAATCTATGATGATCTGAGCTAGGTGGTATATACAATTCGTTATCTTGATTATGACACTTACTGGTAAGGTGTTTGAAATGGTATTCGAACCTAGGTTTCATAGAAACATAGAATGTGACAGCAGATAAGAACCATTTGGCCAATCTAGTATGCTGAATTTTCTAAATACTTTCATTAGTCCCTGGCCTTTTCTTATAGCTAGGATAGCCTTATGCCGATCCCACGCATGCTTAAACTCCTTTACTGTGTTAACCTCTACCACTTCAGCTGGAAGGCTATTCCATGCATCCACTACCCTCTCAGTAAAGTAATACTTCCTGATATTTTTAAACCTTTGTCCCTCTAATTTAAGACTAAGTCCTCTTGTTGTGGTAGTTTTTCTTCTTTTAAATATAGTCTCCTCCTTTACTGTGTTGATTCCCTTTATGTATTTAAATGTTTCTATAATATGCCCCCCCCCCGTCTCATCTTTCCTACAAGCTATACATGTTAAGTTCCTTTAACCTATCCTTGTAAGTTTTATCCTGCAATCCATGAACCAGTTTAGTAGCCCTTCTCTGAACTCTCTCTAAAGTATCAATATCCTTCTGGAGATATGGTCTCCAGTGCTGCGTGCAATACTCCAAATGAGGTCTCACCAGTGTTCGTTACAATAGCATGAGCACTTCCCTCTTTCTACTGCTAATACCTCTCCCTATACAACCAAGCATTTTGCTATCATTTCCTGCTGCTCTATAACATTGTCTGCCTACCTTTAAGTCATCAGAAATAATTACCCTTAAATCCCTTTCCTCAAATGTTGAGGTTAGGACTATCAAATATTATGCACTATGCCCTTGGCTTTTTATATCCAAGATGCATTATCTTGCACTTATCCACATTAAATCTCAGTGACCACAAAGCTGACCATTTTTCTAGTTTACCTAAATCATTTGCCGTTTGGCTTATCTCTCCTAGAACAGTTCTAAGGCACCATTGAGCTGTATTTTGAACATTCTTATTTTAAACTGTGCATATATAATCTTTGTTATTTCAGCTTTATGTGTTAAATCATGTTTGCAATGTCTACCATCTCATAATGTATTACCTTTGGACCATTTTATAATTATTTTTCACAAGAGCACCTTTTTGCATCTCTTCTACTGTTAACCATGGTAACATTATTTTTCTCTACTTAAAAGATTAAGCTCAATGTAAACTTTTTAATTCAGTAAAATGCACAAACCTGATTTTTTTTAAAACATTATCACGTTCAATCAAAATTAATTATCAATAAAAGCAACTTTTTTAGGGTTTGATGAATTTTGTCTCCAGTGCGTTAGGTGATATGTTAAACTATAAGGGTGTTTAATGCATATAAAACAGTTAAACATTTATACTTTCCCTAATCTAAATACAGGATGCCCGCTTGCTTTTTCTGCCAATTACCTCTTTCCCTGTTTGCTGAGAATGAGCAACATTACAAAGAAATGTAATTTAAATTATAATCTAATTAAATGAAAACCTTTGGTTCGTGTCTGTTCTAGGTTTCAAAGGCATTAACTGAATGCATATATTCAAAGAAAGATTATTTGCCTTCTGCATCTTGAAAATTATTCATCTTATCTTATAAGTTTAGGCCTATAATTTCTTTTATGGATTTTAAAGATGAAACTACACAGAAACATAATATAATTTTAAATTAACAGGGAAAATATGCTCTGAGGAAGTGAGAAGCATTAGGCAAGATATTTGAATCAGCATATCTAAGTTTAAATGTGCAAAACATTTAAACTATATGCTATGAAATTCAAATATGGCAGACATTAACATTTTATGATATAGAAAATTAAAATAACATGTTATATGTAATTTAGAGAGTGTTGTTAACAAATGCATTTTCAAGGTCAAAATGAAAATGCCAATAACTTCTGCTGTCTATATTGCAACATTTAGAATAAGATGCATATATTCATGCTCACAGCATTGGTGGATAATCCCAGAAATATCAGTCAGTAAATCAATGTTTTGATCAGGATAATACAACTTCAAAAGAGAAGCTTGAGATTCTTTACCTAACTGTATGAAAAAATGAGTAAGTAACACATCTGAATTATAGAGGCATATGTATGATGGAAGAATATGTCCAACATGGCTGATATTTTTAGGCCTCACACACCCAGATACAAACAATCAGGGCTGGCCTTATGTCTTTAGACGCCCTGTGCAAAATGTTTTCACAGCGCACCTCCCTGGTCAGACCCACTTATCCATGTATCGTGTATGTATAAGGATATAGTGTTTGTATAGGGGTGTTTAATTCAGATTTTTTAAATTGCATGTAGGCCCATGTGTGAATGCTAGTCTGTATTTTTGCAGTGTCACATGCACACAATCCCACAGTAAGACATACAGTCACATGCACACAGTTATACACATATATTGTCAAATATAGCCACATGTACATAGTCCTAGACGCATAACCACTTGTTACAGTATTTAAGTCGCATGCATTCAGCCAAACACAGTCACAAGCAGACAGTAAGAGGCAGTCACACACACACACACACAGTTACAGGGAGACAGCCACATACACAGTCAGTCATACACACAGTTACTGGCAGTTACACATACAGTGAAAGGCAGACAGTCACAAACACACACTCAAAATTACAAGCAGCAACAGGCAGACAGTCAAACACACAGTCAAGGCAGACAGTCACACACAGTTACAGGCAGACAGTCACATACACAGTCACACACTCACACAATTACAGTCACACGCACACTGTCACAGACAGTCACACACACGCACACACACAGAGTTACAGGAAGACAGTGAACGCAGACACACACAGTTACAGGCAGGCAGTCACACACACTGTCACAGACAGACTGTCATATGCACGCAGTTACAGAAAGTCACACACACAGTTACAGGCAGATAGTCACACAGTTACAGGCAGTCATTTACACACACATAGTTACAGACAGTCACATACACACAGTTACAGGCAGTCAGTCACACACACACACACACACACACACAATTACAGACAGTCACACACAGTTAGAGTCAGACAGACACACACACAATTACAGGCAGTCACACACACAGTAACAGTCACACACACACACACACACAAACACACAGTAACACACTGTCACAGAAAGGCTGTCATATGCACACAGTTACAGACAGTCACACACACACACACACACACACACACACACACACACAGTTACAGGCAGATAGTTACATACACAGTCAAAGACAGACAGTCACACAGTTACAGATAGTCACACACACAGTTACGTCTCACACACACACACACACATAGTAACAAGACAAACAGTTACAGGCAGACAGTCACACACACACACACAGTTACGCACACACATACAGGTACCATTCTGTATTATTCTCTGAAGGGGGAACTAATAGAAGCACTGCAGTCCATGTCTAGCAGTTGTGGAAGCAAGAACTCTTTGCTGCTTCCCCTTCAGTTTGTAGCATAACCGGGCAGTGGGTAGAGGCCACACGTAGCTCTGTCCCCACTGCCATTTTAGCCCCACCTCCTCTTTTTATTTAGCTCTGCCTCTTCACTAGTGTGTGAGCTATGTCGGCTGCCTGGCGCCTCTGCTGCCATTGCACCCTGTGCAGCCACACAGCTCGCACATCTTTAAGGCCGGCCCTGCAAGGAATACTGAATCTTTTAATTTGTCATCTCCCTGCAACCTTCAGGTCTCACTTCACACACCCAGATCCAAGTAATACTAAATCTCTTTACTTCTCATCTCATTGCAACTTTCAGGTACTGACTCAAGCTTGGAAGATACTGCACCTCATATATTCATATTGTTATCTGTTTGTTTGGTTGGTACCTTTTCAATAGTTTACAGCAAATGTTTGCTCTACCCACCTCCTCTCGCTATTTTTCACCCCTCCTGGCTGTAAATACCTTCATATAATGGTTTAATCTCCATCCCTGTTTCTTATTCCTCACTTCACACACTCAGTTTCAAGCAACAATGAATCTCTTAATTTTCTCTAAGCACTTTCCACCCACCAGCCCCTCCTCCCGCCCACACAGGTTCCTACAACATGTATAGCATGTTCCTCCAGCTGTTTGTGATCTTACTCAATTACCTCTTCATTCCCATTACAACCAGTAGCTACAACTCTCCATTAACGTTTAATCTCCATCCCTGTTTCTTATGCCTCACTTCACACACCCAGTTTCAAGCAACAATTAATCTCTTAATTTTCTCTAAGCACTTTCCACCCACCAGCCACTCCTCTCGCCCACCCAGGTTCCTACAACATGTATAGCATGTTCCTCCAGCTGTTTGTGATCTTACTTAATTACCTCTTCATTCCCATTACAACCAGTAGCTACAACTCTCCATTAACTTCTCCTGGCCCTCACTTCCTAATTCCCTATGCTTGCTTCAAATCTCTATTCTATCCTTTAGATTGCAAGCTCACAGGCTATTTAGCTAAGCACTATGTATAAAACAACTTCAATGGCTAGATCTCAGCCCATGGACAAGGCATTATTTACCTTTTGGTCTGTGTACATTGTACATTCTCTGCTAATTGTACAGTGCTGGGAATATGTTGGTGCTCTACAAATTCCAGTAATAAATAAATATTTTCCAAATGCAGATATTTTGGCTTCTGTTGTATATTTTGTCACCTAATAAATGGACACTGTATAGTGAGTACTAATTCAATTAACAGTTTTAATCACTGAGTGGAATTTGTCAGGAGTTCAAAGTTCTTTGAATTCATGATTATTAATACTTTCGTTAATAACCTTGTAAGTGCATGCATGGACCCTTCTTTGAATACCACTGCCTGCTATGCTGTTTATTGTTTTGGACACAGTATTGAATAACTGGGTAATAAAGACAGAAATAACAAAGAATAGAATAAGCAACACTGAGGCACATGTGACAATATATATCCGCTTCTCCAGGTGCATCATTAACTCAGCTTAAGGAGCTTCATTTTGACCCAACAACTGTGAGAGAGCCTGCTTCAAGCCATCTCGCAAAATGAGTGCCTGGTAGTGGGCCGGAGAGCCGGGCAATTAAAAAAAATGCCAAAGCCACGCAACGGGGAAAAGTAGAGCATATACAAAGTCTGAAGAAGTCTAGACTAGGAGATGAGAGAAGAGGGGAGAAAATTAAGAATAAAAAAATGAATATATAAATAAAAGCGGAGGGGTGAAACAAATGCTCTTCAGCCTTTACCATCCAAATAATTCACTGTGCATAAGTGCTAGAATTGCCATAATTCACAATTCTACAAGCAGCAATAGAATTCAGTAACCCCTTCAACATAGCTGTGCTTTCCTCAAGTTAGCATATCACTTCAACACTTTCGAGCAAGGTTTGAAATGAGGGAGGATCCGTACGCCACCATAGGGACAAGATTAAGGAGCATGCAGCCATCAGCAAGTGCTTCAATAAAGCCTTTTTATATATGCACACCGGAAGTTTGGAGTGGTTCAAGAGTATGTCAGCAGAATGGAAATGCACACCTTTATCTGCAACAGCATTCATAGTGTTGTAAATGTATTTCCAGTAGGGTGTTATGATCAGACACTACCAAAAGTTGCGGATTAGCCAACCTCCAGAACCCTGTCACCTCCAGCATACATCAAACATTTCCAGGAAGAACTGGTGTAACCATTGCAAGGTATCATACCAGTGTGTCAGGATTGTTTATCTCATGGAATCTTGTACTCTGGGAACCCAGGTGAGTCAGTAATATCCTTTTTGATCACTATTGAACGTCATCTAAAAGGCCTCATCCCATAGTGATTTAAACTCAATGGAGCCGGTCACTCCTCTGATAGAAGTAATCAGTATAGTCTAGAGATGCCATGGCACAAGGGCTCTGCCAGGAACACAACTCTTTTGGATGTAAGAAGTCTGAGAAGGGTTCGCAAATAGAAGATCTAAGCATAAAACTATGCTATGCTGTTTATGCTTTAGTGAAGATTTCTTAAAAGAATACCTGCATGTTTGAAAATGATATATATATTTTTTTTACTGATTTTTCCTGACCACCTTTACTCACAAATATGTGAAGTATAAAAAGACTTACAATTCATACAAATCAACCATATTTCTGTAACATATGTTTTTTAATTTGTACTAGCTATGGTCTTCTAGTTTACAAGCAGATGTGGCATTTAAAACATAGTATATCTGTTCATCTATGAAAAAAGTCAATCAACAGTCTACATTTACATTAATATTTAAATTTCAACTACAAAATATGTGCTAATATAATTATAGAAATATAATACATTACATATGACTTTAATAAAATCATATTCTGTGTAAAATACCTTATTTCCTACAATGATTTATTGATCTGTTCTACAAAAAACTATATGTGAATCTCTTCATGAAAAATATTAGTTACTAGAGAAGTCGATACATTTTTCAAGTATGAGAACGATGCACTTAGATAAACATTTATGATTGCAGGGACAATGCACAAAGTTTCAAATGTAGATTTATACCTGCACTTACTGCAGTATATCAAATTCTTTATAACATATGATTTATATTCCAACAAACATGATTTATTTTCATTTTAAGACACTTGTAACAGCTAAAGCAATAAAAAAAAGAACTTTAGGCATACTTTATATCATTTTAATAGGTGATCGTATATAACTTTTTGAATTAATTTTTCATCTTTTTTTAATAGTAAAATCGGCATGAGTTATTGGGTCTATGACTATCATAAAGTTTTGAGTGTATATTCTCTCTCTTTTTAATAAAGTTGTTATGGTGTAACTATTTTATCAACGAGCAGTTAATATTAAATATTTTTCTAACTTATTAAGTATACTAGAACATAGTCATTAATGAAGCTGTTCCTGAACAACACCACCAAGAACAGCAATGGAACTAGTAGGGATCACACTAGTACCATGAATATGAATATCATTAGAGATGTGCTCCTAACAGTGTGAATTATTTGTTGCAGTTATAAGAAAAATGTAGACGAAAAGGAGCTTTTTAAATCATAGCATGTACATGGTACATATATGCTAATGATAAACCTCAGACATTGGTATTCATTTAATAAACTGGTTTTAATTGTATTTGTCAGATAATGTCAGATAGCCAAACCATTTCTAATAGTTTTTGCAATTTATTACAAATTACAATTTTCTCTATTTTTTTTTTTTTTTATGTCTACTGTTTTTCACGATTTATAAATCATGTACATGCAAAATTTAAAAATAATTACACACAATATTAAACATTGTAACCAAATGCATCAATTCTTTAGAATTAATTACAACAGGACATCTCATGGGTTGATTGAGCGTCACTTAAAACAAACCCCTCTAATAAGCTAGATAAAAAGTAGTCAATGCCATTTCAAAGCCAGGAGTACTCAAATAAAATGGTCACTAAAATAAAGTAATGTTTTATTATATAAATATAGTAGTAATAAACATGGTTTGGATGTCATAGGGGTATGAAGAAGTGTTCATTACATGGTCAAGAATCTTCACTGAGGTACTGGCAATTGGCTTTTCATGCAGATACAGAAAGTGTAGATATGATATTAAAATATGTGTATTACCCTGTTAAGCCTCAGTCCAGGAGATCAGCAGAAGGAAGATTGTGCACTGACGGAACTCACACCTATAGGGTTCTACGCAGACATGTTACACAAGCTTTGGTAAAGAGAGAGACAATTGGAAGGGATTTTCTCCCAGTGTTTGTATGTCCCAGGTGTGAGTGTACATGTGTTTTTTACAAGGCGACTGTAAGGGTGAGACTCATTTTTTAATAATTGTTTGGCACTGGCATTATCAGTGTTTTTCTATGTGGCTTTGACTAAGTATGTGCATTAGAGTTGAGTGTGATTAAACTAGAATTGTGAATTATTGACAATTAAGTTTAATATCGGTCATAATAGTTGAATTAGAATTACGTTCCAACTGAACTTGGTATTGTGGCTTAAGATTAATTCAATTGCAATTCATCTGTCAATTTTCCACAATTACCAATACAGGGTGAGTTTAAAACTTTTATAGGAAATAGTTGCCATAAACTCTCACTAACAACAGCCGGTAGATTGTAGCCATTACAAATTACCACAAGATTAGTGAACTTGTTACATTTTGTTGACTATCACTAATAGAGTGAAAACAGCTGAAACAGCTATCAAGCAGATTTTAGTGGCATCTTGGTAAAGCACAGAAACACACACCTACATTTCACCCTGTGTGCACCAAAACCACTTAATAAAGCTGGCATTGTTGACATGCTTTGAATTTCCCTTTAGGGTTTCATTCACCTGGGCTAAAGCATAGATTTTATAAAAGTCTGGGTTAATATGTATTACATGGATACACATATAATGGTAATGCAGGTACCTATTTGACCATACTACAACATTTGTTAGCAGTTAAGGAACACATTAGCTATTTTTATCATAAATGTGAATCAGTATTCCCAGATTTGTCAGCATTAGGAACCCTTTATTGGAACATCCCTAACAACTTTGGAGATTAAGGAACAAATTCAAACTATTACTTGTTTTTGTTTTTTTCTTCAACATTCATATGTATGTTCCAAATAGTCAGAAATGTGTATGTACTCAAACAGCTTATTTTGATAGTCACACATGCTTGTTATAATAATTACTGCACATCAGTCCAATTAATACATAAACTCTCTTGGATTTAGAAAATCTGTCTGCTTAAACTAAAGAACAACATACAACACTTAATTGCAAAGTAAGTGCTGCAGAATATATATATATATATATATATATAATGTAAAAAAAAGATACAATTTGTATCTTGTAATACCTTTTTTATTGGACTAACAATTGTTTAATGACAAGCTTTCGGGAGAACTTCCCTTTCTCAAATCTAAAGCATTTCTCCATTTTTATTGCAGGTTCCCACCATTAGACGTGTACATGTATGGGCATGGCAGACAAATGTCTGACGCCCTATTTAACTGGATCATGTGAATTAATAGTTATTTTTTTATTTATTTGTTTGCTTGAACTATTTACCTGTAGGATACAGTATTTTTCCAGATTGTCATACCCTGACAGCACTTTTGATACAGATTGGCTGCTCTTTGACAGTTATCAAGGAGCAATACCTGATTGCTATCTAGGACCACGAGAGGTGTTGGGGAAATTACCAGTTTGGGCTATATTTACAGACATCATAAAATTTCCTTTATTTACCTTAGAAAATGGGCTAGTCAGCTGAAAAAAGCATCACAAACTTACCTAGTTCCCTATCTAAAATATTTTGGTCTAAATTGTAGAAATTAATTTTAAGTCCTTTGATATTTCATGGTGCAGTTAAAAAACAAGCAAAGAAACACATAAATGTTAGTATGTAAATTATAGACAAATGCTTGCTCTGTTATAAAAACAATTTACAAAATAAAGAACCGTAGAATGCACATTATTTGCAACATATGAAATTGAAAACGACTTTAACTATGCCACATTTTTCACCACGAGTCAATAGGCTAGTACACTTGCTCTTTCTGACCAGGCAGTGCTGTGGCTATTTACTATTTACTCAAAGCCACAATCACCTTCTGATCTGAGGAGCAGGTGACTGAAATATCCTGTAAAACCATGGTATCATTACTGCTTAGTCGTAAGAAAAGTGATGTGTAACATTTCAGATAGTGACACTCCATTCACTTAAACAATCTGATTGACCTTTTCATAAATGTTGCATGCATCATCATCAATTGTAACACATTTTAAAATGACAACACCGGAGCAATATGTAAATGCCTACAAATGTACAAAAGAACATGATTCAGCCTATTAAACAATTACAGTTCTTTAGATTTTATATTGTGCTGCATTTAAAAAGGAATTAAAAGATAGACAAAGGGAAACAAAATTAATTACATTGTTAGCACATTGTTGTTTTTATCATTACATATTACAAGAGAAAAATATAAGATGTTAAATGGCTAAGTAACATTCATTTTACGTTGTCTTTCAGATTAAATGCTAGTTTCGTAAAAAGTCACACTTTCCATTATTTAAAATAACTTTAGAATATAATAGGAAACACAAACCTGAAGTTTATGTCTAGATGCTGTTAAGTCAGATTACATTTTTAAATATTTAAACTTTTTTGATTCAAATCATTTACAAAAAAAAATACAAAAGCCTTTACAATAACTTATTTTCACTGTGATTGTTAGTTTGAAAATTGTGTAACTTAATACTCAAATTTCATGCAAAAATAATTGTAAGAGTGGAATTTTATATTGGTTTACTCACTAAACTCAAATTATAGCCAACTGAAATCCAAACTGCAAAATGCAGCCTAAAATAGCCAAGCTGTGGCTTCAACTGAGTTGGACAATTGTTCCAGATCAACAATTTTGTTCTAAATTTTTTAATTCAGATTTGAATTTGCTACAGGGTTAGAGGAGGGGTAACAAAAGCCTCCTGGGAGAAAAAGGTTTCCTTGTAGATTTATAGAATTACAGGAGAAGCGGTAGACTCTGACTCATGTTTACCCATCATCCCACAGCCCATAGTATGGGAAAGGAGCAGGTGAATCCATGTATGGGAAAAAAGACAAACAATATATTTCAAAAATATAAACAATAATAATGACAAAGGACAACAGTTGTGTCCAAAGAAACTTTTTTTGCAACACAAACAAAATTTGAATTTTCCTAAGTTGGTTTAAAAAGGCTATTATGTCACAGTAAATTGCCTAGGACAGAGCTGGTGTGTCTGATCCTTTGTATTATATCTAAGACGTGCGGCTGCTTCAGAAAGTTTGGAACCAAGTCAAGGGTGAGTCACTGGTCTTTGACATATGGGTGGACTACTTATATGGATGTAGGTATACATATTTCACAATAAAACAGATCACAAAACACATAACTGGGTGAATATGACTTAGTGATGATGGATTGATCCCTACATTTTTTATTTTAAAGCATAAAAAGATACTGTTGCTTTCAATGTATATAAGGTTAGTTACGTTTAGAATTGAATAGTAGAAAAGAGAATAACATTTGTATAAATATTAATGTGCTCCAATCAAGGAAATTGAGAAAACACATTTTCTTTGGTGAAAATCAGATATGTGCAGCATATATTTTTTAATGCAACACATATTCTACAAAATTCTGAAATTACGATTTCTAGTGACTGTTAACAGTAGAAGATTTGCATTGTATTTTGATCCTCCACGAGTTACTATCAGTGATACTGCATCTATTTTACTTTTTAACTATAAGACTTTCTTTAACATTTTTGTCTGTAAGAGATGATATTTACATTGTTTAATTCTGAAATGGCTGTATTGTTGATTATAAAGCTATGATTGCTATACATGGAAGTGGGAGATGTTCTCAAGTCTGTCTGTCTATCAATCTATGTATTTATTCCAGGAAATAATCTTATGCTCTAGTAAAGGCAAATAACAACATAAGTATGGTTAAGACAACCTGAAATATCAATAGATATTACACATGGGTGTGATGTTTTGTACAAATAAGCCAATAATTCCTGTATAACGAAGTACTCACTTTATTAATACATATATAACAGGATCTTCATATTGCTGCCTTGTTACAAAGGGTTTCTGCAGCTGCCATTTCAAATCCCTGGAAGATTCCACCAACTGCCAACAGGAACAGGAAGTAAAGAACCAAAAGAAATGAAGTGCATTATTCACAGCCAACAGCCCAACTGCCCAATGCCCATACACCACAATACATACACTCATACACTCACACACTCATACACAGCCCAACCACCCATACATCACATCTCCTTCATTTCTCAACCAAAGAAAGAAAACAAAACAAAATAGTAAAAAGTCAACAATAATAAAATAACTATTTAAAAATGTGTCCTTAATCTGCATCATTCTGTCCATCATCTTCAAGATCTACAATTTTTTTTTTTCAGGACAGCTTATTCTACTCCTACTAGAATACCATTTCTCACTGTGGAGTTTCTCCGACTATAGTCCCTTAATGGATCTTCTGGTTGCCAGTGGTTTGTGGCCCTTCTCTCTCTTGTTGAATGGCCAGTATTTTCATGACCATAGCCTTCATGGTTACTTGAACTGTGGCTTGGCAGTTCTTATTCCTGACTTTCATGGGATATTTCCTCCAAATCATCTCCTATTACATCATGAGCCTCTGTACCAGGTGTATTGCAGACTTCATAAATGTCATCTTGCCAGACTCCATGCCAGATATCAGTGTCTGGTTGCATGATTGGCCCTACCCACTTTAATAGGTTGTCTGTTATACGTGGTTGAAGTTGATTTGTATGTCTCCGTGTGTAACATCCATCAGAGGTTAAAACTTTATAGTGCGCATGCCCCAGAACTTCCTTTATCACCGCTTCTTTCCAATGATTCTCCTGATGATATACACGCATCCAAACAGAATCCCCTGTCTGGTAACAGCGGCCTGCTTTTCCGACTTGCATCTTCGATTGTTGCTGGATGACCCTTTGTTGAATCTCTGGTTTTAGCAGATCCAACTTTGTCCTGAGTTCACGGCCTAACATAAGGCATGCTGGAGGTTGTCCAGTGGTTGGATGAGGTGTATTTCAATACCGTAGAAGGAACTCAGACAAATGATGTTCAGGTCTCTTTCCTTCTGCTTCCAGACTTCTCAGAAAACCTTTTAACGTTTGAACAAAATGTTCTGCTTGACCATTAGTAGCCGGATAATACGGTGCCGTACGATGATGCTGAATACCGTTTTCCTTGAGAAAAGCCTGAAATTGTCCAGAAACAAACTGCGGTCCATTATCTGAAACAAGCACTCTGGGCAAGCCAAATGTTGCAAATAGTTTCTGTAATGCTTTAGCAGTAGCTACTGCAGTGGTCTGCGACATGAATAGAACTTCTGGCCATTTACAATGTGCATCTACCACAATCAGATACATTTTATTTTCCACTAGTCCAGCAAAGTCTATGTGAATTCTCTGCCATGGTGATAGAGGCCAGGTCCAAGGTTGTACGGCACCATGTGGCAAGTCATGCTGTGCTTGTGCACAACCAGTGCAACCTGAAACATAACAGGCAATATCCTCATCAATGGTTGTCCACCATACATGACCTCTTGCCTTCTGCTTCATGCGGACTATGCCAGGATGACCTGCATGTAAAATTTCAAGAATCTGTTGTTGTGACACAAAAGGAATAACCACCATTTCTCCCCAGACTAAGCAGGCATCTCAAATTGATAACTCCTGAGCTCTTGTTTGGAATGACTTGAGATGTATTGGAGTCTTTAGTGGCCAACCCTTGCGTACAAACATAAGTATTTCCCTCAGCAAAAAGTCCTTGGTTGTCTCCTGTGCAATTTCTCTGGCTGTTATCACCTCACTAAAATATATTGTAGATCTTTCTGTGGTAGTTAATTGTGAATCCATTTTCAATGGAAGTCTAGAGAATGCATCCACATTAGAATGCAGAGCGTTTGGACGATATTGTATCTGATACTGATAAGCCCCCAGAGTTAAGGCATACCTCTAAAGTCTTGCTGCTGTCGTGATTGAATTACCTTTCTGTGGGTTAAAAATTGTCAATAAAGGTTTATGGTCCGTAAGCAGTCTGATGGGTCAACCATATATATATAAAGATGGAATTTCTTTACTGCCCATACTATTGCCAGAGCCTCTTTATCTATTTGAGAATAGTTTTTTTCTGCAGCCGTGAGCAATCTAGAGGCAAAAGCCACTGGCCTGTCTGTCCCATCAGCCATGGAATGAGACAGGACTGCTCCCAATCCGTAAGGTGATGCATCACAAGCAATGGAAACAGGCTTTTCCAAGTCGTAGTGTACTTAAAGATGTGAACTACGCACTAGTTCTTTTGACTTATGGAAAGCTGAAGCACATTCTACTGTCCAGCGCCATTGTTGTTTACTCTCTAGAAGCCGATGTAAAGGGTACAGGACATGAGCTAAATTTGGCAAAAAACGGTTGTTATAATTTAACAGACCAAGATAGGACCTTAGTTGTGCCACATTTTGTAGAGTTGGAGCATCCTGTGATGCCTTGACCTTCTCATCTGTTGTATGCAGCCCATGTTTGTCAATTACATGAGCACAAAATTCAAGACGATCCTGCATGAATTGGCATTTATCCAAATTCACTTTCAATCCATATTCCATAAGTCTTTGCAAAACTGCCTCTACATTCTGTTTATGTTCCTCCTCTGATTTACCTATCACCAGCATGTCATCTAACAGGCACTGTGTCCCAGAATTTCCATCTAACAGCTTGTCCATTGTTCGCTGCCAGACAGCTGGTGCAGGTGAAATGCAGTTATACCTGAATAGCCCCCGATGGGTATTAATTGTAAGTAGTGATCGAGAATCTGGATGTACAGATAACTGTAGGTATGCATTTTTCAAGTCAATTTTGGTGAATTGCTGCAAAAATATTATCTACCCTAGGAAGGGGATACTTATCTATTTTAATCTGTGTGTTAAGAACCATGCGGAAATCCCCACAAATCCGTATCTCCCCATTTCATTTTCTCACAGGAACAATGGGCGAAGCCCACTCACTATTGTGAACCCGGGAGATGATATTCAGCTCCACTAATCTCCTAAATTCTGCCTCCACTCCAGCCCTTAGAGCAAAAGGCACACTTCTTGCTTTAAAAAGTTTGGTGTTGCTCCTTCCTTTAATCCTAAGGAAACTTGTTGTCCCTTTACATTCCCTAATTTGCCATCAAACACTGGTGCCTACTTTTCCTATAATTCTCTAATTCAGTCAAGTCTGGTCTGATTTTCATTCAACACATGATATGGATACTTATGCACTTGAGGCATCCCGAGAGCCCTTATCCACTCCCTACCAAAAAGTGGAGGTCCTCCATTCTCTAACATATAGAGAGGTAGTTTCTTCTTACACTTGTTGAATGTAACTGATACTGTCACACAACCCACTGGTATTAAAAGCTCTTTATAATATGTCTGCAGTCTTGCTGTTGTCTGAATTATTGGCCTATGTATTTTAAGGCGTTTCCGTCTGTCAAAGAAATCACTGATACAGCTGCATCTGTGTCCAAATCCATAGTCAGTTCCTTTCCATTTACAAGAACCTGAACTGTGAATGCAGCCAGATTAGAACCTATTTTATATATTTTTAAATTTCGGACAGGAAATTGTTCATCCGAATCCTTAGAAGACTCCTGCATTTGTACTCTGTAGGCATTCTTTGCTCTGTCTCTCAATCGATTACTGCTTCTCTCTGCTGTGGATTTACACACTCTTTGTGGGTGGCCTATTTTACCACAAGCATGACACTTGGCATCCTTGAATCTGCATGTAGTCGCAACATGTGTAGCAGCTCCGCAGCGATAACATTTGTAATGTGAATGTTCCTGTTTTGAAAGTCTCTTTCCCTGTGGTATACTCCGTGCTCTAGCATCTAATTTTAAAATGTCTACCTCTGCCTCCTGTGTGTTGTCCAGTCTGCTGTGTAATAGATTAGCATCCTCAGAGGCTTGTTCTATAATGCCTGCCATGTTTATTGCATTTTTAATTGTTAAATCTTCTTCTGTAAGCAATCTCCTTAGCACTGCATCACTTGCAATGCCCATTACAAACTGGTCTCGCAGAGCAGTGGGCAGGTAGTCCTCAAAACAACCGTTGCTGGCGAGTTTTCGTAACGCAATGGCATATGCTGAAACTGATTCACCAGGCTCTTGTTTTCTTTTATAGAATTTAAATCTCTCTGCTGTCTCTAGTGGTTTTGGTTGGAAATGGTTAGTTAACAGAGTAATTAGGCTTGCCAATGGCTCGCTGGCAGGTTTCTCTGGGTGTAAGAGGCTCCTTAGCATATCATACATTCTGGCTCCTATAACTGTTAGGAAAACAGTGACCTGTTTATTGTCAGGAATGTCATTAGCTGTGAAATATTGTTCAAGCCTTTCAACCCAAGAGGCCCATAAATCCGAGTCAGGATCAAAGTCCTTTATAGTGCCAATGGCTGCCATGTCAGTTAGGGTTCTACAGCCTCATCGCCACTGTGATGTTTTGTACAAATAAGCCAATAATTCCTGTATAACGAAGTACTCACTTTATTAATACATACATAGCAGGATCTTCATATTGCTGCCTTGTTACACAGGGTTTCTGCAGCCGCCATTTCAAATCCCTGGAACATTCCACCAACTGCCAACAGGAACAGCAAGAACCAAAAGAAAGGAAGTGCATCATTCACAGCCAACAACAGCCCAACTGCCCAATGCTCATACATCACAATACATACACTCATACAGTCACACACTCATACACAGCCCAACCGCCCATACATCACATCGGGTAGGTGTGAAAGCAAATTTAAAGGGACTCTGTCATTAAATCTACTCTTTATCTCCATCTTTTCTATAGCTACCTCAACCACCAAAGGTATTTACTGTCCTCGGGATAGTGCTACTTACCTTTATTCGTGCTGTACCAGTCCTGCCATGTATTAATTCACGGAGTTGCCATCCTAATGTTTACAAGAAGGTGGTTACCAGAAATCTCTGCACACCAAACTACATGTATGCCAGAAGAGGACATTTTGTCTCTTCTAGTAATGTACTGACTCTCCAGTCAACAAATAGGACTAATTACATGACTTTTCAGGAAGTGACTTGATGCTGGAAGGTGTACCAAGTGGACAGTGAATTTTAAAGTTGAGAATGCATGTGGAGCTTGACTTAAGCTCCATCCTTTGTCAACTTTTGTCAAAAGGCATGTTATACATAAAGAAAATTACCTACTGTAACGTTCAAAATAATCATCATTTTGGAAGAAAGGTCTGCTCAGATGATTAAATGTAGAATAAAGAAAAAATACAGAGGCACTTTAATATAAAATCTAAAATGTCTTCTCTTCCTTTTCATTTTACTTTAATTATAGATCAATTACCTTTTCATTTAAATTGTTCAGTTCTACTATTTGTGTGCCTTTAATTAAATTCAGTATATTCATTTTGTTTCTTATTTATATGATAATGCATGCTACAGGTGTATCTGCAATTATGATTGATAAAATATAGACAATTCACTGCAGGCAGAATTTTATGCCAAGATACATATACGAACTGTTACATAATATGATTTTTAAAAAAATACTTAATTAAGTCAATTAAGTTCAACCTTTCACATGTCTTTTTTTTTTGCTGTTGATCCATAAAAGGGGAAAAAAACATTGTGCCACAAAATGGGAAACAAATACATTTTTGTCTACAAATATGAAAAGGTTTCACCTTGGATCAACACAGCTGTTAACTCACATTTTAACCATTATACCCCTGAATACTCAAATTTTCCAGTGAAACATCCATCTCACTTGAAAAAACAAACAAAAAAAAAAAACGTATTTAGGCAGATACACTGATTAGTCACAAATTAAAATCACTGACTGGTGAACTGAATAACACTGATTATATCGTTACAATGGCACCTGTCAAGTGATGAGATATTTTAGGCAGCAAGTGAGCAGTCAGTTTTTGAATTTCATGTGTTGGAAGCAGAAAAAAATGCAAGCAAAATTCTCTGAGTGACTTTGACAACGACTAAATAATAATGGCTTAATGACTGGGGCAGATAATCTACAAAGTGGAAAGTCTTGTGGGTGATCCTGGTATGCAGTAGTTAGTAATTACCAAAAGTGGTGCAAGTAGGACCAAAT
>OW240917.1:77823822-77844949 GCA_933207985.1 Pelobates cultripes
GGCACCTGTTCTAAAGCAGGATATTATGGCACTAGTAAAAGTGCAGAGGCAGGCTACAAAATTAATAAAAGGAATGGAATATATCAGCTATGAAGAAAGGTTAACAAATTTAAACCTCTTTAGTTTAGAAAAACATTGCCTGAGAGGGGATATGATAACATTATACAAATATATTCGGGGCCAATACAAACCATTGTGTGGAAATCTATTCACAAATCGGACTTTACATAGGACACGAGGTAATGCGTTTAGACTGGAAGAAAGAAGATTTTGTCTAAGGCAAAGGAAAGGGTTTTTTACTATAAGAACAATAAGGATGTTGAATTCTCAGCATGAAGAAGGGGTTTTATCAGAGTCCATATATATGTTTAAACAGCAACTAGATGCATACTTGCAAAAACAGAATATTCAAGGATATCATTTTCCAATGTAGGGTAATAGCTGCTTGACCCAAGGATAAATCTGACTGCCATTCTGGTGTCAAGAAGGAATTTTTTTCATAGTTTGTTGCAAAATTGGAAGTGCTTCAAACTGGGTTTTTTTTGCCTTCTTTTGGATCAACAGCAAAATACACATTAACTATTATTAACTACTGAAACCTACAAAGCCCCATAAAACCATGGCTTACTAAAATATATGCCTACAAAAGACAAACTCTTTTAACTAAACAGTGAAAAAAACATTGTTACCTATAGTATGTAAGTGAACAATCATTAAACACCAAAAGCATGACATGTGTTTTGGTGCTCCATGAAGTACTTTCGTAGTAAAGTGAAATAAAGTTGTTTCAAACCATTAACTTCTTTCACCTTCAATTCAATAAAGTCTTAGTTGATAGGACTTACCTTTTTTTGTCTAAGGTTGTAAGTGAGCTCTTAGTATATTATTATATTAGTATTTACAGCAGTGTTTCTCAACCCTCTCCTCAAGACACACCTACCAGTATAGGATTTACTGATTACCCAGGTGTGTCTAAGGTGTTTAGAAAAAGAAGGAAAAAAAAGATTAGAGTTTGTTTTTATTTTTGTTTTGTTAACACCTTAGACACACCGACACACCTGGGTAATCAGTAAATGCTGTACTGGTAGGTGTGCCTTGAGGAGAGGGTTGAGGAGCACTGATTTAGAGGCAACCACGTGTTTTTGCACAGCATTTAATTTTTTAAAAAGATGCAGGATGTTAGAATCAGAAATAACACAAATAAAATTTTAATTAAAAAAAAATGTATGTACTTCATGTCCACATTGATGCTGTTCTAGAGTTATGAGCAATCATGCAGGCCATTCAAATGAAAAGTAGCATTTTCTATTATTTTTCTATTACACAGACAAAGGTCTAACATAAACATGTTATAGAATCTTTCAACGGATAATTTAGTTGAGAGGTGTTTCTCGAATATAAGAAGGTAAGTCATTAGTCGTAACCTTCTTTGTAGAAAAATTGATTTGTAATTAAATGTGACTGTCAGTGTAAATAATTAGTTTATAAAGACAATTACAAATTCCTGTTAACCACTTTGGCACATACCATAATTATTAATTTTGATATGAATCAGAACCGTTGAATTTAATGACTTTTATTTGTAACAATGTGACAAGCTACATTTAAAAGCATACTTGTATTTCCAAAGTTGTTTCAATGCACTGAATCCACAATCTTATTTTGTGTTTAAGAAATGGGGACTTAAAAAATGCATTTCCAGAAATGCACTGATATTTACATTCAGCAATGTGTGCGTTGTCAGTAATTCAAAGAGAATGCCAAGTGAACTTTAAATTTCAGGCTAAAAGAAATGAATAGAAAATATAAAGGATTTGACGACTTGTGCTACTTGCTCCTTTGCCCTAAAGTGTTAAATTCAGTTTGAATTCACACTAAAGTAAATAAACCTGCTATACTAATGTTGCTGTAGCTGAAGATTGAGCATATAAATTCACATTAAAACCATTGCTACCACACACATTAATGTGAAATATGGGATGAATAACTTGCACATATGTAGACAAAACAGGACGTTTGGGTGTTTTGCTGTCAGAATTACATGAAAAATAAAAATTGTGTAAATGTACGCATTTTTATTTCTTTTAAACATATTTAAGGCGATACAATTTTAAAAGAGGTAGTATAATTGCAACTGTAATTCTCTTTTTTGCAATATTTCAAAAGAGAGTCCTTACTCCAAGTTGTTATGCACATGCCTCATACACAGGTTGATCAATGTTAATGTAGGTAGCCTGGAACAAAGAGTTCAGGCTGCCCAACTAAGATTTCTAGTGGTATGTCTTAAAACTGGAGTTATTTTTTAGTAAGTGATGCATTTTTATTGAAAAGCTACTCACAGAGAGCAGGTACACATAGTTCTTTTAATCTAGGACTATTTTGTAGGGTTATTTCCAGTTAGAACACAAGATTTATTACTTGCAGTGTTGTATTTGTGAGCAGTGTTTCAATGGGTAGAATGCATGTTTTGTGTGCAGTGTTTGTGTGAATGAAGGGTTGGATTTGTGTGTAGTGTTGGCGTTTGAATGCAGTTGTTTGTTTGTATGTAGTGTTGTGTAATATTGCCATTTAAATGCAGTCTTTTGTATTTTTGTATTTGAATAAATCACCTATCTCTTCAAGTACTTTTGGCATAAAGCATGTCTGTTCTATTAATATCAACTACAGTTCTAGCTATGTAATTTATTTCTCACATCAAAGTACAGCTTGTTCTCAGTAGTATATAGGTACTATAACTATTAAGAATTAAGTATATTAGGATGGAGAAATCTATAAAGAGGAGGCAAATAAGCTGCACTTCATATACAGAAATAGTTATACTTGCTGAGCATGTTATTTACATGCTTAGCATGTAATAAGAGAGCTGCTGATGCCTAATCTTCTGCGCCCTTTTGAATTTAGGTCCCTAAGGGCCCAAGGAATGCACAGTTTCTTGAACCCTTTTTGTAAAATGTTATCAGAAGATACCTAATCTCATATAATGGGTATCTACTGCCTTCCCAGTCCTAGCCCCTCTCATTAGGGGCTATGGCTTTCCAACCCACTTGCCAACCCAAGTATATACCTTCTTTCCCCCACTACACTGATAACAATAAGTAGGAGACATCATTAAAATAAACAATAAAAGAAGATTTAAATTTTTACTGTTAGTAATCTTTTTTCCAATGATTTTCCTGCAGTCTCCAAATAGCCCCACCTAATCTCCGCACCCCCCCCCCCAAAAAAATAGAATATTTCCATTTATATTAGGATTAAAAGGCAGGAATCTCAATTTTGATTCAATATTAGTTTAATTATTCAATTAATATATGAACAAGCAATAATCACCACTAAGCAGTTTAACATTTTAGGCACAGTGGCGTCGCTGGGGGGGGGCCAGAGGGGGCCATGGCCCCCCCTACATCATGCTGTGCCCCCCCTTGGGCCCCCCCAAATGCCGTCAACTTACTGGCCATGGGCTTCCCTCGGACTGTAACAGCCTGTCACAGCCCGAGGGAATGCAGTGCTGAGGTGCTGGGGGCTGTCTGTGGCTGGAGGGAGCACTGATTGGCTCCCCGGCACAGGCCCCGCCCCCAAACGGAGCCCCGCCTCCCGCCGATAAGCCCCACCCCCGCCGTAATGCAGCAGCCCATGCTGCTTCAGAAGATGGCTGCCTGACCCCCAGCAACATCCTCCAGTGACAGGTAGGCTGGGGGTGGGGGTGTTCACACACACATTGCCCGCATACACATACACTGCCCCCCCATACTGCCCCCCATACACACACACTGCCCCCCATACACACACATTGCCCCATACACACACACTGCCCTCCATACTGCCTCCCATACACACACATTGCCCCGCACACTGCTCCCCATACACACACTCTGTCCCCCCATACACATAGACTCTACACACATACACTATCCCCATACACACACTGTATGGACTCAGCAGTCTGTGTGTGTGTATGGACTCAGCAGTCTGTGTGTGTGTGTGTGTGACTGTAGTCTGTGTGTGTGTGGACTCAGCAGTCTGTGTGTGTGTGTATGGACTCAGCAGTCTATGTGTGTCTGTGTGTATGGACTCAGCAGTCTGTGTGTGTGTGTGTATGGACTCAACATCTGTGTGTGTATGGACTCAGCAGTCTGTGTGTGTGTGTGGGACTCAGCAGTCTGTGTGTGTGTGTGTGTGTGTATGGACTCAGCAGTCTGTGTGTGTATGGACTCAGCAGTCTGGTGTGTGTATGGACTCAGCAGTCTGTGTGTGTATGGACTCAGCAGTCTGTGTGTCTGTCTGTATGGACTCAGTGTGTGTGTATGGACTCAGCAATCTGTGTGTGTATGGACTCAGCAATCAACAGAGTGTGTCTGTATGGACTCAGCAATCTGTGTGTGTGTATGGACTGTGTGTGTGTGTGGACTCAGCAGTCTGTGTGTGTGTATGGACTCAGCAGTCTGTGTGTGTATGGACTCAGCAGAGTCTGTGTGTATATGGACTCAGCAGAGTCTGTGTGTGTGTATGGACTCAGCAGAGTCTGTGTGTGTGTGTATGGACTCAGCAGAGTCTGTGTGTGTGTGTGTGTATGGACTCAGCAGTCTGTGTGTGTGTGTGTGTGTGTGTATGGACTCTGCAATCTGTGTGTGTATGGACTCAGCAGTCTGTGTGTGTGTATGGACTCAGCAGTCTATCAATAATAAAAATTCCTGTGAGTTGTTGTGTAGGAAGGGCCCCAGTGCATTGCTTTGCCCAGGGGCCCTTAACTCTGTTAAAATGGTACTGCTTGTGTGTGTCAGTGAGCTTCTATTTAGTGAGCATGTGTGTGTCAGTGAGCTTGTCTTTAGTGAGCTTGTGTGTGTGTCCCTGAACTTCTTTGTAGTGAGCCTTCTGTTTATACAAGTGAGTGTCTGTAGTAAGCTTGTGTGTGAGTCAGAGTTTTGTCTGTCAGTAAGCCTATTTGCGCATGTCAGTGAGCTTGTGTGCTTACTGTACTATATATATATATATATGAATGTGGTCTCAAAAAAACCCTTCTTCTGAAAATAGATTTTCTCTCTATAAAATGAGCACATTGTAATTAATTAAGATACCTAATTATGTAACAATATTACATAAATATATATGTAGAATTAATATATGTATATATATACGTATGTGAATCTATATATGTATATGTATATAATTTTTTTAAAATATTTTTATTTATATATAGGTATATATATAGTGATATATACGTATATATTTATGTATGTAGATATATATATTATTTCGTTCTACGTGTATTTTGATATAAATATATATATATATATATTAATATCACAATACAGTTAGAATGAAATAACACACATCTATATATTTTGTAATCAATTTTTTTATTATTTTTTTTATTTTAGTTTTTAACGTATTTACATATTTAATTTTTTATATTACATATAAATATATATATAACAATAATTATATATATATTTAATCAGTATCAGTCTACGTGTAATTTGATATTAATATATATATTAATAGTAAAATACACCTAGACAGTGTATGTGTGTGTATGTATATACTTAGATCATATATATATATATATATGTATATATATATGATCTAAGTATATATTTATTTATTTTTTTACACTTAATTAATTTATTTTATTTTTATTTTCAGCCAGCAGGGGGACCACCTGTCATTACAGGCAGCCCCCCTGCTGGCAATGCAGCAGGCAGCCTACCCGGCCATGTGATTGTGGGGTCCTCGCAAGGACCTCACTCTCACAGGGCCGGGGGTCGGATGTGCCGAGGGGGGCTCCCTGGGAGTCCCCCCCACCGCGATCGCCGGCGTGGGACCGCCGGCGACCAGGTAAGTAAAGAAAGACCGGAGGGCGTACAATTACGCCCGGCGGCGTTTAGAGCCGCCTAAAATAGGGCGTAATTGTACGCCATCCGGTCTTAAGGGGTTAAATATGGTCTCCTCCTTTATTGTGTTGATTCCCTTTATGTATTTAAATGTTTCTATCATATCCCCCCTGTCTCGTCTTTCCTCCAAGCTATACATGTTAAGATCCTTTAACCTTTCCTGGTAAGTTTTATCCTGCAATCCATGAACCAGTTTAGTAGCCCTTCTCTGAACTCTCTCTAAAGTATCAATATCCTTCTGAAGATACAGTCTCCAGTACTGTGTACAATACTCCAAGTGAGGTCTTACCAGTGAACTGTACGATGGCATGAGCACTTCCCTCTTTCTACTGCTAATGCTTCTCCCTATACAACCAAGCATTCTGCTAGAATTTCCTGCTGCTCTATTACATTGTCTGCCTACCTTTAAGTCATCAGAAATAATCACGCCAACTCACAGAGCTTGCTAACTAAGATTTTCTGTCAGTCTATCTTTCATTAAAGGATCACTATAGGGTCAGGACCACAAACATGTATTCCTGACCATATAGTGTTAACACCACCATCTAGCCCCCCTGGACCCCTCATGCCTCCATAAATATAGTAAAAATCTTATTGTATTCAAGCCTGAAGCTGTAAATCTGAATGCTGTTAGACTCAGAAAAACAAGCAGTCTACTGACATGTGGAAGCCTGATCCAATCACAGTGCTTCCCCATAGGATTGGCTGAGACTGACAAAGAGGCAGATCAGGGGCAGAGCCAGCATGATTCAAACACAGCCCTGGCCAATCAGCATCTCCTTATAGAGATGAATTGGATCAATGAATCTCTGAGGAAAGTTCAGTGTCTGCATGCAGAGGGAGGAGATACTGAATCACAGGATGCTGTGCACAGTGGTGCCCTGTGCTCTGCTGACAGCAGATCTGAGTGGATGGAGGCATATTATGCCTCCATCAACTCCGAAGTCCCTCTGGTTCACTTTGAGTGACTGCAACTGGAGGTGTTCATAGCTTTCAATGTAAACACTGTATTTTCTTAGAAAATACAGTGTTTACATGAGAGAGGCTGCAGGGAGCTATAGTGCTCACCTGAACAACCTCATTAAGCTGAAGTTGTTCAGGTGACTATAGTGTCCCTTTAAGAGTTTGAACCCATGGGTGTCTTAATAACACAGAGGTTAGAACATAGTTTTAAATGTTAAAATTGTTTTAGTGAGGCATGTATACATGTTAGCAAGATTGCACAGTCTGCTTTATGTTTGCATGACTGGAAGAGTATCTCAGGGTACATACTTCTCTAGCAAAAGTGAGCAAGTAGCTTCTCTGGAAACTCAGAGTGGAGATCTGGAGAAGCAAATTACACTTAGGCAGATTGACAACCTTTAAAAGTTCAGTCGGAGCAGGTAATGGAATGGGACGAGATGGCCCAGCTGAAGAACAGGCAGGCAGCTGGGTGACAGTTGGGGGAGGAAAGAGGAAGGGTGTTGCCAGTCCTGATTCTATACACCCCAGCCGATTTGCCTGTTTGAGTGAAGATATTGGGAGTATGCACTCAGGAGTAGCAGTGCTGGAGGAACTTACTCCTTCTAAAAGCCAGGGGAACAATTCTTCGAATATGAATGTGATCCAGAATGGATGTACGGCTAGGCAGGTTGTGCTGGTATAAGATTATATTATTAAAAGAGTAGACACGGTGCCGGTCTGATAGCATTAATCGGACAGTTTGCTGTCTCTGGTCTGGTATGTTTCTGACAGATTGGATGGATTACTAGAAGGGGCTGTGAGTGACCCAGCTTTCATTGTCCATATTGATACCAATGACAAAGTTAGAGGAAGATATAGGACCTTAAATAATGAGTTCAGAGAATTAGGTAGCAAACTTAAGAAGAGGACCTCCAAGGTGATATTTTCTGACATACTACCTGTGTCACGCACTACAATGGAAAGACAGTGGGAGGGTAGAGAGGTCAAAGGCTGAAGTATTGGTGTAGGAAGGAGGGTTTGGGGTTTTTAAAGCACTAGGCTATGTTGCGCTCTTTATAGTCGTAATGGATGATGGATTACCCTTAAATAAAAGAGGGTCTTTTGTGCTTGGGGAGAGGATGGCTAGAAGGTTGGAAGAGGTTTTAAATTAGGAGTAGGGGTTGAGGATCAAAGAAGTTAGGTACATAGTATAGTAAAGAGAGTGATTTCAGCTGAAGTAAAATAGAATGGGGTTGGGGGGGTGCTATGATTAGCAGACAGAGCAAGAAAGTATTCATCACATGCTGTTCAAATAAAGTTCAAGAAATAAATGGTAACTTTAGATGTCTGCTTGCTAATGCAAGAAGCTTGTGTAGGAAAATAGGGGCACTTTAGGTATTGTGACATAGTTGTAATTACTGAGACTTGGTGGGATAAAACACTTGATTTAAAAGGATAAAACATTATTTAAAAAGGGTAGAAAATATAGAAAATGGAGTGTGATGTGTCTTTATATTAGACTTGATTTGAAGCCAAGTGTTGAAGAAATTGTAGGTAATGATAGAGGTGAGTATGTGGAAATATGCACAGGAGAAAACAGGGGGTGTCCATTAATAGTAGGAATTTGTTACAAGCCCAAAACATTAATACTGATGGGAAAGAGCAACTGCTATCTCAAATTTGTTAATCATTGGAGATTTTAATTATTCAGACATTGATTGGACCAGATGGACTATTAGTAAAGTTAAGGGGAACAGGTTTTTCAATCTGATATATGATCATTTCATGTTTTAATTAGTAGATCACCAACAAGACTAGATGCTTGTCTGGATCTTGTCATAAATAATAATGTTGATTTATTTTCAAACATTCAAATTAGGGAGAACTGGAAAAATAGTGACCACAATATGGTATAATTTGAAATAATTTGAGATTATCTAATAAAACGTAAATGTATAGCACAGAGGATAAATGGAAGGTTTTTAAACAATTTCTACAAAAGTACATTTCTCAATATATACTGTTGGTAAACAAATATAAAAGAAACAAATTAAAACCACTGTGGCTTAGTGCAAGGGTCAGTCAAATGATAAAAAATTACAAAATTACATCCAAAGCATTTAATCAGACAGGTCTATTGCATCCTATAACAAATATAAAAATCTAATTAGGGCTGAAAGAGAGCAATACCAGCCCCCAAAAGTTTTTCAAGTATGTCAATGCCAAAAAGGTTAAAACTAGAAGTATTGGTCCATTAGAAAGTGAGATGGTTGAGTCAATCAAGAAGGGTCATGACAAGGCAGACATGCTAAATAATATGTTTTCTTTAGTATAAAGGAAGGAAGAATGTATGGCTGAAGATTTAAAAATCCAGGTTACAAATGCCTTACAGCAAACAGGTGATTTGTTATAACAGGATAAAGTGCTTCAGAAACTAAATAAAGTTAATGTAAACCAAGCCCCTGGGCCAGATGGTATTCACCCTTGCATGGTTAGCGAGCTTAGTGTAGAAATATCCATATAACTGTTTTTAATTTTTTAGGATTATTTTCTTTCAGGAATTGTATTAGAGGATTGTAGAAAAGCAAGATGTGGTATCTATATTTTAAAAGGCTTCAAAGGCTCAACCTGGAACCTACAGACATGTGAGTTTAACATCTGTTAAGGCACAATATTCAATAATTCATTTAGAATTTTTATTTAGCAGAACTCAACATGGCTTTATAAAAAACAGGTCATACCAAACTAACGTATTTGCGTTCTATGAAGAAGTTAGTAGAAATATAGACCAGGGTGACCCAATAGATGTGATTTAATTGGATTTGCTAAGGCACTTGATACAGTTCCACACAAAAGGTTATTAGTAAAACTGTAATCAGTTGGATTAGTTAAAAAAAAATGTTCTTAGATAGAACACTGGCTTGAAGATATTGCATATAGCAGTTATAAATGGAAAATGTGCAAATTGGACAAAAGTGGTAAGTGGAGTGCCTCAATGTACCGTCCTGAGGCCACTTCTCTTTAATCTGTTTATAAGTGGAAATCAAAAGTCATCGGTATTTGCAGATGGCACAAAACTAAGTAAGAAAATAGTCTAAGCATGATGTAACTTCTCTATAGAGGGATTTTAGATACGTTGGTGGTCTAGGCAGGCAACTGGCAGATGAGATTCAATACAGATAAATACAAAGTAATGCATATTGGAATAAGGAGCCCACAAGTCACATGTACATTTAATGAGGTTGAGTTAAAGATAACAATTAATTACAATGATTTGGGAACAATTATAGATCACAAACTAGACAACAGTATGCAATGCCGGTCTGCAGTTACATGACCTAGTAAGGTGCTTTAATATATAAAAAGAGGTTTTGATTCACGTGATCCAAATATATTTTTGCTTCTTCGCAAATCAATGGTAAGACCCCACCTTGAATATGTGGTGCAAGTTTGGGCACCGGTTTTAAAGGATATTTCAGAACTAGAAATAGTGCAAAGGCTAGCTACCCTAGTAAGGGGGATGGAAAGCATTAGTTATAAAGGAAGGCTAGAAAATATAGATTTGCTTTCTTTAGAAAAAAGGCAACTCAAAGAGAATATTATAGCACTACGCGTAGATATACAGGGTCCCTTCAAATCATTATGTGCTAGCCTGTTCATTAGCAGAAATATACAACATACAAGAGGTCACCCATTTATACTGGATGAAAGGCGTTTTTGCTTACTAAAGAGGAAAGAGGTCTTTACAGTAAGAACAATGAAGATGTAGAATTTTCTGCCCTAAAAAGGTTGTGTTAAAAGATTCTATAGATACTTTAAAAAAAAGCTTGGATGCTTTTTTGCAGAAACTAAATATTCAAGGATATAAGTGATATGCATGTAAATAGGATGTTAATCCAACGAGAAATTTGATTGCCATTATGGAGTCAATAAGATTCTCCTCCTCACCCCCTCCCCCATCGTTTGTGGCATAATTGTAAGCCTACAGTTGGATTTTTTTTTTTGCCTTCTTTTGGATTAACAGCATAAAATAATTAGCATCACAGTCAAACTTTATGGACTTTACTTTTTTTTTAAGCCTAGACAACTATGTAACTTTAGCAAATAAATCTTTCTGTCTAAATACAGATAAGGATCCAAAGTCAATTTGGAGTCTGCAAAGATGACATTTTTCATACAATACAAATAAAATGGGAAAAATAGGTAATTTGTCTAAAAAATAACTCAATGTGACACCACCCTGATCCAAATGTTGCAGTACTCTCCATGATGCCTGACTGCTAAGTATTACTTTGTGAAAATAAATTTAAAAAGTTGGGTGTTATGAAGTAGTCTAATAATACCCAGAACACTGTAAGAGAATCAATAGCCATCTGATATCTCGGAACTTTCAGAAGGAAAACAGTTAAAAAGACATTTCAAAATAGAGCAAGACTTTCATAAATCCTCTAAACCAAGAAGCGGTCTCCCAAATACCAGCACTCTACATAATTATGTAGGAAACTATAGAATAAAACATCTGAGGGTTTCTAAATATCTCAAAATATAAGAGACTAAGTGTTGCTAGTTCTCAAATATTGAACTAACAACTGTACTGTAAGATACAGGTTAAAATGAGTGGTTGGACATCCCATACTCTGGGATGAAAAATAGGGTTTAATATATAGCTATAGATGTCTTGTCAACATACTATTATTTAAAGGGGTTAGGCACAATTGAAAACAACATTTACCAACACATATTTTTCTTTTGCTTGGCACAACATGTACTCATCGTATCATATGAATCATAAATGGATGAAAAACTATATTTTAAAATGTTGGTGTTGTTTTCAAACCATGAGCTGACAGCCGCCAGGCTCAACAAATTAAAACAAAGTAATTTTCCTTTTAATTTGACAATTGCATTTCATTTAGAAAACAGATTGTGTGAATAATTTCAATCTTATTTGTGAAATTAGATGCAAAAAAACATTTTGTATTATTTGCAGAAAACATAATACTTTTTAATTTTATGTCAGCTTATTGAGTCTGTTGACTTTCATTGTTGCAGTCCCTAATTGCAATATTATATTATTGTATTTCTCAATATTATTATAGTATTATATATAGTATTATAGTATTGCAGTATGCAATGAACATAATGATTCAAAGACAAGCTTTGAAGAGTTTTCCTCTTTTCCACAGGTCTAAAAGAGAGGAAGACTCTCAAAAGTTTGTCTTTAAAATATTATGCAAGTCCAATAAAAAAGGTATCATTGCATACTGCAATACTTTGGTATTTTGGCATTCTGCAATATCTGGTATTTTGGCATCTTGTCATACTGCAATACTCTGGTACTCTTGTACCAAACGTCCACTGGCACTACCAGCAAAAATGTTGTGGCAGGAGCTTCATGGAATGAGTTTTCATACTACGCAGCTGCATGCAAGCCTCAAATCGTCAAGTACAATGCCAAGCATCAGATCAAGTGGGGTAAAGCATGTGATTCACGAGTGGTGAATCACACTTCTCTGTTTGCAGTCTGATGGGCAAATCTTGGTTTGGGAGATTCCAGGAGAACGTCACTTACTTGACTGCATTTTTGCCAACTGTAAAGTTTGGAGTAGGAGGGATAATGGTATGTTTTTCCGGGGTCTGGGCTTTTCCCCTTACTTCCAATATAGGGAAAGCTTAATGCTTCTGCATACAAAGACAGTTTGGACAATGCTATGCTTCCAAATTTGTGGGAACAGCTTGGGGAATGCCCTATTTATTCCTGTATGACTGTGCCTTAGTTCACATTGCAAGGTACATAAAACATGTTTGGATGAGTTTGGTGTGGAAGAACCTGACTGGCCTGCAACCTGACTGACCTGATTTCAATGCAATCGAACACCTTTGGGATGAACTGAAACAGATTATGAGACAGGTCTTCTTGTCCTATGCCAATGCTTGGCGTCTTAAATGCTCTACTGGATGAATGGGTAAAAATTCCTACAAAACACTCCAAAATATTGTGAAATGCCTTCCCACATGAATAAGAACTATTATAGCTGTAAAAGGATCACCAACTACATATTAATGTCTCTGTATTTAGAATGCAATGTCATAAGTAAATTATATGACATGATACAAATAATGGTATGTAAAGAAAGCCCTTCTTGTCCTGAAAAAAAACATTGTATAATTTGTTTGGGAACAGTAAATGAGAGAGAGAGGAAAATTACAGCTAAACACAAACACCATAAAAGTGTTAAAACAGTTCTGGTCCTTAACGTACAACATGGCCAAAACACTTCGGTCCTTAAGGGGTTAATTTAATTGTTGAAGAATAATCTCAATCAACTCGTGTTATACTGAGTATGTTTGAAAATGTATACCAAAACAAAATGAGCAGTTGCTTTTTCACTCTCTGCTTCACCTATTGTGGATCAAATAAAATAAGAGCAGCAGGCTTCAAAGAGAATTTATAATGAAAAAAAAATGTTTTTGTGTTTTGATCTTTAAAATATAGCTGTAGTAGCTCGTGTTATAGCCAGGATTCTTCTCAATAAAAATATTAATTAAACTGTGAGTTTTAAAAAAAATCTAAATGTTTTGACCAAACTGGAAATGTTTCTAGATCAGTTATTGGAAATGTTTCTAGATCAGTTATTTTGTCCTTCAATGTGTCATTCACGTCTACACAATTCATAGTTTAGTTATTATTTTTAGAATAGAAATGTATTTGTATTAAGCTAATTTAGCCATGCGCTATCCACATCACTAGAAAAATCACATATAAATGTTTTACTTTCATTTTGAACTGCAAAGAAATGTAAAGTGAGGTGTTATCAATAAAACCCAAATGACTTCCATGTATAATTTTCTTTTTTTTCAAATAATTTTTATTGAATCATTTAAAAAAATTTTACAATATAAATAGCGATAATAGAACAAATATTTAAAAAAAAAAAAATAAGGGGTGGGAATTTAAAAAAAATTAAGATAACGTTTATCCATACACAATAATATAATCATATTTGAATTGTCTAGTAACCGTGTATAATTTTCACCATTATTATTTTTTTACGAGGTTTGCATCTTGACCTTTACAATCAATGCAGATATGCTAAAACCGACACTACCCCCTTCTAAAACGTTTTCTCTGTATTTTAACTATCCTGTAGTGCAGAGAATAAAGGAATGGCCTGAATGTTGCTAACAGTAATACAGAGAGTAATGCAGAGAGTGTCAGAATGCCCCAGAGTAAACTCATGTTTCTTGCTCAGTGATGTCATGATTGAATGATTGTGTCAGGTAGTTTTAATCACATATTGCTGATTTAAACCTTGCTCTTACCTTGTTTAATGACTAAATTCACATAGCTTGCCTTGAGGTAACCTTGCTGCCTTATGGGCTCAGTTCCTGTGGGCCCAAATTAACCAATCGGATCACTCCATTCATTATTGGCATTAGAGCTTGGCTCGTTTTCCAGATTAGTCTCTCAGAGTGTCCATGTCCTCTATTGTTGACTCCTGGCCCTAACTTTCATTTCTGACTACTCTCTCTCAGGCCATCGCTTTATGCCTGCTGTCCTCCTGACTTCTGACCTTGACCTTTAGAACCTAACTACTCTTTCAGGGTATTGTGTTTTGTTTAACCCCTTAAGGACATATGACATGTGTGACATGTAATGATTCCCTTTTATTCCAGAAGTTTGGTCCTTAAGGGGTTAAACGCTGGTATCAGATTTCAGCTTATAAATCAAGTTCCTGGATCATCCATTCAACCATTGTCTAATTCATTTGTACTTCATTTCCTAGTACTCAATCCAAAGACTCTGTTCCCTCTCACAGACTTTGCCTCAATTGTCCTTCCACGTTAGACATCTCCATTGCCTTATTGCTGTTTTACCTGCTAAAGTTTTACTTTTCCCTAGGAATGTTCATGTGCTTAAAGGGACACTATAGTCACCAAAACAACTTTAGCCTAATGAAAGTTTTTGTGTATAGCTCATGCCTCTGAAGTCCCACTGCTCAATTCTCTGCCATTTGGGAGTTAAACCACTTTTGTTTCTTTCCATGCAGCCCAGTTTACCTAGCCATACCTCCTCTTGGTGTGACACATGCAGCCTACATGAAAAAAAAAAAAATAATCTTCAACAAGCTGTTAACTTACTTTAGAAATCTGTATCTCCTGTTCTGTAAATTAAGCTTTATTCACATACAGGAAGCTAATGCCAGGTCTAGCAAGCTCAGTGCAGGAGCTAAGAAATTCTAAACAAAGCAAAATTTGCAATAAAGGAAGTGTAAACATTATATTTCACTTTAAAGTAATTGTTTAGGAAGGCTTTATATATTACAGGTGTGACTAGGGCTGCATAAGCAAAGTTATTTAACTCCTAAATGACAGATAATTGAGCAATGAGACTGACGGGGCATGATCTACCGACAAAAACTGTTTCATTAAGCTAAAGTTGATTTGGTGATTATACTGTCCCATAAGGTCTGCCTTCATGTGACCTCCTATCTACCAAGTATGCCTTCTGACTTCCTCAACTAAATAGTTTTCTGTAACCAAACCATACCTGACCTATTTAAGAAGATCCTCCATTTATGTGATATCTACTATGATACCAAAGGAGGCCACATTGTATATAGTTTCCATTTTTGCTCTGTTATTACTTCCTAAGATGATCTTATCAAGTAAACTCCATTTTGTATGGGCTCAACTGTCACGCTATGCTAAGAGTGATAAAGTAAAGTCATAATATATACACATTTACTTCTTAACTATTGTCTCCAATTACTGCCCAATATTACACCATCACTACCACCATGACAGGTAGCCATAACACTTCAAATTCTTTGTTTTTGCTAATTAATGTTTATATGCACTTGTTTAATGTGGGCATTATACTCAAACACAGATATTATTTTAGCATTATGTTGTAATTTTAAGGAAACCCAGGCAGGGTTTTTGTTTTTTATTAAAGTGAAAAATAAAGCTTATTTCAAAGCAAATTTCTAATTTTAGGCCAGAGCAGCCATACTAAGGACAAAGCTGGTCTAGAAATGTGACGAGAGCAATCTCGCCACATTGCATTGGAGAAGCCTGGTTGCTCACCTGCTGCCTTTGGACTATGGCCCCATGTTAAAAGACTTTGTTTCGCCTGCAGAAAAGCTTTATTCGTGCTTTTCTGCCTGGTGTTCGGTAGATTCAATCTACCGAACAACCACATAAATGACTGGACCACCTGGGAGCTGGAGTGTGCCGGCAATTAGCCTCCCTGAAGCTGCGGTTATCCGCAGCTTAATTGACGAATGCTGGGTGGCCGCCATTCTTATTACGAACATGAGGTCGCGGCCATTTTAAATATGCGGTGTTCAACGCTTAATTCATGGAACTGAAATCGGACACTAGTTTTGCGCGAACACCGCTGAAGCCGCCGACCTCCCTTCTTGTTCGGTGAAAGTGCACGAACGGCCCGGTGTTTGGTAGTTTTGCTTGAATGTGTTATACCCCAGATAGGAATCCCATGGAGCCCATTCGCATGAAACTGACTGTGTAAAGACTTTAGCTCCATGGCGATTAAACTGTATTCGTGTGGTCTGAGCGCCATTCGCTTAATAATGTGCGCTCAGACCTGAGCTATCTGGGGATATGTTAAATGTATGCTTTTAATGTTATGTGTCTCACATAGTGTATTTTAATAGTAATTCCTGTGTTAGTATCCCCACGTGCATAATGGCGATTTGCCTTTGTCTTGGGAGATAATTGAATTACTTCTCAATTATCTCCAAGGCAGAGGGGAGGAAGCCAGGATGCATTGTGGGAATACAATGTGACTGTGTGTCCTATTTTGCTGATTGTCCGTCCCTAGTCACAGTCTCCCATTTGGTCCCCTAGGGGAGTGTCCACCAGGTGGGAGACCTGCATAAATACTGGTCAGGTAGCCTTCATTAAACAGACCACTGCTTGACCCTCAACATGGAGCCTTGTCTCGTCTTTGGGGGGATTTACTGAATGCTGATAGAGACTGATTGCTAGGAGTGTAAGCCGCTTGGATGCTTTTCCTATTCGTCTGCTAGCAGCGATTCGTATGGTTCCTGTTCGTGTGTTTGGAGTGCTATATTGGATGCCGTTCGGGAGTTTGGAGCATTCACTTATTGGTGGTTCGTGTGTTTGGTGTTCTACAATAGCTGTGCCTGCATCTCTGGAAAGGGGGACAATAGCCTAAACGGTTTTTACTCCTTGTGTGCAAAACGGTCCGTTACAAGAAACTTTTATAGTTTGGCTACTTTGACCTTACATTTAAAATGCAATTGGAGTTCACTTTGAATTTCCCCTTTAATAAATAACCCTGTGACACTGTTGTCAGGTTCACTAGCTTTTTCATTTAAGGCTTAACAAAAAAAGTGCTTTGGAGCAAAGTGTTTACATTTTGAAGTATACTGATAGGTGCATTTTTCTACTATTTCATTCATAGATCAAGTGAGAAAAAGTAAACAATAGAGGGAAAAACAAGAGGAACATTAAAAAAGAGCTATTTATATATTATATATATTAAATATATAATATAATTATAGAGGTTTTACTGCTCCTCCTCTTTTCCCTCTGTTTATCACTTTCCACTTAATATGTGCATAAAATCCACTGATGTACAAAATATGGTGAAAATTACCAAATTCTGTGAAACAAAGTGTTCAAAGACATGGAACACATATAAGATACACCTTGATATATACACTGTAAATCTAAGACACTTTTATGAGAGATTTCATAGATTTAATTGTAAGTATATGATTTCCATATCATTGTTTTTCTCCTTTTTATATTGTTATCTGAAAATAACATAAGTTTATCAGACAACTGAATAATGCTACAAAGATAAAAGAAAAAAATGCTGAATTTTTAAATAGAAAACATAATTATCAAGCTCTGAAAATTACAATGTGACAATTGGAAGTGTCACTGTTGAAAAAGTTGTGTTTAGACAATTGTTTTATTCCACAAGGTTAGTTAGTGTATTCTCAGCAGTCGAGCAGTGTAAAACAATAAAACCGATTAGCATTTGCAAGAAGTCTCAAAAGTACATTCCATTTCGTTACACAGAATCAATTGCTTTATCCAAGATGTTAAGGTAAAACACTGCAAAAATAATGAAATGGTCTGTTTTGTATGTCTAAGATCTGTTTCTTCATGATAACAGTCCCATCAGATTGATTTATGCCAAAAATCTGCAGTTCACTTCTTTAAAATTCTCAGAAGAAAGAAAGCGAGTATTTCTGAATTGTTGTATTGTTATAAATGCATACAGTAAATGTAATCATATTTTTTTTAATTTTTTTTTTTAAAGACAGCTTAGCATATGGCAGCTTGAATAAATTCTATACAAAACACATCAAAAATGTAAGAACAAAATACCTTACTGTGCGCTGTTACAATATAATCCTATTTATTCTAGTGACATTTTTTTTTATAACTGTAACATGAAAAGGCTCAAACAGTGTAAGGGAGATAATATTAATAAAAAATGCATAATCGTTTATAAAAAAAATAATGTTTTATGGTAATCATGTTTTAATAAACAAAGCTCAGATTTTTAGGGTTTAAATGTAAGACTCATTAGGTAATGGAAAATCTGATATCTGTTATTAAACAGATATGTTCCAACCTCAAATCTTTTGTGATATCTAAGATCTCCTTTCATCTAATTTGTCTTTCTCATAGGAATCCATAATTTTGTTAAACAGTCCAGCAACCGCACTAAAATGAATGTGACATCAAAATATATAAATAAGAAAAATGAATAATAAGACACGTAAACATAACTGAGATTACAGAGATGTACATTGTGCAACATTTATGACGGCTGGAGTATTTTATGAATGTCACAAGCACAGATTGCAGTCATTTGTAAACACTTTGTAATCTGGCAGCGAGGTCAACCCCAGATATTGCAGTCAACTGGAAAATATCCCAGTGGATCAGTCAAGGAATGGGTAACAGCACATGCATAAAGAAACATAGGGCTGGACTAGAAAAGGCCTTGCACATGTATTGCCAGCTGTCTCACTCATCCAGTGTACCAGCATTATTGTGCCCCAGTGTGCAAAGAATGAAGACACCAGAGAATATTTTATGGAAAACTGGACATTTTTCCATAAATATATGTTGAGTCAGTCTATGCATTATCATTATAATCTATACATGCTGGTGTGGTTATGGTACCATTAGGCTACAGGTGTTCTCCTGTTCTTGGTCAAATATTTCTCAAGTGGCTTGACAAAACCAGGGATAACCAAGACATCTGTGACCTGGTGCTCTGCTTACCAGGCTGCTAATATGGAAGACCCACTCCCTAGTGTCTAGACAAACTCTTTAATGAAAATTTATTTTAAGCCAAAATAATTCTTTTGCATTTCAGTTTAAAAAATGGTATAAGAGGATGCAGCAATTTGATAAATCATTGGCAAAACTACAGATAGTAAAAGATCCTGCAATCTACTCCAAGCAGTTGATGTGTAATGAAGATTCTGGCGACCCAATCTTGCATGGAGCACCCCAACCTAGAAGATTTGTGTCAGATAACAAGACAAAATCTGGTGTGAGACCAAAGATTGCATGCTCATTCCAGACCTGCATGTGCATCAACCACCAGTGTAGTTTGACGCAGACTTCGCCTGTCAATGGAATCAGCTGATTGTAGGACATATATCACCTTAGATATTGATCTTTCAAATGTTGCATGGCCCTGTTATGGAGCAGCAGAAGAAAAATTGTGTGGATAGATGATGAAACAATCTAACAAACCAGGAGACATACTGGCAGTTTCTCTTGCAGGACTCTGCAAAGTTTCTTGGCTCTAGGTAGTTTTGTACACACAACTCTGAATCAATCTTAAATCACAGGAATCGAATTTGCGGAGCGGGCATTAAAGCTGATTTGTCTCGTTTCACCACAGAATCTAAGGATTTTATTAGGTATACCACAAGTTCCTTGACTACCATGCCTGAATAAAGTATAGATCCCAAATTGACAAATGTGGAAGGCAAAGAACTTGGCCCCGAGTACAAGGCACGCACTTTGGAGAGACCTTTATAAAGGAACTTCACAGGCACGTGAATCTCTTCTCATTGCTTAACAAGGCAACTTTTTGCCTTTACTCTACTAAAGATGTATTTTCATTTCCCAATAGATACACTCACCTTTGAGACAATTCTGTGATGTTGTTGGCATCTAATGGAGTGCTCCTAGACAGGGATTCATCAGATATAGTATCTGAGTCAGTGGTCCAATAATATCGAACAGTTTATCCTGCGTAACCTGAAGACCATGCTCGATGCCATTGCGAAGAACTCTGCCATAGATGACCATGGTTTGATCAAATTCCGTGGTTTGGCTCATCTTGTCTGGTAGGGCCACACTCAGCCACTCTACTTTGAGGTGGATGCATACCTCTCTGCCTAGAGATTTTTTTAACCATAAGGGGAGGAATTTTGCTGTATGCTCTGGAGGGGCTCAATTTCCTTATTCGGGATGGTAAATATTGCAGGTTCGAACATGCAAACACCATGGGGATCCATGATGACCTCCTTATCTGCTGTTTCCGATCCATGTGGAGCTCACACACAAAAGATTTTCAAATGCATATAGAGGTTTGGTGGGCATCTTCCTTTATGTCAGAAGTGGAGTTCATATATCTAGCACCACCAAGGCAGGGGTCAAGCCATCATCTCCTTCATCCGAGTACAACAGGATGACTACCTCTGCATTCCGGGTCTTTGTAACCCTTTGTTTCTTGGCCAGTGTTTTGCCTTAGGCTTTTGACATAGATTTAGAATTGACTTTCCAATGCTTGTTCATTTAGAGGGGAGTGTGTGAGCTCTTGATGAAATATTACACAGTACATACTGAAAAGAGATATGCATCCATCAAGTACAGCCTTTCTCACATCTGATTATGCTGTTGATCCAAAAGAAGGCAAAAATCACAGTGTGAAGAGCTTTACATTTTGCAACAAACTAGGAAAATATTCCTTCTTGACCTCAGAATGGTAGTCAGATGTCTCCTTGGATCATGAAGCTATAACACCATTAATAAAACATTATATCCCTGAATATTATGTTTTTGCAAGTATTCTTCAAATTGCTGTTTAAACATCTTAATAGACTGATAAACACTTTTTCAGGCAGATAATTTCACATCCTTATTGCTCTTACTGTTAAGAACCTTTTCCTTTGACTTAGCCTAAATTTCCTTAATTCCAGCCTAAATGCATGACCATGGGTCTTAGTCCTGTTTATGAATAGATTTTTAGACAATGGTTT
>OW240917.1:77847997-78112388 GCA_933207985.1 Pelobates cultripes
TTTACATCCCCATCTTTACTTACTCCCCCCTCCTTCACTTACTCCTCCCTTCACTTACTTCTTCCCCCCTTCACTTACTTCTTCCCCCCCTCCTCACCTCTCCCTTGCCCTCCCCTGTAGCGTGGCCGAGCTGCTCGCTGGTCCGCGGTGCCGGCCGGACTGATAGGAAAGTGCACACTGAGTGTGCACTTCCTGTCAGTCCGGCCAGTTACAGGAAACAGAAACTCCGTGCGGAACTGGAGTTTCTGTTTCCTGTAACCGGCCGGACTGACAGGAAGTGTACACTGAGTGTGCGCCTTCCTATCAGTCCGGCCGGGCACCGCGGACCAGCAAGCAGCTCGGCCACGCTACAGGGGAGGGGAGGAGAGGAGCAGCCGCAGCCACCTGAGGCTCTTCACAGAGCGCTCAGGCGGCTGCAGCATTTAAAGGGCCGGCCCTGCAGCGGCCGGTCCCAACAGAATTTAGGGCGGCCTGGGGGGCAATTGCCTCCCTGCCCCCCGGCCCAGCCCGCCCCTGTTCTCTGGGTTTCTCTGAACAGCCTGTAGGTCTAAAAAAATCTAAAAGTGTGTCTCAACATATACATCAACCAGAGAAGTATATTTTTGTTTTCCATTATGGTAATTGTGCACACATTTTATTAGCTATTGTTGATGCAAAGTATGTTGTTTTGTATATACCACCATCTTCGTGTATTGTTTTTTCATTGCACCAAGAATAGTATTTCACGCGTTTTAGTGATTTGTGAATGTATTCAATAGTGGACGAGTGTTAAAAATACATAATAGGCTGCATTCACAAGTTCTGTTTTGTAATGAAGATGTGTCTATTGTTAAATAGCCAACAAAGATTGAAAAGCATATCCAGATGACTGAATGTGGTCTCAAAAAAACCCTTCTTCTGAAAATAGATTTTCTCTCTATAAAATGAGCACATTGTAATTAATTAAGATACCTAATTATGTAACAATATTACATAAATATATATGTAGAATTAATATATGTATATATATATATACGTATGTGAATCTATATGTGTGTATATATATATAATTTTTTTAAAATATTTTTATTTATATATAGGTATATATATAGTGATATATACGTATATATTTATGTATGTAGATATATATATATTATTTTGTTCTACGTGTATTTTGATATAAATATATATATATATATATATATATATATTAATATCACAATACAGTTAGAATGAAATAACACACATCTATATATTTTGTAATCATTTTTTTTATTATTTTTTAAATTTTAGTTTTTAACGTATTTACATATTTAATTTTTTTATATTATATATAAATATATATATAACAATAATTATATATATATTTAATCAGTATCAGTCTACGTGTAATTTGATATTAATATATATATTAATAGTAAAATACACCTAGACAGTGTATGTGTGTGTATGTATATACTTAGATCATATATATATATATATATATGATCTAAGTATATATTTATTTATTTATTTACACTTAATTAATTTATTTTATTTTTATTTTCAGCCAGCAGGGGGACCACCTGTCATTACAGGCAGCCCCCCTGCTGGCAATGCAGCAGGCAGCCTACCCGGCCATGTGATTGTGGGGTCCTCGCGACCGGGTAAGTAAAGAAAGACCGGAGGGCGTACAATTACGCCCGGCGGAGTTTAGAGCCGCCTAAAATAGGGCGTAATTGTACGCCCTCCGGTCTTAAGGGGTTAAATATGGTCTCCTCCTTTATTGTGTTGATTCCCTATGTATTTAAATGTTTCTATCATATCCCCCCTGTCTCGTCTTTCCTCCAAGCTATACATGTTAAGATCCTTTAACCTTTCCTGGTAAGTTTTATCCTGCAATCCATGAACCAGTTTAGTAGCCCTTCTCTGAACTCTCTCTAAAGTATCAATATCCTTCTGAAGATAGTCTCCAGTACTGTGTACAATACTCCAAGTGAGGTCTTACCAGTGAACTGTACGATGGCATGAGCACTTCCCTCTTTCTACTGCTAATGCCTCTCCCTATACAACAAAGCATTCTGCTAGAATTTCCTGCTGCTCTATTACATTGTCTGCCTACCTTTAAGTCATCAGAAATAATCACCCCAACTCACAGAGCTTGCTAACTAAGATTTTCTGTCAGTCTATCTTTCATTAAAGGATCACTATAAGGTCAGGATCACAAACATGTATTCCTGACCATATAGTGTTAACACCACCATCTAGCCCCCCTGGACCCCTCATGCCTCTATAAATATAGTAAAAATCTTATTGTATTCAAGCCTGAAGCTGTAAATCTGAATGCTGTTAGACTCAGAAAAACAAGCAGTCTACTGACATGTGGAAGCCTGATCCAATCACAGTGCTTCCCCATAGGATTGGCTGAGACTGACAAAGAGGCAGATCAGGGGCAGAGCCAGCATGATTCAAACACAGCCCTGGCCAATCAGCATCTCCTAATAGAGATGAATTGAATCAATGAATCTCTATGAGGAAAGTTCAGTGTCTGCATGCAGAGGGAGGAGATACTGAATCACAGGATGCTGTGCACAGTGCTGCCCTGTGCTCTGCTGACAGCAGATCTGAGTGGATGGAGGCATATTATGCCTCCATCAACTCCGAAGTCCCTCTGGTTCACTTTGAGTGACTGCAACTGGAGGTGTTCCTAGCTTTCAATGTAAACACTGTATTTTCTTAGAAAATACAGTGTTTACATGAGAGAGGCTGCAGGGAGCTATAGCGCTCACCTGAACAACCTCATTAAGCTGAAGTTGTTCAGGTGACTATAGTGTCCCTTTAAGAGTTTGAACCCACGGGTGTCTTAATAACACAGAGGTTAGAACATAGTTTTAAATGTTAAAATTGTTTTAGTGAGGCATGTATACATGTTAGCAAGATTGCACAGTCTGCTTTATGTTTGCATGACTGGAAGAGTATCTCAGGGTACATACTTCTCTAGCAAAAGTGAGCAAGTAGCTTCTCTGGAAACTCAGAGTGGAGATCTGGAGAAGCAAATTACACTTAGGCAGATTGACAACCTTTAAAAGTTCAGTCGGAGCATGTAATGGAATGGGACGAGATGGCCCAGCTGAAGAACAGGCAGGCAGCTGGGTGACAGTTGGGGGAGGAAAGAGGAAGGGTGTTGCCAGTCCTGATTCTGTACACCCCAGCCGATTTGCCTGTTTGAGTGAAGATATTGGGAGTATGCACTCAGGAGTAGCAGTGCTGGAGGAACTTACTCCTTCTAAAAGCCAGGGGAACAATTCTTCGAATATGGATGTGATCCAGAATGGATGTACGGCTAGGCAGGTTGTGCTGGTATAAGATTATATTATTAAAAGAGTAGACACGGTGCCGGTCTGATAGCATTAATCGGACAGTTTGCTGTCTCTGGTCTGGTATGTTTCTGACAGATTGGATGGATTACTAGAAGGGGCTGTGAGTGACCCAGCTTTCATTGTCCATATTGATACTAATGACAAAGTTAGAGGAAGATATAGGACCTTAAATAATGAGTTCAGAGAATTAGGTAGCAAACTTAAGAAGAGGACCTCCAAGGTGATATTTTCTGACATACTACCTGTGTCACGCACTACAGTGGAAAGACAGTGGGAGGGTAGAGAGGTCAAAGGCTGAAGTATTGGTGTAGGAAGGAGGGTTTGGGTTTTTTAAAGCACTAGGCTATGTTGCGCTCTTTATAGTCGTAATGGATGATGGATTACCCTTAAATAAAAGAGGGTCTTTTGTGCTTGGGGAGAGGATGGCTAGAAGGTTGGAAGAGGTTTTAAACTAGGAGTAGGGGTTGAGGAACATAGTTAGGTACATAGTATAGTAAAGAGAGTGATTTCAGCTGAAGTAAAATAGAATGGGGTTGGGGGGGGTGCTATGATTAGCAGACAGAGCAAGAAAGTATTCATCACATGCTGTTCAAATAAAGTTCAAGAAATAAATGGTAACTTTAGATGTCTGCTTGCTAATGCAAGAAGCTTGTGTAGGAAAATAGGGGCACTTTAGGTATTGTGACATAGTTGTGATTACTGAGACTTGGTGGGATAAAACACTTGATTTAAAAGGATAAAACATTATTTAAAAAGGATAGAAAATATAGAAAATGGAGTGTGATGTGTCTTTATATTAGACTTGATTTGAAGCCAAGTGTTGAAGAAATTGTAGGTAATGATAGAGGTGAGTATGTGGAAATATGCACAGGAGAAAACAGGGGGAGTCCATTAATAGTAGGAATTTGTTACAAGCCCAAAACATTAATATTGATGGGAAAGAGCAACTGCTATCTCAAATTTGTTAATCATTGGAGATTTTAATTATTCAGACATTGATTGGACCAGATGGACTATTAGTAAAGTTAAGGGGAACAGGTTTTTCAATCTGATATATGATCATTTCATGTTTTAATTAGTAGATCACCAACAAGACTAGATGCTTGTCTGGATCTTGTCATAAATAATAATGTTGATTTATTTTCAAACATTCAAATTAGGGAGAACTGGAAAAATAGTGACCACAATATGGTATAATTTGAAATAATTTGAGATTAACTAATAAAACGTAAATGTATAGCACAGAGGATAAATGGAAGGTTTTTAAACAATTTCTACAAAAGTACATTTCTCAATATATACTGTTGGTAAACAAATATAAAAGAAACAAATTAAAATCACTGTGGCTTAGTGCAAGGGTCAGTCAAATGATAAAAAATTACAAAATGACATCCAAAGCATTTAATCAGACGGGTCTATTGCATCCTATAACAAATATAAAAATGCAAGTAGGGCTGAAAGAGAGCAATACCAACCCCAAAAAGTTTGTCAAGTATGTCAATGCCAAAAAGGTTAAAACTAGAAGTATTGGTCCATTAGAAAGTGAGATGGTTGAGTTAATCAAGAAGGGTCATGACAAGGCAGACATGCTAAATAATATGTTTTCTTTAGTATAAAGGAAGGAAGAATGTATGGCTGAAGATTTAAAAATCCAGGTTAAAAAATGCCTTACAGCAAACAGGTGATTTGTTATAACAGGATAAAGTGCTTCAGAAACTAAAAAAAGTTAATGTAAACCAAGCCCCTGGGTCAGATGATATTCACCCTTGCATGGTTAGCGAGCTTAGTGTAGAAATATCCATATAACTGTTTTTAATTTTTTAGGATTATTTTTTTTCAGGAATTGTATTAGAGGATTGTAGAAAAGCAAGATGTGGTATCTACATTTTAAAAGGCTTCAAAGGCTCAACCTGGAACCTACAGACCTGTGAGCTTAACATCTGTTAAGTCACAATATTCAATAATTCATTTAGAATTTTTATTTAGCAGAACTCAACATGGCTTTATAAAAAACAGGTCATGCCAAACTAACGTATTTGCGTTCTATGAAGAAGTTAGTAGAAATATAGACCAGGGTGACCCAATAGATGTGATTTAATTGGATTTGCTAAGGCACTTGATACAGTTCCACACAAAAGGTTATTAGTAAAACTGTAATCAGTTGGATTAGTTAAAAAAATTGTTCTTAGATAGAACACTGTCTTGAAGATATTGCATATAGCAGTTATAAATGGAAAATGTGCAAATTGGACAAAAGTGGTAAGTGGAGTGCCTCAATGTACTGTCCTGAGGCCACTTCTCTTTAATCTGTTTATAAGTGGAAATCAAAAGTCATCAGTATTTGCAGATGGCACAAAACTAAGTAAGAAAATAGTCTAAGCATGATGTAACTTCTCTACAGAGGGATTTTAGATACGTTGGTGGTCTAGGCAGGCAACTGGCCGATGAGATTCAATACAGATAAATACAAAGTAATGCATATTGGAATAAGGAGCCCACAAGCCACATATACATTTAATGAGGTTGAGTTAAAGATAACAATTAATTACAATGATTTGGGAACAATTATAGATCACAAACTAGACAACAGTATGCAATGCCGGTCTGCAGTTACATGACCTAGTAAGGTGCTTTAATATATAAAAAGAGGTTTTGATTCACGTGATCCAAATATATTTTTGCCTCTTCGCAAATCAATGGTAAGACCCCACCTTGAATATGTGGTGCAAGTTTGGGCACCGGTTTTAAAGGATATTTCAGAACTAGAAATAGTGCAAAGGCTAGCTACCCTAGTAAGGGGGATGGAAAGCATTAGTTATAAAGGAAGGCTAGAAAATATAGATTTGCTTTCTTTAGAAAAAAGGCACCTCAAAGAGAATATTATAGCACTATGCGTAGATATACAGGGTCCCTTTAAATCATTATGTGCTAGCCTGTTCATTAGCAGAAATATACAACATACAAGAGGTCACCCATTTATACTGGATGAAAGGCGTTTTTGCTTACTAAAGAAGAAAGAGGTCTTTACAGTAAGAACAATGAAGATGTAGAATTTTCTGCCCTAAAAAGGTTGTGTTAAAAGATTCTATAGATACTTTAAAAAAAGCTTGGATGCTTTTTTGCAGAAACTAAATATTCAAGGATATAAGTGATATGCATGTAAATAGGATGTTAATCCAACGAGAAATTTGATTGCCATTATGGAGTCAATAAGATTCTCCTCCTCACCTCCTTCTTTTGGATTAACAGCATAAAATAATTAGCATCACAGTCGAACTTTATGGACTTTACTTTTTTTTTCAGCCTAGACAACTATGTAACTTTAGCAAATAAATCTTTCTGTCTAAATACAGATAAGGATCCAAAGTCAATTTGGAGTCTGCAAAGATGACATTTTTCATACAATACAAATAAAATGGGAAAAATAGGTAATTTGTCTAAAAAATAACTCAATGTGACACCACCCTGATCCAAATGTTGCAGTACTCTCCATGATGCCTGACTGCTAAGTATTACTTTGTGAAAATAAATTTAAAAAGTTGGGTGTTATGAAGTAGTCTAATAATACCCAGAACACTGTAAGAGAATCAATAGCCATCTGATATCTCGGAACTTTCAGAAGGAAAACAGTTAAAAAGACATTTCAAAATAGAGCAAGACTTTCATAAATCCTCTAAACCAAGAAGCGGTCTCCCAAATACCAGCACTTTACATAATTATGTAGGAAACTATAGAATAAAACATCTGAGGGTTTCTAAATATCTCAAAATATAAGAGACTAAGTGTTGCTAGTTCTCAAATATTGAACTAACAACTGTACTGTAAGATACAGGTTAAAAGGAGTGGTTGGACATCCCATACTCTGGGATGAAAAATAGGGTTTAATATATAGCTATAGATGTCTTGTCAACATACTATTATTTAAAGGGGTTAGGCACAATTGAAAACAACATTTACCAACACATATTTTTCTTTTGCTTGGCACAACATGTACTCATCGTATCATATGAATCATAAATGGATGAAAAACTATATTTTAAAATGTTGGTGTTGTTTTCAAACCATGAGCTGACAGCCGCCAGGCTCAACAAATTAAAACAAAGTAATTTTCCTTTTAATTTGACAATTGCATTTCATTTAGAAAACAGATTGTGTGAATAATTTCAATCTTATTTGTGAAATTAGATGCAAAAAAACATTTTGTATTATTTGCAGAAAACATAATACTTTTTAATTTTATGTCAGCTTATTGAGTCTGTTGACTTTCATTGTTGCAGTCCCTAATTGCAATATTATATTATTGTATTTCTCAATATTATTATAGTATTATATATAGTATTATAGTATTGCAGTATGCAATGAACATAATGATTCAAAGACAAGCTTTGAAGAGTTTTCCTCTTTTCCACAGGTCTAAAAGAGAGGAAGACTCTCAAAAGTTTGTCTTTAAAATATTATGCAAGTCCAATAAAAAAGGTATCATTGCATACTGCAATACTTTGGTATTTTGGCATTCTGCAATATCTGGTATTTTGGCATCTTGTCATACTGCAATACTCTGGTACTCTTGTACCAAACGTCCACTGGCACTACCAGCAAAAATGTTGTGGCAGGAGCTTCATGGAATGAGTTTTCATACTACGCAGCTGCATGCAAGCCTCAAATCGTCAAGTACAATGCCAAGCATCAGATCAAGTGGGGTAAAGCATGTGATTCACGAGTGGTGAATCACACTTCTCTGTTTGCAGTCTGATGGGCAAATCTTGGTTTGGGAGATTCCAGGAGAACGTCACTTACTTGACTGCATTTTTGCCAACTGTAAAGTTTGGAGTAGGAGGGATAATGGTATGTTTTTCCGGGGTCTGGGCTTTTCCCCTTACTTCCAATATAGGGAAAGCTTAATGCTTCTGCATACAAAGACAGTTTGGACAATGCTATGCTTCCAAATTTGTGGGAACAGCTTGGGGAATGCCCTATTTATTCCTGTATGACTGTGCCTTAGTTCACATTGCAAGGTACATAAAACATGTTTGGATGAGTTTGGTGTGGAAGAACCTGACTGGCCTGCAACCTGACTGACCTGATTTCAATGCAATCGAACACCTTTGGGATGAACTGAAACAGATTATGAGACAGGTCTTCTTGTCCAATGCCAATGCTTGGCGTCTTAAATGCTCTACTGGATGAATGGGTAAAAATTCCTACAAAACACTCCAAAATATTGTGAAATGCCTTCCCACAAGAATAAGAACTATTATAGCTGTAAAAGGATCACCAACTACATATTAATGTCTCTGTATTTAGAATGCAATGTCATAAGTAAATTATATGACATGATACAAATAATGGTATGTAAAGAAAGCCCTTCTTGTCCTGAAAAAAAACATTGTATAATTTGTTTGGGAACAGTAAATGAGAGAGAGAGGAAAATTACAGCTAAACACAAACACCATAAAAGTGTTAAAACAGTTCTGGTCCTTAACGTACAACATGGCCAAAACACTTCGGTCCTTAAGGGGTTAATTTAATTGTTGAAGAATAATCTCAATCAACTCGTGTTATACTGAGTATGTTTGAAAATGTATACCAAAACAAAATGAGCAGTTGCTTTTTCACTCTCTGCTTCACCTATTGTGGATCAAATAAAATAAGAGCAGCAGGCTTCAAAGAGAATTTATAATGAAAAAAAAATGTTTTTGTGTTTTGATCTTTAAAATATAGCTGTAGTAGCTCGTGTTATAGCCAGGATTCTTCTCAATAAAAATATTAATTAAACTGTGAGTTTTAAAAAAAATCTAAATGTTTTGACCAAACTGGAAATGTTTCTAGATCAGTTATTGGAAATGTTTCTAGATCAGTTATTTTGTCCTTCAATGTGTCATTCACGTCTACACAATTCATAGTTTAGTTATTATTTTTAGAATAGAAATGTATTTGTATTAAGCTAATTTAGCCATGCGCTATCCACATCACTAGAAAAATCACATATAAATGTTTTACTTTCATTTTGAACTGCAAAGAAATGTAAAGTGAGGTGTTATCAATAAAACCCAAATGACTTCCATGTATAATTTTCTTTTTTTTCAAATAATTTTTATTGAATCATTTAAAAAAATGTTACAATATAAATAGCGATAATAGAACAAATATTTAAAAAAAAAAAATAAGGGGTGGGAATTTAAAAAAAATTAAGATAACGTTTATCCATACACAATAATATAATCATATTTGAATTGTCTAGTAACCGTGTATAATTTTCACCATTATTATTTTTTTACGAGGTTTGCATCTTGACCTTTACAATCAATGCAGATATGCTAAAACCGACACTACCCCCTTCTAAAACGTTATCTCTGTATTTTAACTATCCTGTAGTGCAGAGAATAAAGGAATGGCTTGAATGTTGCTAACAGTAATACAGAGAGTAATGCAGAGAGTGTCAGAATGCCCCAGAGTAAACTCATGTTTCTTGCTCAGTGATGTCATGATTGAATGATTGTGTCAGGTAGTTTTAATCACATATTGCTGATTTAAACCTTGCTCTTACCTTGTTTAATGACTAAATTCACATAGCTTGCCTTGAGGTAACCTTGCTGCCTTATGGGCTCAGTTCCTGTGGGCCCAAATTAACCAATCGGATCACTCCATTCATTATTGGCATTAGAGCTTGGCTCGTTTTCCAGATTAGTCTCTCAGAGTGTCCATGTCCTCTATTGTTGACTCCTGGCCCTAACTTTCATTTCTGACTACTCTCTCTCAGGCCATCGCTTTATGCCTGCTGTCCTCCTGACTTCTGACCTTGACCTTTAGAACCTAACTACTCTTTCAGGGTATTGTGTTTTGTTTAACCCCTTAAGGACATATGACATGTGTGACATGTAATGATTCCCTTTTATTCCAGAAGTTTGGTCCTTAAGGGGTTAAACGCTGGTATCAGATTTCAGCTTATAAATCAAGTTCCTGGATCATCCATTCAACCATTGTCTAATTCATTTGTACTTCATTTCCTAGTACTCAATCCAAAGACTCTGTTCCCTCTCACAGACTGTCCTTCCACGTTAGACATCTCCATTGCCTTATTGCTGTTTTACCTGCTAAAGTTTTACTTTTCCCTAGGAATGTTCATGTGCTTAAAGGGACACTATAGTCACCAAAACAACTTTAGCCTAATGAAAGTTTTTGTGTATAGCTCATGCCTCTGAAGTCCCACTGCTCAATTCTCTGCCATTTGGGAGTTAAACCACTTTTGTTTCTTTCCATGCAGCCCAGTTTACCTAGCCATACCTCCTCTTGGTGTGACACATGCAGCCTACATGAAAAAAAAAAATAATCTTCAACAAGCTGTTAACTTACTTTAGAAATCTGTATCTCCTGTTCTGTAAATTAAGCTTTATTCACATACAGGAAGCTAATGCCAGGTCTAGCAAGCTCAGTGCAGGAGCTAAGAAATTCTAAACAAAGCAAAATTTGCAATAAAGGAAGTGTAAACATTATATTTCACTTTAAAGTAAGTGTTTAGGAAGGCTTTATATATTACAGGTGTGACTAGGGCTGCATAAGCAAAGTTATTTAACTCCTAAATGACAGATAATTGAGCAATGAGACTGACGGGGCATGATCTACCGACAAAAACTGTTTCATTAAGCTAAAGTTGATTTGGTGATTATACTGTCCCATAAGGTCTGCCTTCATGTGACCTCCTATCACCAAGTATGCCTTCTGACTTCCTCAACTAAATAGTTTTCTGTAACCAAACCATACCTGACCTATTTAAGAAGATCCTCCATTTATGTGATATCTACTATGATACCAAAGGAGGCCACATTGTATATAGTTTCCATTTTTGCTGTGTTATTACTTCCTAAGATGATCTTATCAAGTAAACTCCATTTTGTATGGGCTCAACTGTCACGCTATGCTAAGAGTGATAAAGTAAAGTCATAATATATACACATTTACTTCTTAACTATTGTCTCCAATTACTGCCCAATATTACACCATCACTACCACCATGACAGGTAGCCATAACACTTCAAATTCTTTGTTTTTGCTAATTAATGTTTATATGCACTTGTTTAATGTGGGCATTATACTCAAACACAGATATTATTTTAGCATTATGTTGTAATTTTAAGGAAACCCAGGCAGGGTTTTTGTTTTTTATTAAAGTGAAAAATAAAGCTTATTTCAAAGCAAATTTCTAATTTTAGGCCAGAGCAGCCATACTAAGGACAAAGCTGGTCTAGAAATGTGACGAGAGCAATCTCGCCACATTGCATTGGAGAAGCCTGGTTGCTCACCTGCTGCCTTTGGACTATGGCCCCATGTTAAAAGACTTTGTTTCGCCTGCAGAAAAGCTTTATTCGTGCTTTTCTGCCTGGTGTTCGGTAGATTCAATCTACCGAACAACCACATAAATGACTGGACCACCTGGGAGCTGGAGTGTGCCGGCAATTAGCCTCCCTGAAGCTGCGGTTAGCCGCAGCTTAATTGACGAATGCTGGGTGGCCGCCATTCGTATTACGAACATGAGGTCGCGGCCATTTTAAATATGCGGTGTTCAACGCTTAATTCATGGAACTGAAATCGGACACTAGTTTTGCGCGAACACCACTGAAGCCGCCGACCTCCCTTCTTGTTCGGTGAAAGTGCACGAACGGCCCGGTGTTTGGTAGTTTTGCTTGAATGTGTTATACCCCAGATAGGAATCCCATGGAGCCCATTCGCATGAAACTGACTGTGTAAAGACTTTAGCTCCATGGCGATTAAACTGTATTCGTGTGGTCTGAGCGCCATTCGCTTAATAATGTGCGCTCAGACCTGAGCTATCTGGGGATATGTTAAATGTATGCTTTTAATGTTATGTGTCTCACATAGTGTATTTTAATAGTAATTCCTGTGTTAGTATCCCCACGTGCATAATGGCGATTTGCCTTTGTCTTGGGAGATAATTGAATTACTTCTCAATTATCTCCAAGGCAGAGGGGAGGAAGCCAGGATGCATTGTGGGAATACAATGTGACTGTGTGTCCTATTTTGCTGATTGTCCGTCCCTAGTCACAGTCTCCCATTTGGTCCCCTAGGGGAGTGTCCACCAGGTGGGAGACCTGCATAAATACTGGGCAGGTAGCCTTCATTAAACAGACCACTGCTTGACCCTCAACATGGAGCCTTGTCTCGTCTTTGGGGGGATTTACTGAATGCTGATAGAGACTGATTGCTAGGAGTGTAAGCCGCTTGGATGCTTTTCCTATTCGTCTGCTAGCAGCGATTCGTATGGTTCCTGTTCGTGTGTTTGGAGTGCTATATTGGATGCCGTTCGGGAGTTTGGAGCATTCACTTATTGGTGGTTCGTGTGTTTGGTGTTCTACAATAGCTGTGCCTGCATCTCTGGAAAGGGGGACAATAGCCTAAACGGTTTTTACTCCTTGTGTGCAAAACGGTCCGTTACAAGAAACTTTTATAGTTTGGCTACTTTGACCTTACATTTAAAATGCAATTGGAGTTCACTTTGAATTTCCCCTTTAATAAATAACCCTGTGACACTGTTGTCAGGTTCACTAGCTTTTTCATTTAAGGCTTAACAAAAAAAGTGCTTTGGAGCAAAGTGTTTACATTTTGAAGTATACTGATAGGTGCATTTTTCTACTATTTCATTCATAGATCAAGTGAGAAAAAGTAAACAATAGAGGGAAAAACAAGAGGAACATTAAAAAAGAGCTATTTATATATTATATATATTAAATACATAATATAATTATAGAGGTTTTACTACTCCTCCTCTTTTCCCTCTGTTTATCACTTTCCACTTAATATGTGCATAAAATCCACTGATGTACAAAATATGGTGAAAATTACCAAATTCTGTGAAACAAAGTGTTCAAAGACATGGAACACATATAAGATACACCTTGATATATACACTGTAAATCTAAGACACTTTTATGAGAGATTTCATAGATTTAATTGTAAGTATATGATTTCCATATCATTGTTTTTCTCCTTTTTATATTGTTATCTGAAAATAACATAAGTTTATCAGACAACTGAATAATGCTACAAAGATAAAAGAAAAAAATGCTGAATTTTTAAATAGAAAACATAATTATCAAGCTCTGAAAATTACAATGTGACAATTGGAAGTGTCACTGTTGAAAAAGTTGTGTTTAGACAATTGTTTTATTCCACAAGGTTAGTTAGTGTATTCTCAGCAGTCGAGCAGTGTAAAACAATAAAACCGATTAGCATTTGCAAGAAGTCTCAAAAGTACATTCCATTTCGTTACACAGAATCAATTGCTTTATCCAAGATGTTAAGGTAAAACACTGCAAAAATAATGAAATGGTCTGTTTTGTATGTCTAAGATCTGTTTCTTCATGATAACAGTCCCATCAGATTGATTTATGCCAAAAATCTGCAGTTCACTTCTTTAAAATTCTCAGAAGAAAGAAAGCGAGTATTTCTGAATTGTTGTATTGTTATAAATGCATACAGTAAATGTAAATCATATTTTTTTTTATTTTTTTTTTTAAAGACAGCTTAGCATATGGCAGCTTGAATAAATTCTATACAAAACACATCAAAAATGTAAGAACAAAATACCTTACTGTGCGCTGTTACAATATAATCCTATTTATTCTAGTGACATTTTTTTTTATAACTGTAACATGAAAAGGCTCAAACAGTGTAAGGGAGATAATATTAATAAAAAATGCATAATCGTTTATAAAAAAAATAATGTTTTATGGTAATCATGTTTTAATAAACAAAGCTCAGATTTTTAGGGTTTAAATGTAAGACTCATTAGGTAATGGAAAATCTGATATCTGTTATTAAACAGATATGTTCCAACCTCAAATCTTTTGTGATATCTAAGATCTCCTTTCATCTAATTTGTCTTTCTCATAGGAATCCATAATTTTGTTAAACAGTCCAGCAACCGCACTAAAATGAATGTGACATCAAAATATATAAATAAGAAAAATGAATAATAAGACACGTAAACATAACTGAGATTACAGAGATGTACATTGTGCAACATTTATGACGGCTGGAGTATTTTATGAATGTCACAAGCACAGATTGCAGTCATTTGTAAACACTTTGTAATCTGGCAGCGAGGTCAACCCCAGATATTGCAGTCAACTGGAAAATATCCCAGTGGATCAGTCAAGGAATGGGTAACAGCACATGCATAAAGAAACATAGGGCTGGACTAGAAAAGGCCTTGCACATGTATTGCCAGCTGTCTCACTCATCCAGTGTACCAGCATTATTGTGCCCCAGTGTGCAAAGAATGAAGACACCAGAGAATATTTTATGGAAAACTGGACATTTTTCCATAAATATATGTTGAGTCAGTCTATGCATTATCATTATAATCTATACATGCTGGTGTGGTTATGGTACCATTAGGCTACAGGTGTTCTCCTGTTCTTGGTCAAATATTTCTCAAGTGGCTTGACAAAACCAGGGATAACCAAGACATCTGTGACCTGGTGCTCTGCTTACCAGGCTGCTAATATGGAAGACCCACTCCCTAGTGTCTAGACAAACTCTTTAATGAAAATTTATTTTAAGCCAAAATAATTCTTTTGCATTTCAGTTTAAAAAATGGTATAAGAGGATGCAGCAATTTGATAAATCATTGGCAAAACTACAGATAGTAAAAGATCCTGCAATCTACTCCAAGCAGTTGATGTGTAATGAAGATTCTGGCGACCCAATCTTGCATGGAGCACCCCAACCTAGAAGATTTGTGTCAGATAACAAGACAAAATCTGGTGTGAGACCAAAGATTGCATGCTCATTCCAGACCTGCATGTGCATCAACCACCAGTGTAGTTTGACGCAGACTTCGCCTGTCAATGGAATCAGCTGATTGTAGGACATATATCACCTTAGATATTGATCTTTCAAATGTTGCATGGCCCTGTTATGGAGCAGCAGAAGAAAAATTGTGTGGATAGATGATGAAACAATCTAACAAACCAGGAGACATACTGGCAGTTTCTCTTGCAGGACTCTGCAAAGTTTCTTGGCTCTAGGTAGTTTTGTACACACAACTCTGAATCAATCTTAAATCACAGGAATCGAATTTGCGGAGCGGGCATTAAAGCTGATTTGTCTCGTTTCACCACAGAATCTAAGGATTTTATTAGGTATACCACAAGTTCCTTGACTACCATGCCTGAATAAAGTATAGATCCCAAATTGACAAATGTGGAAGGCAAAGAACTTGGCCCCGAGTACAAGGCACGCACTTTGGAGAGACCTTTATAAAGGAACTTCACAGGCACATGAATCTCTTCTCATTGCTTAACAAGGCAACTTTTTGCCTTTACTCTACTAAAGATGTATTTTCATTTCCCAATAGATACACTCACCTTTGAGACAATTCTGTGATGTTGTTGGCATCTAATGGAGTGCTCCTAGACAGGGATTCATCAGATATAGTATCTGAGTCAGTGGTCCAATAATATCGAACAGTTTATCCTGCGTAACCTGAAGACCATGCTCGATGCCATTGCGAAGAACTCTGCCATAGATGACCATGGTTTGATCAAATTCCGTGGTTTGGCTCATCTTGTCTGGTAGGGCCACACTCAGCCACTCTACTTTGAGGTGGATGCATACCTCTCTGCCTAGAGATTTTTTTAACCATAAGGGGAGGAATTTTGCTGTATGCTCTGGAGGGGCTCAATTTCCTGATTCGGGATGGTAAATATTGCAGGTTCGAACATGCAAACACCATGGGGATCCATGATGACCTCCTTATCTGCTGTTTCCGATCCATGTGGGGCTCACACACAAAAGATTTTCAAATGCATATAGAGGTTTGGTGGGCATCTTCCTTTATGTCAGAAGTGGAGTTCATATATCTAGCACCACCAAGGCAGGGGTCAAGCCATCATCTCCTTCATCCGAGTACAACAGGATGACTACCTCTGCATTCCGGGTCTTTGTAACCCTTTGTTTCTTGGCCAGTGTTTTGCCTTAGGCTTTTGACATAGATTTAGAATTGACTTTCCAATGCTTGTTCATTTAGAGGGGAGTGTGTGAGCTCTTGATGAAATATTACACAGTACATACTGAAAAGAGATATGCATCCATCAAGTACAGCCTTTCTCACATCTGATTATGCTGTTGATCCAAAAGAAGGCAAAAATCACAGTGTGAAGAGCTTTACATTTTGCAACAAACTAGGAAAATATTCCTTCTTGACCTCAGAATGGTAGTCAGATGTCTCCTTGGATCATGAAGCTATAACACCATTAATAAAACATTATATCCCTGAATATTATGTTTTTGCAAGTATTCTTCAAATTGCTGTTTAAACATCTTAATAGACTGATAAACACTTTTTCAGGCAGATAATTTCACATCCTTATTGCTCTTACTGTTAAGAACCTTTTCCTTTGACTTAGCCTAAATTTCCTTAATTCCAGCCTAAATGCATGACCATGGGTCTTAGTCCTGTTTATGAATAGATTTTTAGACAATGGTTTGTATTGGGCCTAAATATATTTGTATAATGCCATCATTTGTGTCAGATAACAAGACAAAATCTGGTGTGAGACCAAAGATTGCATGCTCATTCCAGACCTGCATGTGCATCAACCACCAGTGTAGTTTGACGCAGACTTCGCGTGTCAATGGAATCAGCTGATTGTAGGACATATATCGCCTTAGATATTGATCCATTTTTCAAACTAAAGAGATTTAATTAGAGTCCTTGTGAGCATCAAATCTGGACTCCCCCCCTGTGAGAATAGCTGTTGGTGGGGCTGTGTAAGAGAGTTCAACTAAATGCTTTAGCTAATGTCACTGAAGCAGATATGCCTGCACAGATCATGGCCTGTATGTCAGGGGTAAATCCCTCCACAATTGCCCAGATAATGTATCGACACAATAGTGCACACAAAAAATTAATTAGATATAACTGAATATTACTATGAGTGTTCTGTATAGGGGATCAATAACATGTAATCAATGATACACTGTATCATTGGGCTGATGCTATGACAGCTGTAGTGTCTTGTAGGGTAGCCCTGCTTCAATGCTATTCAGTAGTAATATATAGGACCATTCTGTTCCTTGTACTAGACACTCCATAAATTTCCCTGCATGGACCTTGATTATTATTATTATTATGATGATATTTATAGAGCGCCGTCAAATTACACAGCGCTTTACAATGGGTGGACGAATGTAGTTGTAACCAGACAAGTTGGATGCACAGGAACAGAGGGGTTGAGTGCACTGCTTAATGAGCTTACATGCTAGAGGGAGTGGAGTAAAGTGACAAAAAAAGGTCAGGATAGTATTAGACTAGTGACAGTTGCAGAAGAGGAATCAGTCAGGAGCTATTAACAGTTTAATTGATACTCTTTTATGAAGAAGTGGGTTTTTAACGATTTTTTTGAAGGAGTGGAGACTGGGTGAGCAATGGAGGAGGGAAGTGAGTTCCACAGGAATGGTGCAACCCTTGAGAAACCTTGAAGGCGAGCATCAGAGGTGGGAGTACGGACAGAAGATAGACGCAAGTCTTCAGCAGATCGTAAGGGCCTAGATGGGACATACTTGTGTATAAGGGAGGATAGATAGGTGGGAGCAGCATTATGTAGAGATTTGAAAGCAAGAACCAGAATTTTAAATTGAGCTCTATATTTTATAGGAAGTCAATGTAGGGACTGACAGAAGGGTGAGGCATGGGAGGTGCGGGCAGACAGGAAGATGAGACTCACTGCCGCATTCATTATGGACTGTAACGGCGCAAGTTGGGAGCACGTAAGACCACTGAGAAGCGGATTACAGTAGTCAAGGCGAGAAAGGACAGTGGAATGGACCAACACCTTAGTCGCATTTGGCGTTAAGTAGGGGCGGATGCGCGCAATGTTTTTGAGATGGAAATTACAGGATTTGGCGATAGATTGTACATGAGGCTTGAAGGAGAGGTTGGAGTCAAAGAGAACACCTAGGCAGCGAGCCTGCGTGGTGGAGCTGATGGTAGCACCGTTGACTTGAAGGGAGACAGACACAGGAGTAACAACACTTGACGGAGGAAAGACCAGAATTTCAGTTTTGGTCAAGTTTAGTTTAAGGAAGTGTGCAGCCATCCAGTTAGAAACAGCAGAGAGGCAGTCAGAGACACTAGTCAAGAGAGACGGGGAGAGATCAGGAGAGGACAGGTAGATTTGCATGTCATCTGCATAGAAATGATATTGGAAGCCAAAGGAGCTAATGTGTTTACCAAGGGAGGCAGTATAGATGGAGAACAGTAGGGGACCAAGGACTGAACCTTGAGGGACACCAACAGAGAGGAGTTGGGGAGAAGAAGCAGAGCCAGAGAAAAAAACACTGAAAGAGCGCTGGGAGAGGTAGGAGGAGCACCAGGAGAGAGCAATATCTTGTAGACCGATATTGCGGAGGATGAGAAGAAGCTGTTGATGATCAACAGTGTCAAAAGCCGCAGGCAGGTCAAGGAGAATTAGGATAGAGTAGTGACCATGAGATTTTGCAGCGAGTAGATCATTGGATACTTTGGTCAGTGCCGTTTCCACAGAGTGCTTAGCATGGAAACCAGACTGAAGCGGGTCTAGCAGAGAGTTGGACTCGAGGAAATCTGTCAATCTCGCATACACAATTTTTTCAAGGATCTTGGATGCAAAAGGCAGTAGCGAGATAGGACGATAGTTGGATGGGGAGTTAGGGTCAAGATTGGGCTTCTTTAGAATTGTGGTTACAGTTGCATGTTTGAAGGGCAATGGAAATATAGCAGAGGAGAGAGAGAGATTGAGAATTGTAGTGAGAGATGGAGAAAGAGAAGAAGGTGCAAATGAACATTGAACAGCAGAAGAAGAGAGTTAAATGTGTGAAATAGTCGTTTGGGTTAGCGGGAGAGTGTGGTTATGAGGGTATTGAAGTAATTAACTTTTGCAGAGGAAGAGCCAAGCTGTATGAGATCAGCATAAATTTATAGTGGAGAAAGTCAGATGTACAGTGAGACTTTCTCCAACAGCGTTCAGCAGTTCTGGAGCATTTTTGGAGGTATCGAGTGAGCTTGGTGTGCCAGGGTTGTTGTTGGGAGGGCCTGCGGCATTTAAATGTACAAGGTGCCATGATGTCTAGTTGAGAGGAGAGGGTGGAATTGTAGAAGGAGGTTGCAGAACTAGGACAGGTGAGGTTTGAGATAGGTAAATGGAGAGTTTGGAGATTAGTGGAGAAATGGTCTAGGTCAAGACATTGGAGGTTTCTGTGAGAGTGATGTTCAGACGGTGGTGTCAACTGGGTCCTAGGTATGCCAATGTCAAAAGTCAGCAGATGGTGGTCAGATAAAGGGAAAGGAATATTGGAGAGATTAGAGGCAGTACAGAGGTTGGTGAAGGCAAGATCAACAGTGTTTCCTGCTGTATGGGTTGCTAAATTGGACCATTGCGTAAGGCCAAAGGAGAAGGTTACAGAGAGCAGACGAGAGGCATCAGTGCAATTGGGGTTATTGATTGGGATATTGAAATCCCCAAGTATAAGGGAAGGAGTGCTAGATGAGAGGAAGTGGGGAAGCCAGGAAGAAAAGTGCTCAATGTATAGTCTATGATAACCAGGGGGGCGGTAAATGATAGCAATTCTTAAAGGAGTGGGTTTATATAGGCGGACTCTGTGAACTTCAAAAGAAGAAAAGGATAGGGCAGGGGGAGTTATGATTGGTTGTAAGGTACATTGAGGGGAGAGAAGGATGCCTACGCCGCCTCCTTTACAGTTGAGTCCTGGAGTGTGAGAGAATTGTAGCCTACCAAAACATAAAGAGGCAGGAGTAGCGCTATCAGAGGGGGACAGCCAGGTCTCTGTAAGTGCAAGCAGTGTGAGTGAGTTTGAGATGAAAAAGTTGTATGGTTGTTGATTTTAAATTACTGCAGATGGAGCGGGCATTCCAGAGTGCACAATTAATTTTGTTAAGTGAGGGTAAAGGGCAGGGTATTGTGATGAGTTTTGTGGGGTTTCTGGTTGTCTTAGTGTGTGTGCAGAGAAGGTGAAGGGCCCTGGATTGGGAGAGACATCACCAGCTGCTAGAAGTAGGAGGAGAGAAAGTGACAGGAGGTGTGAATGGGTTTTGTATGCATGGGGTCTAGGATGAGATCGATTGTGGGTTGGAGTGAGAGAGTAGAAAAATGAGTGTAAGGCATGAGATGAGAGAAGGGGGGAGTGTAGCAGAGAAGAGCATATATAAATGTGGATGGGGGGATGAGTGAAGTGGGTGTAAGGAGAGATTTTTATACTGAGGGAGACTGAGGAAATAAAGAGGAGGAGAAAAAAGATCATTGCTAAACTGTTGCTAATTCACAGAATTATGCTTTAAATGGGCCCATATTGTGTCTTCGCTCTAAATGACTATAGTAGAACTAAACACCAATGTTTATTAAAGTGACATATAAAAATAAAATAATAAAACAAAATAAAATAAAGCAAAACAATTAAATGTACCAGTGATTGCCTAATTGAATTATCATGTGTTTCTACTAGATTCCAATACATTACTATTGAAAAACCATCTTCCAACCCAAAACTTGAAAACCCAACTTCTACAATGAAAGAAATGCTTTCTGGTTACTGATACTGATTTAATTGACTTGACAATTGACCATAATGTTTATACATTATTAAAATATCATGTTTACCGTAAAATGAAGTTTACAAATGTATGTACTTCTGCTACATACATTTTTTTTTTATTTTGCTTGTTTTATTTCATGTGTCATTTTAAAAAAACATTGCCATTTATTTCTACTACAGTCATCCAAGGCCAATGGCATATTATATTTATATTTATGACTGTATTTCCAAGAAATGTTGAAAAAAATGTTATTTAAACATTGCTTAATGTTTCTAACATCATCAAACATCAAACTTGAATTTGACTGTCACTCATATCAGTTTTTGTTCGTAGTTTATTTGTTTTGTTTTTTACTGAGAAGAAAACTATGTTTTCTTTGCAATTTGAAAAAAAAAGTATACTTTCATCTTCAACCTGGAAAACATGAATTGTTTAGAAGTTTTTCATATACAACTTGGCAAAAGGTAACCAAACTTGAACAAAGATTGCTCAAAAGTACTGAATAATTTGTATATTTTGTCTACATCTTAGAAGCTGGGTACATCTACATAATACATAATAAGGTTGCATAATTGAATGTAGTCTTTTTATGATTTAAAAATCTATAGAAAATAGCTTTCTTGCTGAGTTGGATAAAAAGAGCTGTTTTAAGCCGACCAACATTGTTCTTCTCTAACCAATGCAACACATGGGGAAACGGCATTATGGGAGGAGAAGATACTTGGTATTGATGACAACACCCTGCACGGGTTCAAACATTGATTTGTTTGACTATCTCGGTAGCATTATAAGTCTGTAGAGACAGAGAGATATTCCCATTTCAGAATGGACTTAACCCTCTACTTTAGTTACAAGAGCAAAGTAGACTGTTCATATAAACCCATTAAATGAATTATGAGTTAACTGGTAATAAACTACAGATAAAATTCCAAAATATATAAGGACATTGATTGTCTCTTGTAGATTTTGCAATTTTAGAAGATGTTATGTGGTCTTGCCCTATATTCACACTATTTTGAGGTGAAGCATTTACTCTTCCATGACTACACCTTTCACTTTCCACGGAATTAACACTTTTTTATATTTATCCTCCTGCATGCATTACAGGCCATTCTGTGTCAGCACATATGCACAGACAACACAGCCACACACAACAATAAAACCTACAGCATTAAAGGCTCATACTCCTGCACATCCAGCAATGTGGTATACATGATTCAATGCATAAAATGCCACCTAGGATGCTACATTGGGGAAACCACCCAGCCATTAAATGGCAGAATGAATATGCACAGGCACTCTATTAAACACCACAAAGAAGAATCCTACTGCACTCCTGTGGGACACCACTTTACCCAGCCTAGCAACTCACTGAAGGACCTAAAAATCAAAGTACTGAAAGGGGGTTTTAAAAATACCCAGGAAAGAAAAGCCTTTGAAGCAAGAATGATTAAATGGTTTAACAGCAAGAATAGAGGACTAAATATTGATTTGGGATTCCTGTCCCACTACCAACACTTTACATGAACACTCTCCCAGCATTATCTTACTATTCTGTCATATGTACAAACACTTTAAAATGCATTCCTATATGTTCATTCTATCTATATACAAAGTACTATATGTAGACCTATGCTTTCTCATACTCGTATGCATGTATGCTTATAAATATTACTGTGCATTTATATTTGTGTATATGAGTTCATGTGCATGTATGTATATGTGTTTATGTATATGTACATGTGTTTATGCGTTCACATATACATATTTATTTGTTTGTGCATGTATAAAGTGTACCATCCTCTGCACTGTCTGCTTGTTTGTTTTTCTTTTCCCTCTCTCCCCCCTCACTCTGCTCTTCAAAAAGATATTTATGACCGTCTGCTAAGATGGTGTCTATTTTCTAACAAACATGTGTCTTATCTACACTCATGTCGCTTTAACCCCTGTATCACAACTCAACTTTGAATTCTATGTGTCGTCTTGCTCAGAAATGCTTCAGACTTGAGAAAGGGAGTTTCTCCCCAAAGGAAAAAATAAATAAATAAATAAATATATATATATATATATATATATATATATATATTAACATATATGCCATTATATATATATATGTCATTTTTAAACATACATAAAAATATGATCATTAAACTGTATAAAATAGTTATAACATTCCTTAAACATACTTCTGATGTTATATTTCTGTGAGTCTCTTAGAATACTATACTGAAAATGTTTACAAAGTGCATATCCACATATGATATGTTAATGAAGTAAATGTATTCACCAGGAAATTGCATGTAAAATTAAAATAGTCAGAAACATAAAATAAGTCTAATGCATGATTGACCTGCAATTCTGTTTGACTATTCAGTTCTATTTTCGAAGTCAGTAAACCTTGAAAATAAAGCAGTTTATTCATGTCAGCATATTTGGGAATAATTTGAAAACCAAAGTTACATCTCTGGATATTAATTGTGTCTATTATTTATATGTGAAAAACAAAGCTTGACAATGATTGATATAACCTGAATTTGCATTTACCTGTATTTCATTGTTTATTTCAGCTACTTATTATATACTAATGTACAATTATTATCTTGAAGAGTTGTACTTATTGTAATAATAAGGAATATACACTACAAACAACAGTGTAAATGAACACAACACATAGAGGGAAAATTCTATAAGTATATAGATATACTTGACTGTAGACAGATTTAATCTTTTCACTTGTATGGTTATGATGGTAACACAGGAGTGTGTTATACTATTGGAGTTAACAATACTGGGAGAGTTACAGTCTATTGAAATAGAAATAATAACACATGTTAAATTACCGATTGCTAGCTAGATATTGATAAATAATTAAAGATGTGCTTATTGTACTCACAATTTAGAGCATGTAGAGAATAAGCAAGGGCTTTCACTAAGCAATGTTTTTTTTTCTTTGCCAGCACATTTGTCAACTGTTTGAATGCTAAAGATGCACCCATAGCAGTGTCTTGTGTCCATCTTTGACATGAAAAATGGTTCAAGTACATATAAAATTAACATGTGCTCAAGCAGACAAAATAAAGCCTTTTGACTGGTGGGCCCTCTTCCTAGGTTTGTCTGATGCTGATGCTTGCTTGTACAAGTGAAACAAAATTAGGACATTCGAAAGCAAGTATTATTTATTATTTAGTTTATGATTTATTTGCTTTATTTTTAATGCATTCCCTATATAGTGCATTAACAAAATAGGGTAATCATGTAGCAGAGTGTTTATTTTAATTTTCTTTGGTATAGAGAATTATAGTCCCTTCTATTTATGGATCTTGAATTATGTGCAGGGCTGCCCTCTGGGGGGTTACAGCCAGGACCCTTTTTAGGGCACCAGACAAGCCCCGAAGTCCACATGTGGGGCAAATATAAATATCCCCCCTAACTAAACTGCATTGTGGGATGCCAGTGTGGGCCCCTTACTGTGTGTGTGTGTGTGTGTGTGTGTGTGTGTGTTTATTTTACCTGTGTGTATATCTAGCAGTGAGAATATGCTATCCATGTTGTGTCTGTGATTGTCAGGTTGTGAATGTAGGAGAAGGACATGGCCAGTGGGGATGTAAGGGACCTTGTCTGCTGTGATTCTGTGTACCCAATGTCCATTTATAGCTTTTCAAGTCTATACTTTCATTTCCAAGCACAGGTGAAATTACACAGTTGTACAGACATTTAAATATTTGGTCAGTGCTTTGGGACAATAACGTTTGGAAAAAGTTATCTATTTATCTATACATACTGTTTACCCTGCAATGTAATTGTTACTCTTTCCTCTCTAGTTTATGCTGAATGGTTATTTTGCCCTCTAAAGTCATAAAACTTACTTACTCACATTTCCTTCTTTAATTTGTGTGTGACTATAATTTTAGGTTCTTCTTTGCAATCTTTCTTAGTTGATTTTTCTTTTAATTTATTTACACCATTCACATTTAATGATAAACTTTTTGTTTACTTCATTACATTTCCATTATATTTTGTCTTTCTTGAATCATTTATTTTCTTCAATAATAATACTTTTAAATGAAAAAGCCTTGTTTTAGTGCTGCACACATAGGCATATTTTTTACTGTGCATATACATTTTTGTTCAAGAGACACACATAAATTAAACTGACTTCAGCAACAGTTCAAGCAAGTAAACAATACAATGCCACACTGTTTAATTAATTTTCAGCTAATACGTTTTAACTTAAAGGCTACCACTCTAAATATATATTTCTGCATCTGCAGTGCAGAGCTCCTACTATTTATATTCAATATTAAGAATAAGAAAAATAGGTTAATGTGTATCTTCTAGCAGAAATTATACAGGCTATGTTCTCTCTCTCTCTCTCTCTCTCTATCTCTATCTCTATCTATATATATATATATATATATATATATATATAAAAATAAAATGTAAATGAGCAAAGTATTTTACAGTAACACAAGAAGTTGCATATTTGCTGTAAATTTCTATTATAGAGCACATAAATTATATGCTCATTACTATAAACTGGTCAATAAAGATCCTTTTTTGTGCAATATAATTGTAATGTTTCTTTAATTTAATTAATTTAATTAGCTATAATGTTCTCGGTATAAAAAAAAAAAAACATGTTTTTAACAGGGTGTGTTTTCTTTCTTAAATAGTCCTTATTTATGTAGATATAGCTACAGTTGTGTGATGATCCACGTTTAACTTTAACTTAATTAAATTCGCAAAAAGTAATGAATGGCATGCTTTTTAAAGAATCATGGGTTAATAAAGAGCTTGGAGAGCAGAGAGTGGTCTAACAGGCCTCAATTTTAGCACATAATTCTTCTCTGAGACTTAAACCCACTGTTTTCAGTGAAATTCTTTCCAAGAACAAGAGACAAATAACATCCCATTATTCAGTATATAGTCAATGATGTAATGGAAAGAAAAAACCAAAAAAGTAAAAAAAAAACAAGCAATCTTAATCCAAAGAAAAGGTTTATTCCACAAGGTACATAAACAAGAGGGGAAAACAAAAGTCAAAGAAAAATCTTCCTTACATGTTTCTGACCACCCAGTCCTTAAATATAGGAGTCAAATTAGTTTGAATAATAAAGAACCCCTTATTTAAATTGTACCTATGGCTCTTATAGAACCATTATATGAATGTATCAAACTTATATTAAGCTGAAACGTTTTGGCTTTTCATTCAATAAATGTGATAAATTTGTCTTCCTTACCTATTTGGTTCAAACACCAAAGATTATTTTATTGTAGTACAAATGAGTTAATGGAAAAATAGGATAAAGAAAACTACACAACTATTTAATTCCTTTCCTCATGCCTTATTGCAGAGAAGTACCTACTCCTGAGTACCCCACGAGATAGTAATTTCTATTGATTTAAATTCCAAATGAAATGTGTATACACAGATATTTAAGTCAATCCCATATTGGAGAACAAGCCTAATTAAAGGTAGTAAAGATTATTTTTAAAATAGATATGGGATACTGTGAATATCGTGGATGTACGGAGGAATATATGAACTATTAAACAGAAATGTAAACGACACAAAATTAAAATATAATACACACATAATTGTTACAAACAATATCAAACATTGACATACGTATGCATATGCGCACAGATGACACTGCCACACACACTTACTAAAACACACTCTCAGTGATTTGACACACACTGACAGATACACACATTTATTGACAGACACACACTCACCGACAGATACATACACATTATTTCATACACACTCACAAATTATTATGTTTTTATTATTATTAGTGGATCCTTTCACTGAAGTCCAGTAGGGATTGTTTCCCTTGGTAAAGTGTGGCTGCTGTTGTTTTAATGGTCTTCTTACTCTGTTCCTTTACACACTCTTTAGTAATAAGCTGGAGTGATGTCATAACTCAGCTCCCAAAATCACCGCAAGGCGCGCGAGCAAACAGCACTGCTATACGAGTAAGCAAGTGCCTACTCTGCTTTAGAGTAAAGCTAGCCACCTAGGCTCTTGATAAAACTCCTGCTTTTGGTGTGCATACCCACTGAGGTACACATACCACAGGTTGAGAAACAAGGTGCTACTGCATAAATATTAAACATTATCTGTTGTGACTATCCTGACATGTCTCTTGTTGTAAAGAAGTATACATTCAAAATCAAACTGTAACATGAACAAAAAACTCTCAGAAGGGAAATTGATACAATTATCAGGGAATATACAAATTTGCCATTGCTGCCTGCATAGAGAACATAGAAAGCTTGGTTGTATATTAGGTACGAATATGCAAACCTAAAAATCAATAAAACTCCAACTAGCTCATCTTTAGAATATGCCCAAGAGTTGGGAAAATTCACAGTCACTAGGAAAAGATGATCTGTTACTAATATAAATATTTCAGCTTTACTGACGAAAAATAGCAGACAACTATATAAAGATAATTTAGGCAGATAAGGTAATTATTCTTTCTCTCAAGAATGCATGTACACATCATTGAATGCATGTACATATATTCATATGTTTTATTTAATAGTGACTCGGGCACTTCGCAGTTTGCAGGATATGTTACAGAAGTGGAAAGGTACATTGCGTTATAAAGATACTATGGGGACAAGGATATACTAGGATAAAGGGGTGTTCCACAAAGATCTTCCAATTTGAGTATCTCATTTATATGTTACTACAATAAACTAGAAGAAATTACATGTAGAAAAAAAAAACATATGGATGTACATAGATACAGAAAAGTCAGAGATTACATATGAATTAATAATATGGAGATGATTAATTGGACATGACTGATTTACTAATGAAAATGATTTAGAATGTGTCAAATTAAGTTAAACACTGTCATAATTAAAGAAATATTCCAAGCATCATAACCACTACAGTGCACCTTAATACGAGTGGTGCAAGAACTGCCCTGGCATCTCCTCATTGCAAGTAGTCAAATTATTTTAGAGTGGTTTGACTTCTTACCAAGCCAGATGCCACTCCATGTGTCCACAACTTCCGAAGAAAAGCCAGAAGCTCTCTATCTAAGCAAATTAGCTGATACATTCAGTCAATGAAATAGCCCTTCACTCCAGCACAACTCAGGAGAGATAACGGAAGCCTGGAAACTAGTAGAGCTAGAAAGTGACATCTGATGGACCACAAGAATGAAGTAAAATGTATGTGCTATTGAACAAGAGTCTAGAGCAAAAAGTGATGTTGTTGAACTACAATTTGCATGATGCTTTGCCTTTGGAATGCCTTTAAAATGACAAAGCATCATGAAAGCTGTAGTTTTACAACATCTTGGGATCTACCTTTAGGTCATTCTTGGTCTAGAGGCACCTGCCGCAGCCCCACTTATGTGAATCTCCTATTTAGCTTTCTTACTTTAGTCAGAAATATCCTGTTATATCAGTAAAATTATCATTATTTCAGAAGAAAAATCACAATAATTATTATCAGAAGATGAATCATATAAATGGACCGACTAATTTCTCATTTGCACTGATTTACCATTCATTACTACACAACTACTATAAAACCTAACATTTAAAACTCTTATATACTGGCAATCATCCATATTGCAAAATTAACTATACCATATGAAATCCATTTATTATCCAATGTATACTCTGTACCTTCGTGTAGTCAGCCAAGTCAGTGGGATTTTTTTATATCAAGATGCAGGGGATAGTTTTACAGCATCACTTGTCAAATCTTTTACCGGAAAGGATACAAAATGAATCTGCACTTTCAAACTGACCAAACCAAAACAGAATTTTGACTCAAATCACTGAAAGCACAATGTCAACCAACTGAGAATGTTAATTATCTGTTGCTATGGATACCTACTGACTTTAACAAGACAGCATAATGTAGATGTAGGCCTTCAGCTATTTCACAATTTAGAATAAAATCCATGGATTTTCTCAAAGACTAATTTTGGCAAGTTTGCTAAAAATACTCATATACCTGTAGGGCATGGATGAGATAATCAAAAGTTCTCTATATCAAATGTATTTATTGTGTAGTGTAAAAACATTTTTGTGCCAGTATGCTAATGCTTAGCTTGAAATCTGTTTTAAAAAAATAAAAATAAAAACATTATGCACTCTGAATTGCAAATTGTTTAATTCAAAAGTTCTGTTAGTAGCTGATTACCACTCTAAAACTGTCAAAATATAGTGAAATGCAATTGAAACTAATTGAACTGTCTAAAAAGAAAGAGAAGCAGGTATAAGGAATAGTGATTATGTGCACAAACACGGAATGAAAAAATACTCAGAGTAAAAATAGGGATTCGACTATAATACAGAAACAACAAACAACTAAATGAATACAAACTAGGAACCCAGCAGAAATATGAAAGTTTGATAAAAATATAATCTCCTTATTAATGTGTAGATGACATATACCAGTATTTTTTACTATGTACGTGTGTATACAGATTCCCTCACTGTCACTGGTGCAGAAGAAAAGAAGAAATTAGGAAAAAGAAGCAAAAAAGGAACAATAGGAGAGTAGACACAAATTAAAAAATAGCAAAAAGGTTGAGTGGAATGAACAGCATACGTGATGTTTGAGTGGAAAACCATGCAGGCTGAAAGAAGGGCTTGTCTAACACAAATTGTCATGACTTCATATTTTATTTTTTCATAATTATTTTTTCAATTTGAGTATTTGGGCCTAAAATTTTATATTTTTTCATTCACTTTCGATTCCAACATTTCACAGTTTAGTGAATAATCATGATGGATACTAAGTAATTATAAATAAAATAATACATATATCTATAAGTAATATTAGTGTTATTATTTTGCTGTTTTGATTCCAGTTGTGATTAAATCATTAGGCTTTCTTCAGGAATACTAGTAAAAAAATGTTACATGCCTGTCAGAGAGAAAATTGAACCTTATATCTATCAATGATATAGAGACAATATGCCTTGAGGACTGAGCTAAGAGGGCATTAAGAGTTTTTGTTACATTTCTTGAGTGAAGGTGACATGAACACTGGTTGAGAAAAAGATTGGAATCAACAGTAATGGGTTGGCATATTGGTCATTCTATAATATGCAAGGTGTGTCTCTCCATTCTCCCATGTCATGCAATTCTAATTTAAGCTTTTCTTTTCTCCATCTATTTCTATTTGAAATTGACTTATTCCATTAATAACCATTCACCTCATCTTACATTTCTCTGTTCTGTATATAAGGTCATTAAAATAGAGCCCTTAGTATTAGTCTAATACTATCCTTACCTTTTTGTGTCATTTTACCCCACTCCCTCTAGCATGTAAGCTCATTGAGCAGGGCCCACAACCCCTCTGTTCCTGTGTGTCCAACTTGTCTGGTTACAACTACATGTCTGTTCGTCCACCCATTGTAAAGCGCTGCGGAATTTGACGGCGCTCTATAAATATCATAATAATAATAATTATGTGTGTATTTATTTATTTTTGTTTTGCTGATGGCACGTTCACATTTATGTTTCATAAGTAACACAAAATAGTTTTAAAAACTTAAAAACAATTGTAAAATATTTCATATATAAAAACGATAAATATGTAGTATAAATAATAAATAAGAATGTTAAAGATGACATTATGTTCACATTATTAATTTAGACTCATATGAGCAATATACAATAGCTCTTTCATATTGTCTAGTAAATGTTATGATTACAATGATGTTTGATATGCCAAATGTAGTGAATTTCTGAAATTTAAACCCTAAAGACAAACACAATGTGAAAGTCATGTTCTTAGTTTCATCCTGTAATAATCATCTCACAGTTTTAAATGTGTTAAACATAATTTATAGCATTCACCATAACAAAGACATTAAAACATTTGCTATTAGAGCTCATGTATGAATATATTGTATGTTTTTTATAAAAAGGATTATACTCAATATAATATTAATAAAACTCAATTTAAAAAAATGAAGTGCAGGGTTAAAAACATCATATGACAGCTCATAACATTTGTAAAATATTGGGTGAAGACATAACCAGGTGTTTTAAAGGTTTCAATTCAGTCATTTTAAATTAACAGTTAATGTATGGATAACATAAAGTGTACATTCATAGTTTATAGATAATTTATATCTTCTTCATGGGTTAGCAAACATGGCTTCTCCTTACACTGCCAGTACATTATTATAATTAAACTAACCTGACAGAAGTTGATCACTGAAAATGCAGATTTCTTGACTCTTTCTAACAGTTTACATCTATCTTGGCACCCTTGCATGGCTTTAGATCTTAACTTTTAAAATACAAATGTTTGTGAAATGTGTTGTGTTAAAGTTGTTAACATTAACACTAGCTAACCCTATTACACATCAACCCTAAAATGTACCCTAACACCATCTCTAACCCCGCAGCCTTCCTAACCCTACATCAAACCTAACACCAACCCTATCTCTATCCCTTAATCTTACCCTTACATCAACCCTAATCCCATACCTAAGGAACCATAATACCAACCCTTACCCAAACTCCAACACTACCTCTAACATCAACTCTAATGCTAACAAACAACCCTAATGCCAACTCTAATCCTAATACAGAGGCATTCTGGTTAATTTTGCTCACTGTTATTATTAGCAGAGGAAATTCATGTGATTACACAATACAGAGTGCTCTGAGAGTGCTTTGTAATTTGTGATCATATCACAAGTAAGAGATATCACTCTCATGCTGCAGATTCATGCTGTCCCTGTGGATTGCATAGTGAATAGTTCTGGAATACAAGAGAATCAGCATATCTAAATGTGGTCATTCAGCCACAAATATTTAGAGGGTTCCGAACAGTATTTACATTAACCCCTTAAGGACACAACTTCAGAAATAAAAGGGAATGATGATGGATTATTTCCGTCATGTGTACTTAACGAGTTAAGCACAGCACACAAATAATTGGTCAGTGTGGGACTTCTAAATATGGCTCCAGATGACTGAGTGGAGTCCCATCTAAAACTGGATTACCCTGATACCAGCAGAAATCTAGCCCTACCGGTAAATGCATAAGGTCCTGTGCTATTCTTTTGTTTTAATGCCAAGAACAGCATGATAGCATGGAATGTTGAGCTGTCCTTAGGGGTTAAACTAAGATTTTCTATTACAGCACTAATATTTTTGACCTCTCATCTTTATTAGATTAACATGAGATCTGCCTGTGTGTTCGTCTGTTTCTACTGGGTTTCTTGTCAATAAATAAATCTGAATTCATACAAGTATTGATAAACAAGTATAGCCTTGTAGACAACAATCAAAAATAATCACAATAGATTTCTGAAGATAGGAAGCAAATTAATTTATAACAAGGTAAACAACATATAAACAAAGAATAGATCAAACAATTAGTCAATAAACATGACACTAAATTAAACAAATAAGACCTAGATCTTCATCTGTTGAAAATCTGTTAATTATTTAAGACCTAAATATGTTTATTGCACTAATTATTATAGAATTTATAGACAGTTAAACATATACTGTTTAGTATAGTATATGTGACTATAATAAACAAATGATTAGTTATGGGTTATACACAGTCTGCTAAAATGCAATATAATTAACTAAACTGTGTTCTTCAAGTAACACAGATCTATAAAAATTAAAAAATCTAAGTAATTGGTATTGTGCTGTTTCAACCTAAAATAAAATATACAAAAATAACATTATTAAGAATTAGGTTCTTAATAAGGCCCTAACATAGGTGCATTTTACAATTCAGGCCCTTGCAGTCTCTTTGGTTAATTAATTGTAAACCTTCACACTGCTTTTGCATGGAGTATGTCACTAAAGCAACATAATAAAAAGTATGATTGAACAAAATGCAGCAGGCTGACATTAAATCAGTTTGATTTGTCTCTTTCTGCCTTCTTAAGTCCACTGCTTTCACATCGGAATTGTTACTGCATCTGAACACCACTCTGTAATGATATTTTACGAAAATTTATATGATGTAAAATATGCTTTGACATAGGCAAATTGCAAAGGGACATAGAAAGAAAAACAGCTACACATTTTTGTTTAAAATGAGTTCTTGGACTGAATGTTAATTTTAAGAGAAACATGCAAAAAGATGTAAAACTCAATCTTCTATTTTCTCTATATACTATAGAGAAATACTATACTATATACTATAGTATACTATACTACTTAATTATTAGTACCTTAGTTTTATTTTACAATGTCATAGGCCAGTTTACAAAACTCTATTGTATCACAATAGGGATTCTTATTAATGGTAAGAATGTTTTGTCTAGCCTCTTGAAAGGTAGAGCGTTGAGGCAATCAAAAAGCAATTTCAACATGCAAATATATATTTTGATGATTTAACTAAAGAAAGATGCCATGTTATTATTATGTTATTATTTATATAGCGCCAATAAATTCCGCAGAGCTTTACAGTGGGTGGACGAACAAACATGTAGTTGTAACCAGACAAGTTGGACACACAGGAACAGAGGGGTTGAGGGCCCTGCTCAATGAGCTTACATTCTAGAGGGAGTGGGGTAAAGTGACACAAAAGGTAAGGATAGTATTAGACTAATGACAGTTGCAAGAGAGGAATCAGCCTGGAGCTATTAACAGTTTAATTGCTTTTATGAAGAAGCGTTTTACAATGAGTGGACTAACAAACATGTAATTGTAACTAGACAAGTTGGACACACAGGAACAGAGTCATTGAAGGCCCTGCTCAATGAGTTTACATACTAGAGGGAGTGGGGTATAGTGACACAAGAGGTAAGGGAAGTATTAGGGAAGTAGATTGGTAGAATAGTATTCACTGAAGACTTAGTGTGTTTTTTGTTTTGTTTTGTTTTTAGTGACAATTAAAGGAGAGGAATAAGTTGGGAGCCATTAACAGTTTAATTGATATGCTTTTGTGAAAAAAGTGAGTTTTTAATGATTTTTTTTGAAGGAGTGGAGACTGGGTGAGCATCTAACGGAAAAGGGAAGGAAGAGTTCCACAGGAACGGTGCAGCCCTAGAGAAGCCTTGAATGCGAGCATGTCACGGGTGGCGGTGCGAGGACCGGGACCCAGTATGCCTGATGTTTAGAGTAGGAGTCAGAGTGTGGAGGTAGATTATCAGGGCCTGGTGCAGGGCAACCACACGCCCTCTGGTGTTGAGCACCAGCGTTTGCGCGGCCACATACCAGAACCCTGATGCAGCTACAGCGGATCCCAGGAACTAGGAGCTTGATATGCAGACCTCCCAGGAACTAAATAGGGGGGCTCTGAAGCAGACATGTATCCAGTACAGAAACAAGGCAAGGCTAGAACAGGCACCAAACATGAAAACAAGACAGAACTAGTAGAACCCAGAACCAGAGAAGGATAGGAAGCTAAACCCAGAACATGTACACATTACATAAGGGAACATTAACTAAATAGGGGCAGGACTGTACAGGACTGTACATAGACTGCGAATTCAAAATAAAACAAGACAAGATATGATAGGCAAAACAAGAGGATAAATAACTAAGCACTATATATGAAAAGTATGGGGATTTAGTTACATTATATGATCATACATTGCTTAAGCCTGCCACAACGCCAATGTACCCCATATTCAGCAGGTCCTACACTGCCTAATGTTAGCTAAAAGAACCATACTAAACTATAATAGCACTTACCTGCAAGAAAGGGCAGAGACTTGAAACACTGCTGCAAGTCCAGACTGAAACAAAAGGAAAATGGAAAACAAACGGGTGTGCAACATAAAACAAACATTTAAATGAATCCAAAAGACTGGGAAATCCAGGCAATATAAGAATGAACCCAGAAACCCAGCATAAAGAAAACCAGACATAGAATAGAAAACCAGAAAACCAAGAAAAACTAAACAAGAATTGTAAAAAGAGTACTAGATACCAGAAGCCATTGCCAGAATGATCCACAGCGAGGAACAGGATGTGACAGAGCATCAGAGGTGGGAGTACAAATGCAGGATAGACGCAGGTCTTCAAAAGAATTTTAAATTGAGCCCTATATCTTACAGGAAGCCAATGTAGGGACTGAGAGAAGGGTGAGGCATGGGAGGTGCGGGTTGACAGGAAGATGAGTCTCGCCGCGCATTCATTTTGGACTGTAACGCCGCAAGTTGGGAGCATGTGAGACCACTGAGTAGCAGATTACAGTAGTCAAGGCAAGAAAGGACAGTGGAATGGACCAGCACCTTAGTCACAACTGGCATTAAGTAGGGTCGGATGCGTGCAGTGTTTTTGAAATGGAAGTGGCAGGATTTGGCATTAGACTGAACATGAGGTGTGAAAGAGAGGTCGGAGTCAAAGAGAACACCTAGGCTGAGAGCCTGTGTGGTGGAGCTGATGTTAGCACCGTGGACTTGGAGGGAGATGGACACAGGAGTAGCAACACTTGAGGGAGAAAAGAGCAGAATTTCAGTTTTGGTCAAGTTGAGTCTAAGGAAGTGGACAGCCATCCAGTTAGAAATAGCAGAGAGGCAGTCAGAGACACTAGCCAAGAGGGACGGGGAGAGATCAGGAGAGGACAGATAGATTTGCGTGTCATCTGCATAGAAATTATATTGGAAGCCAAAGAAGCTAATGAGTTTACCAAGTAAGTAATTATGCAAACGTGTATTTGTTGACAATGCCATCCACATAATTATCACCTTTGGTAAACTTAAATGTAGAATTCTATATGACGCCATATGTTTAATGACAAAATAAGTCTTGATGATATAAGATTTTCAATTAAATAAAACATGTAACAAACACCCTTGCTAATGCTGTTGACAATTTTTTTTAAAAATAATTGTAAATATTAGCAAACACACATTTTTATTTGACATTACAGAAAACACCAATACATTGTAGCACACAAACATAATCTGTGTATGTATTCTTAACAAGATTCTAATAGAATGAAACATTGTAACGATGGAGTGCAACAACAAAAACAAGGCTTGTTTTGTGTGAACGCTATATCTGTATTCATAATTATAGAAAAGAGAAATCGCATTTAACAATAAGCATTGTTCTCTTTAATGTCTTGAAAATCAAATTGCTTATTCATAAATGAGAAAAAAAACAAAAAAAGAAATAACACACTTGAATTCCCAGACAGCAATCAGCTAAAAATTGACATTGCTATCATACAAAAGAAAAACATCATCATGGAGAAATAAAATATTTGCAAACAGCAAATAACATGAAGTAATAAAAACTGTGTAACCACCCAAATAATTTACATCGTAAAAAATTATTGGCGTTACTGCTTACACACAATAAATTATACTGATGTTTGAACATTAAGTATCATATGCTTGTTGTAGTAATTGGCAATATCGGATATCAGTGTTCTTGTTATTTGAACACTCTGGAGCATTAGAATTATATTATGGTTAATAAAAATAGTACAATTGTAGAAAACAAGTAGAACATAGGGAAGAATGAGACAATTATTGAATTGCTGACAACAGAAAAGCTTTAAGTTTTTCATCCATTTAGATTCACACACCCCTACATCAGTCTGCCATAGCAATAATAAAAAAAAATCTGAATTACCCCATGCAACAATGCTTTTTTAGATATATCTATTTTAAATTATTCATAGACTTGTTGTGTAATGTCTATCTATCACAGACATGCATTTTTTTTGTCTAAAATATTCTATGTAATTGCTTTAAATGGTATAGAGCAGGGATAGGCCAGGTGTCTGGCATCCCAAATATTGTGGACTACATCTCCTATGATGTTTTTCCAGCATTATGGCTGTAGGAGCATTTATGGGAGAAGCAGTCCACATCATCTGGAGTACCGAAGGTTGCCTACCTCTGGTATCCCATTGCAGTATGCCAGGGATGGCATCCCAGGCAAGGCATCTTCCTACAACCAAATAGTATGGAAGCACAGGGGGTGACCAAAATATGTAAATCAGTATGTGTGTTTTCATATATCCCAGTATTTAAATGCTAACACTAGCAGTAAAACACTATTTAAAAAAATCTCTGCATTCAAATGTCAACACTACAAACAAATGCACACCTGCATTCTAATGCCAACAATGCACATAAACACAACCCTGCCATCAAATGCCAACACTGTACACAAACAAACTCCAGTAAAGACGAATACTACATACAAACACAGCCCTGCATTAAAACACAAATACTACAGACACAAATATACCTGCATTTAAATGAAAAAAAGAAAAACTACACACAAATACCTTTGTATTCAAACACCAACACTACAAACCTGAATATGTTGGAAAATGGTAGATTCCAAGCTAGCATTGCATCATGGGAGTTGCAAAACAGTTAAGAGTCTAACTTTTGGTCACCCTTGCTGTCATATCAAGCTTCTACCTGAAACTTGTTGTGCAGACCGCATTTTATTTTTTATTGAAAAATACATTGATGATTATTTTTACCTTAGCTCATCTCTCAGCATACCAATAATTAGAAGAAAGGAAAACTAATTGTATTTATTATCACTGGAAATAAATATTGCTTATGTATTAGTTTGTTATAAATATGTATGCAATTTAATAAGTATTTTTAGACCTGACTTAGCTTTGCTCTAGAGAGTGCCCATCTTTTGCCATCATTACCACTTTAGGAGGTGGCCATATTGAGCCATATTTGGTAGGAAGCATCACTTATCTGCTAAGACCACACACAGTTTGAAGCTCTGAAACCATACATACTGATGCTACAACATGTTAGGCTCTATTTTACATAATAGGAAGAAATTAGCCCAACCATTTTTTATGAGCAATATAGTTCACTTTTGAACGCCTTATTGGTCACAATTTGCATCTCCACCCCTCTTTTTTAAGACTAAACCTGCAAATACAGGAAATTACCATGAAGCCAGCACTGTATGATGTTCTTCCATTCCTCATCCCAACATAACGCAAAGTCATTCCTTTCCTCTCTGTAGTTCAATCAAATACTTCTCATAGAGAAGCCTTTTATTGGACTAATTTCCAGGCTCAGAATATGTGTGCATGTTTTGAACCCGAGAAGGGAGGGATGGAAGTAGTAGGTAGTGGACAGAGGGAGTGAGGGAATTTATAAAACACAAACAAAAAAAATAGCTCACAGTGCAGGGAGATGGAGAGGGTGCACACGGAGGGTGCTTCCCATTGCAGGCATGCTCCCAATGCTGCCACCAATCTCATGTAGGCTGGAACATATATGTACTATTGGTACCGTAAGATTGGGTGGCCATGTATTGTCCATTTTATTATGCAAGATGTCCAGTTGCATTTTGTGCAGTGCTGTGAAATGATGGTGCATTATGAATATGAACATCTGTAGGGCATAAGGTGGTTTCTATTTGTCGTCTTTATTAATTCTGTTCCTAGGTGGGATCCAGCTTTTACTTGTCTTTTACAGGTTTCATCAGGAGACCCTTTACTGAGCATCTCAGAGATTTACAATAGACATAAAGGTATCAATACAACATAATCCATTAATATGTATGATTTTAGCTAATAGTAACAGTAATAAAATAAAGGATTGTATCATCTAGAAGGAAACTTTGATCTAACAAGCATTACAAAGTATCATGTCCAGAGACTTGTATGCATTCTGTGCCACCTCATTACTTTGTGTAGACTATAAATATTGTATACAAGATCATCATTATCTCCTTCAATATTAATATGTTTTAAGTTTGTCTTGTCATTAATCTTTTCCTAATGCATTCCCTGTGGTTTAGAACTGCAGGTTGTGTGTACATCTTATAAATAATATCTGTATGGATAAAAATTATTTTGCACAAACTACTTGCCTACTCTGCCTAACTGTTTTAGTTCAGTTTTGTGCTCCATCCTGCTAGATAAATCCCTTATGCACACATTTTTTAATCACTTGTTCTATAATTGTATTTAATAATGTATTGTGCAGAACTCCACTACTTTAGAACTATGGCATTATCTCTGTCTGTCTACTGCTATAAGACCCAGCAGCTTGTCTGCTACTTTTGTTTCTGATGGTTTCTCTTACATGAACAGACTCATTTCAGGCCAAACTACAAGTCAGTCGAAATAGGGCCAATCAAGTAATCTGATGAAATTTTAAAGCTACCATGTGGCAGTATCTCAGAAGAACTGACTCACACAAGACTGAAAATGCTTGTTTTTATTCTTGATTTGCAGTGCTATTTCTGACACCACAAAAAAGGGATGGAATGGAGGGGAAGTTGTTTCTTTGGTGCTGCAGATTTGCAGATTATTTTGCCATGAGGGAACAGAAGTATGCCCAATCATGTGAGCTGGATCTCCTGTTCAATAAAGAGGTAGCAAAAATAATCATTGATGGTTAGAAAGAGCCAGAAAATTTAGATTTTAGAGATAGCCTGAGTCAATAATTCTACTGTAGTACTAGGTTTAGCATGCTGCTATATCTAATGAGATAACTACTGCCAGGGGCACTTAAAACCAATTTGCGTGGGAGAGATTGACAATTTGTCATTGATCCCAGTGTGACACAAGGTTACCAATATACAGTTGTTAAAATTATTTTTTGTTAACTATTTGATTTGGAGGGGGAGTGTGCTGTTCAGTAAAAAAGAAAAAAAAAGTACCTCCCTCATGATTCACTGTAGTCTCATCAGTGTATCTTTCCTATATGCTTCAATAAAAGGAAAAGCTGGATAAGGATGTTGAACATTGGGTGCACTTCACCACAGATTTATGAAGTGCTCATACTGGCCAGCATGTCTTTCTCGCCTTGATGGTACACTAGTTGCAGTCCATGGTGTCTTGGCATGATGATGGCAGTGGAGGAAATCCAACTTTAGCAGCATGCCAGGAAAAGAGTGGATCTGTAGGGCAGCAGGGCTATCGATATCTCCTACTACATGATGAAATGATCAACAAAAAGCAAACATCAGCAAGCAAACTGCAGGCAATCAGATGAATGGTGCCAAAGTAGTTGGGAGTGCAGGGACGTATTAAACTGTACATTGTGTTCATGGTCATCAATGGAACTGCAAGCATAGTCACATCTCTTGGAGAGTGTTCCTTTATAGGTATGCATTATTCTTCACATATCTTACATCTTGTAGTGAAGGACGCAATTCAGAGAGCCAACACAAAGGTCCAAATCACACTTGATCATTGCAGGAGAATTGCCAGGCATGTCTACCATAGTGTAAGAGATAACCATCTCTTGACCCAGGAGCAAGAGAAAGGAGTGCTTTCCACACACCATCTATAACAGCATGTTGGCATGCAGTGGACCTCCGCTTTAGATAATCTGGAAAGAATTTTGGAAAAGCAGGCGGTAACCTAAAGATTCTCTTCCCACCACTCCACTAGCATTGACTTCCATCTGGAGCATTAGGATTGGACAATAATAGCAAAGTTTGTATCAGTTGTTATTTTATTAAGGGATATGATTGAAAATATGAGCCACAGTAATGTCTGCAGTTTGGGACAGGTCACTCACTTTTTTACCTCATAAACATGATGGATGACTTTATGTTAAATTACAAATTAGTTCCTGGAGGCACAGTCTATGCTGATGTAGCAGCATTAGTCAGAAATATTTACTCAATGCTTGTCTAAGTGATTAAGTTACTAATTGCTCCAAACTGAAACTAGCTTGCCAATGTGATCATAGGATTTAGGGGAAAGTGGCACTCTGATCCAACTGCTTGACTGACAGAGAGGAATTCAGATTGAGTTAGATGTGCTCATTGAACCTACCATGTTGCCAATGTCTACTACTTGTCATGGTTACTAGTGGATACAGCACGTAGAATAATATCACACCTAGGACTAAATGTAATGTCTTACTGGGCCTTGGAATGGCCAGACTTAAAGGAGCACTCTAGGGTCAGGAACACAAACCTGTATTCCTGACCATATATGGTTAAAACCACCATCTAGCCACCCTGGCCCCCTCATGCCTCCCTAAATATAGTAAAATCTTACTTGTATTCAAGTCTGCTGCTGCATTCTTTGCCCCTGTTTCCTTTAGACCTGCCCACTGCATGCTGACATCAGCAGAAGTGGTAGCCTGATCCAATCACAATGCTTCCCCATAGGATTGGCTGAGACTGACAACGAGGCAGATCAGGGGTAGAGCCAGCACAATTTAAACACAGCCCTGGCCAATCAGCATCTCCTCATAGAGATGAATTGAATGAGTGAATCTCTATGAGGAAAGTTCAGTGTCAGCATGCAGAGGGTGGAGACACTGAATATTTTGATGCATTTTAGGCAGCCATGACCCAGAAAGGATTTCTAACAGCTATCTGAGGAGAGGCCAGTGAAGTTATCACTAGTCTGTAATGTAAACATTGCATTTTCTCTGAAGAGACAGCGTTTACAGCAAAAAGCCTGAAGGTAATGATTCTACTCACCAGAACAAATTCAATAAGCTGTGGTTGTTCTGGTAACTATAGTGTCCCTTTAATATACCAGAGAATAGTCAGAATACTTGCCATGAACAGGGACACAGAAGGAGACACAATGATGAGTGAAAGCCAAAAGTCAAGGATACCAGAATACAGGGAAGTCAAACGAAGCCAAAGTCAATAACCAGAAATAAACACTCAGGAACACACTCTCGGACAACCGCTAAGGGAAACCATGACAGGGCAATGAGGGAAGGTAAGAAAGGAGTTTAAATAAGTCTCCTTTAAATTTGATTGGCCGTACCCGGCCTCTAACCCCTAACCTGCGCGCGTGTCCTCCGTGTGACGTCACACGCACGTTCACGTTGTTAATGCCGAGGCAGGACATGGGTCTACAAATAGGCATGGGTCCGCAGCAGCTGGCATTTTTTGATATGCTGCAGGAGTCATACACCATGGTACAGGGCTGCCAACCAGCATCTCCATCAATGCCCGGAATGTAGTTATCCCCAGAGACCCCATAAAGTGAGGACGAACATATGACACTGCTTCCAGCAGCAGTGCTGGCAGATTAAGACCAAGACAGAAGAGTTGAGCAGCTACTTTTTGGGTTAATGCTGTTGGTGTTTTGGGGAGAAAGTGAATCATCAAGCAACTGAAAGGAGAGTAGTGGCTCTGAAATGATCAAAGCTTACTTGTCTGAACATGCTTTGATTCCTACTGTTGACCCTCTGAGCTACAGGGATAAGAGGAAAGTCTTTGGCCTGCTCTGTGTCTGGTTGCCCAGCAGCTATTGCTATGTCGACCAATCATTGACCAACGTATGCAAGCGTTTTATGTGATCAAATTTTGTTTTGGTTCTGAATAATTTCATAATTTTGGATGAACCAAAATTCTAAATTTAACGAATTGAAACAAAACACATTTTTCACCCGTGTACATCTCTACTGGGTACAAATCTACCAACTTCAGCTAGGTTCAGTCTTATTGGTTTCCTATTTCAGTGACTTATCATTCATGCTGTCTTGTTATATAGTTGTTTTTATATTGCCTGGACAAGTGTTACAATCCTTAGTCACAATAGTCAACAAAAAAACACTATTTGCTGCAAAATCCCATGTGTTCATTCTGAATGCGAAAGCCCAGTATAAGGCAACCACTGTGTTTGGAGAATTCAAGTCCACTGAGGATTATTCAGAATTATTGGAAATCTCTGGTACACAATGTAACTGATTGAATATTGATTGAGTACTCTATTTTCCTGCTGGACTTAAAAGTCTGGTATATGTCTGTCCTTTATTTGCCAAGCATATGCTTTTCCCCTCACTTTTTATTCTAGTACAAATATCTGCCAGGTTCCATCAGTCTCAATCAGTGTAAGCCTTGAAAATTGCACGGGTCACACACTTATCATTGTACTAGCAGAAAATATTGCAGTATATACTGACAAGTATTTATATATAAATGGATAATTATGTATATATAACATGCAAATGAAAGCCATTTTTAGTTTGTATAATACATCAAAATTACAATAATTTATTCTAAAATGCATTTAATATTTTTGAATAAGCTTTTTAAATTGCATCTTTTTCATACATTCTGAAATTATTTTATACTTTGAAAGATATTTTTATATTTTTATATACTGATAGATTTCCTTTTTATAATATATTTTTGATGTTTAATTATTAATTAAAAATGAAAAATAATTTTAAAAGTGTGTCTAGAAACAGGATATATTTTATAAAGCTTATCCACAGATGTTAAATCAAGGACATAATTATATACCACAAGGCAAATACATAGATGCATTAATTATAAACTTGGTAGACACAATTAATCTTAGAATATTGCTGTAAATTTTCCTTATCATAATACAATACAGTGACTCTCTCTAATGTTTTATTGTATCATGGAGAAAAGATGGTACTATTAATCCAATTAATGGTACTAATTTGATTAACTAAAAAAGTTGGCTGTTCCAGGGATGCTAGTGTTGGACAAGTTTTGCAGTTGATGCAAAAACCAAATGAGTCTGTCTACTTTGAATGTCTTTAATATTTTTAAGGCAATTAAATACAGTAAGAAACAGGGAAGCTTGGGAATATTAATATGGAAAGTGACAAAGATAATTCATTTCTTATGCCAGGAAATTGCACATATCTGTACTAATTGATTTTTTTCTGCTCACATTTTGAAGTATTGGAAACACATTAAAACAAAAGTGTTTAAACAAAAAACATTGAATGTAGTTATATTTTCTTATTGTAAATGGACATTACAGAATGTGGATTGATGAGAGTTAAACAAGAAAACAAGTTATTACAAAAATGACAATACAATGTAAGGCTGTTACAGGTCCATCAGAAATCATATATCTAAATAATGATGGTGAAAGGATGTTGGAGAAACGGACATAAAGCCCCAAAATATTTAGTGTATCTTCACTAAATACTGCGTTGTTGTGATATAAGAATTGGCTTATAACATTTAGGACAAAACAAAGGAACTACAATTTTTTTTTCCAATTTTGTTAAATGTTATTTTTGTTTTGTTTTGTATGTTAATTAACCACACCTGCCTGTTTAATAAAATGACAATGATACCTGTGTCTGCAAATTCATACCATGTCGAGAGGGTCGGCTAACCACAAATTACAAAGGGAAAATCATAGGTTTCAAGATCAGAGACAACATGGGTTTACTTCAGGGAGATCATGCCAAACTAATCTAACTGATATTTTTGATTGGGTAAATAAAATAATAGATCAGGGTGGTGCAGTAGACATTGCTTACCTAGATTTCAGCAAGGCTTTTGACACTGTTCCACATAGAAGGCTCATCAATAAACTGCAATCTTTAAGTTTGGATTCTGATATTGTTGAATGGGTTAGGCAGTGGCTAAATGACAGGCAACAGAGGGTTGTAGTTAACGGAGTATATTTGAAGCAAGGTCTAGTTACCACTGGGGTACCTCAAGGATCTATACTTGGACTCATTCTCTTTAATATTTTTATTAATGATGTTATGGTATCTCTTTTTGCTGATGATACTCAAATTTGCAACAGTGTTGATGTTCCAGGAGGGATAAGTCAAATGGCAAATTATTTAGAAGAATTAGAAAAATGGTCAGAGCTGTGGCAACTGACATTTAATGTGGATAAGTGCAAGATAATGCACCTTGGACGTAAAAACCCAAGGGCAGAGTATAGGATATTTGATACCCTACTAACCTCTACATCTGAGGAAAGGGATTTAGGGGTGATTATTTCTGATGACTTAAAGGTAGGCAGACAATGTAATAGAGCAGCAGCAAATGCAAGCAGAATGCTTGGTTGTATAGGGAGAGGTATTAGCAGTAGAAAGAGGGAAGTGCTCATGCTATTGAGACCTCACTTGGAGTATTGTATGCAGTACTGGAGACCGTATGTTCAGAAGGATATTGATACTTTAGAGAGAGTTCAGAGACGGGCTACTAAACTGGTTCATGGATTGCAGGATAAAACTTATCAGGAAAGGTTAAAGGAACTTAACATGGGGTAATATTATAGAAACATTTAGATACATAAAGGGAATCAACACAGTAAAGAAGGAGAACTACCACAACAAGAGGGGCAAAGGTCTAAAAATAATTTCAGGAAGTATTACTTTACTGAGAAGGTAGTGGATGGATGGAATAGCCTTCCAGCTGAAGTGGTAGAGGTTAACACAGTAAGGGTGTTTAAGCATGTGTGGGATAGTCATAAGGCTATCCTAGACTTAAGATAAGGCCAGGGACTAATTAAAAGTATTTTGAAAATATTGGGCAGACTAGATGGGCCGAATGTTTGTAAAAACTTTGTTCAATAAAAACATGTCTTGAAAAAAATGAAAAAAGTGTAATTGTTGGTGCCTCATACAGCTCTACAAATAGACAAGACGATTAGACATAAATTAAAGGAACCTACCACATCTAAGCCCAGCTGTTTAAACCCAGCATCGTTAATGTTTTATATTTTGATAAAACGTTAGAAAATCCTCATTAAAAAATTACTGCATGTTTTGGAATCCAGTTGATCAATAATCATTCTGTACATCTCTCTATTAAATGTTAAAACCTTATTATATTATGATATTGCAATAAAACACATTATAAGAACTGTTACATAATTTAATTAATTAAATAATATAATAATAAGCAATATTTAAAACGAGGAGGTGCACTTAAACAAATCCAAATAAGCAAATTAAAATGTTAGGATGCTTAATAGATGTAATAGGATGTAATAGGCACATCCTTAATTTTAGAGTGTGTCTAGTATGTACTTTACTGCTTTAAAAGAAGCACAGCATTTAGAGAAATTCCAAATAGTAAAAAACAGAGAAAGAGGTGAAAAAAACAAGGGGAGATACATTTTTGGTGTTCCTTTTCAACTAATTATAATGCCACTAGAATTGAAATAATAGTCACGGACTAATACTATTTTGTATGCATATTTCCCGATCAGTGAAAGGTAAACTAGGCATATCCAGTAATGGTACATATAAATATATATTTGAACTTCTTTAAAATATATATTTTACATTGGCTAAATGTGATATGACAGACTTTAAAATTACTGTCTATTTTTTGAAATATTCAACTGTTGATGAACTATTTTAAACCAACTTTTTATAGAGGAAGGCATAAATTATTTAATATGCTTTTAAATCCATTTTATGGCAACCATACAAAGAATGATATGACATTAAAATTATATATATATCATTATTGAGTGATTTATGTATCTCATAGTAATGTAATTATATTTTAAAAAGTTATCACACAATGTGTAATAAACAATTGACTATTTTAACATTTAACAGTAAAAGCTCTATTTAATGAAGCATAGTTAAATGAAGGTGACTGATCCACATTAATGGTAGTTGCAGAATGAGACAACAGAAAATCCCTCAGTGGTAAAATGTACATCTATGCTGCAGTTTGTACAAAAAAGATTTTTTCCTGTTTTGAAGGTGAATCATTTTTCATTCTAATCTCAAAAGATGACCTTGAGTTAAACATAGAACTATGGTATGAAAAGCTACACTCGTGGGCCTTTGTATTGACTTTTAATGTGTTTGAACACATAAATCACATTTTATTGTTGGCGTATATACTGTATGTAAATTAAAATAAATACTTAAACATGTTTACATCTAGTTTGAAATACAGTGCTCAAATATTTATTAAGTGATTTTATGCTACATTGATTTGACATATTTATGTCTTGCAAAAACCACAATATTACTGTTTACTGAAACTGATGGGATTTGCTTTTTAATGGAGAAAAATAAAGGAAAAAAGTAAAGGGACAGGAAAGAATTGAGGTTTATATCCATATGTCAATCGGTGGCCACTTTCTATCGCAGATTCATTGATGATATTCTCATTATTTGGAGGGGGACTGGGATGAAATAGAAGATTTTATCTCACATATAAAAACCATTGGGGTCTCTCTTTCACCCATAGTAAGCAAAGATCTACTATTGATTTTCTTGACGTCACTCTAATTGGTTCAGAAGGAAGGGTACACACTAAAACATGCCAGAAAAGTGTAGACGTAAATGGTTATTTGCATGCTGAGAGTGGACATCACTCTACGTGGGTACGAAACATTCTATTAGATCAATTAACCAGAATTAGACATACTTGTTCATTTCTGGCTGACTGTGAAAAAGAATCTTTATTATTATGTCAACATTTTTTGGATAAGGCATATCCACCTAAACAGGTCCTCAGTGAATATCTGAGGGGTACTGATTTGAACAGAGAAACCTTAAACGAATCCCACACCTATTGTTCTAATACACAAAGGAGTTACACCCAAGATCAAGGTTTAGAACAGAGGTCCCACACGAATGAACATTACATCATTCTCAAATTATTGGGAGGGGCTCAAACCCCTAATAATATTAGAAGGGCTAAATATAATATTAGCACCAAAGAAGCAGGCTCTGGCAAAACTCCTATATTTTTCACCATGTTCAATATGGGCTATGATGAAATTATACATATATTTTATAAATATTGGCCCATTCTGAAAAAGGACCCTTGATTATCCTCGTGTATCCCAGAGTTACTCTAAGAAGGGCCCCCAATTTGAAAAACATCCTAGCCCCGTCAAAATTCACACCCAATAATAATGTCCAAAAGATAATAAAGAAGGGAATTGAAAATAGACGATGTGGTTGCAACAGGGGGTTTTATTTGTCATCATACATCAACGTTCAAAACCTACAAGAGTGAAGAAACCTTTTCCGTTTTGTCTAGAATTACTTGTACTTCTTTTGTTGTGTATCTTCTGACTTGCCCATGTGGGCTACAGTATGCGCGTCAAACAACTAGACTCCTAAAATGCAGATTTAGGGAACACAGACTGGCCATAATAAATAAAAATATTAGATCCTCAGTGGCCCGTCACTTTGAAGTCTGCCATGATGGAGATCCTTGCGGCATTAAGGTGATGGGGATAGACCACATCCCAGTCAATAGAAATAATGCTAAAAGGAAAAGGTAATTAATCAAAGCAGAATCCACGTGGATCTTTAGGCTCAACTCTATAGAGCCTAATGGCCTCATCGAAGAATTTGAATTATTTTAATATTTCTGTTTTTGTTCTTCATGAGCTTAAATAAATCTGAATATCCTTCGAGTTCTGTCTGTTATATACAGTATTTACCATTCCTTAGTAGTCTATCCTTCGAATTGTTGTATTTTATAGGGAAGGTCTTTCTTCCAATGGAGGCCTTGAGCCTGTTATCTCACTTGTTTCTACTCTTCAGCACATATATAAGTTAACTTTTTTGTGATATGTTGTATATCAGTTAAATGGAAGGCTATCCCTTTAAATTCCCACATAAAAATCAGGGTCACCTGGATTAAAGGGGTCCTTTTTATAAGAATTCTATCAAGTCTATCTAAACAGAGGTTTATATCTAATCTCTAATTATATTTCACTTGATAAATAGATGGCTGTTCCTTGAAATTTTCCTGTACGAGTGATATAAACTACTTGCATCTAACAGGACCCTTTTGGAATACCCCCTTTCTTTGTTTCAAAGGAAGTTCAGGAGGCTCCTTTCTAAAATGAGCTATCTATTTCTTTTTTTTTTTTTTACTCCTCTTGTGCACACTTATGTCTCCATGAGCATGCTGTCTAACGATAATGGTTTGTTTTGTTCAGTACATATTATATGGATATGTTTATCTTGTTTATATACTCTAAGTAGATCCTGATATAATGAACATAGAAGGTTGTATTATTAATATTATTAACATACTAACTTCTCCAGAGATGTATTTAAATAATTATCTAAAGTTTACCATTATGATATAACCCCCTTTTTTATTGTTCATTTGTGTCATATCATTCATATGTATGAATCCAGTACAGGTTTTTGTGAAGTCCGACTGTGTTCTGACAGTCTATTTAAACCCTGACTATGCACAGATGGGTTGTCTTGAAAAAGTTTACCAGCTGATCTCTGATTCTTGTTTCCTCCGGTCCTACTTGTACTTTATACCGACCACGGTATAAAGTACATCCGGCCACTACCTCTTCGTCCTGATTTGGGACATAGTTTCCTCCTGTCACAGCATCTGTCACTCGCTCTGTGTTATATCGCGGCCTTTTTCAAAGATCCCAACCGCGGTACAGAGTGCAGAGTGCATCCGGCCACTACCTTTGTATATATCCTCAACATCTTCATATTGTGGATACACCTGCTTGGACTTTTTGTTTTATAACCTCAGCGAGGGCCCACACTAAGGCAAGGTATCCATCTTTTCTGGTGTTTTGTGATTCATACATTTATTCCATTTATGTCTTGTGATATTATATACTTTTTCTTTTTTTCTCTGTATCTGGGTTTATTTTATACCGTTTGTTGATAGACCGGTTTGCTAGTGACAGTTTTTATACATGTTTACAGGTGCATTGATTACTCTGTGGCGTTTTTTTCCCAGCACGGTTGCTGCTCTAATATTGTAAAGCGCTACGGAATCTGTTGGCGCTATATAAATGGCAATAATAATAATAATAAAATATTTTCAAGAATTTTTTATATGTATGGTTTTATGAATCAAATAAATAGTTTTTTATTCTGATTGATCTACTTAAGTACTTTAATATTGGGGAGTGCACATACCTTTTTCCACTTGTGAGTTCTCTCTCATCCAAAGACGCTTAATAGTGTATGTAGCAGCCCACCTTAATATTTATTTAGTTTTATTATACCTATTTTTAAGAGTTTTTTTAGGCCACTTTCTTATGTACACCTTTCTAATGCTTGAAAGAACTGCCTCTGCATCCAAACATTCTGAATTATTCATGGCATGGATCCAATAAGGTTCTAGAAACATTCTGATCCAGGTTGAAATGAAATCATCACAAAGTTACTGCAGATGTGTTAGCTACACATTCATTGTGCACATCTTTTGTTCCACCACAATCCCAAACATACTATAATAGATTTATATCTAGTGACTGTTCATGTGCCATCCTGCTATAATGTGTGCTTTGTGATGTAAAGTGGTCATTGGAAGATGGATGGTCATAAAGGGTTACACATAAACAGCAACAATATTAAAGTAAGCTGAGGCATATAAAAGAAGATAAATTAATTTGAACTGGCTTAGCACAACATATAAGCAGGACACTCTAAAATCAAGCATAACAAAGGTCAGGCAACATTTTTCCAGTCTTATACTGGTAGTTCCAACTGTATTCTCAGCTTCCATGTCATCGCTAACTGGAGTGGAGCACAATCTAGTCTTCTAATGCAGTCACCCATCCACTGCAAGGTTCAGCAAGGCATAACATTCAAATATGCTCTTCTGCAGAGTGCATTTTTTGAACATTTGATTATTTTAGCTATGTCAGGTCTCCTAACCAAACAGGTTTTGGCAAGAGAGTCACGATTTTCAGGTAGTGTCTTGCCGTCTGGCTTAGTTCCCTGGTGGCCCACTTATGGGTACACCAGGAAACTGTCTGGAAAAAACATAGCATTAGATGCACTCATGCTATGTTCATGGCACTAGGACCACGCAGGAAGCACTGAAACAGTTCACACTGTATGGTCTGCAAGAATTCCAGGTGGATCAGCTTGAACCTGTTTAACCACTCTTCTCTCACCTCTTTTATTAACAACGAGTTTTCCCACAGAACTATCACTTATTGGATGGTTTTATTTCTTTGCACCATATTTTGTTAACTATTTTGAACTGCAAATTTTATAATGATTTCTAATTCTAAAGGCTGTCAAAGCATCATGAGAGCTGTAGCTCTAGAATAGTGGTGCCCAAAAGGTAGATCCCTATATGTTGTAGAACTACAACTACTATGATGCTTTGCATGTTTTTAAAATGTTTTAGAATAAAAAAGCAGTGTGGAAGCTGTAGTTTTAAAATATCTGAGGGATCTACCTTTTGAATATACTTGCTTATACATAAAAATCCCAATGAGCAGCATCTGAGATACTTGCATACACGAAATTTCATACATTATACTGTTATACATGAAAATCCCAATGAGCAGGATTTGAAGGATAAAGCACATTAACATTAAAATACAAATATAAAATTGAGGGTATTTAATAAATAAATCTTGACCTACAGCTGCATATACAGACACACATCCTGCTCTCTGTATAATACAGGTACACAATACAGAGATTTCACAGAAATAAGAATTTGTGTGTTTTCAAGGCGCTTTCAGTTAATAATTGAATAGAATGACAGCAGCTACCACACAAATAGGGACTCTCTACCCTATAGATTAGTGCAAAAAAGATTAGGTGTACACTCAGTATTGGAAATTAATGATAAAAACCACCACTGGTGTGCATATGGAGTGCTTACAAATTTGTTGACTCACCCATATGGGTTAACATACATATGTATGGAAAACGTGACTCATAGCGATATATCTGAAACAGATGTAAATGCAAGAAATAGTGCAGATAACGTTTTCAATAAGTGCAGTGAGGGAATATTCTATATGGTCTCACTCACATGTAGCAGAGCCCTATAGGATAGGCTCAGATCTCAATGGCCTGCGTGTGCTTATGGTGACACAGTACCCAATCGGTCCTCTAGGTGTCTGGAGATCCTTATGCATACATGAGAGAGAGAGAGAAAACAAGGGGAAGAGGAGAACCCCTAGTGTGGTCAATCCCAATGTACAGTGTCAAATAGTGCCGAAAAAGTGGCTTCTCACCTGATGTGGAGCCCTATACCTGGCTCCTGGTGTGTAGGTGTCTGTGCCTTTAAGGGGGCAACTACCCTTCTTTAAGCAGGGTGGATTCCAAATATAAAACAAAATTTAATAAATAAAGTAGTAAAAACTTACAAATAAAATATGAACAAAATTGTGAGAAATTATAAAATGTGGAATCTTCAATCCTCCAGCCGAAACATGTTTCACTGTACCCAGACAGCTTTTTCAATCACAATATAGAGATGCCTATAATACAGAAATGCATATGTACATTGGAAGCAGTCACAAAATGGTTTGTGGCTTGTGCAAAACAAATTAGGGGGATCAGGCCATCCATCACTGATGCTTTCATAAATTAACCTGGTTACACCCTTCAGGCTTTCAAGTAGACAGCCGTTCCTGTTACTTCTTGGTTTGGTTATCTCAGTGGAGCTAAACCCAAGAGGTAGCGAATACCCAGAGCACCTGCCTAGCAAAGACATCTCATTGAGCTGCCTTAGAAAGACTGTGATTAGACAGCCATAGAAAATCTGGACTTGGTTAAAGGACCACTATAGTGCCAGGAAAACATACTCATTTTCCTGGCACTATAGTCCCCTGAGGGTGCCCCCACCCTCAGGGTCCAACTCCCGCCAAGCTGGATGGCAAGGAAAGGGGTTAAACTTACCTTTTTTCCAGCGCTGGGTGGGGAGCTCTCCTCCTCCTCTCCGCCTCTGATCCTCCTCTTCGGCTGAATGTGCATGCGCGGCAGGAGCTGCGCGCGCATTCAGCCAGTCTCATAGGAAATCATTCATAATGCTTTCCTATGGACGCTGGCGTCTTCTCAGTGTGATTTTCACAGTGAGAAGCACGCAAACGCCTCTAGCGGCTGTCAATGAGACAGCCACTAAAGTCTTTAGAGGCTGGATTAACCCATTTATAAACATAGCAGTTTCTCTGACACTGCTATGTTTATAAAATAAAGGGTTAATCCTAGAGGGACCTGGCACCCAGACCACTTCATTAAGCTGAAATGGTCTGGGTGCCTAGAGTGGTCCTTTAAAAAGTGAGGACTTGCAAAGGCTGCAGACAAGAAATCTGCAACTTTTGCAAGCTGTTTCTATATATACCCAAAATGAAATAAAATGCATAATTACATGCATGCAAATTTTAATTTTGAGTATATCTACTAAATTGTGTTTTTCATGTATGTTGTATTTGGGCAGTGGAATGTCCCTTTAAAATCAGCAATCACTCTTTCTATGTGAATTGAGTTTAGAGAGCATAAATATTCAGCAATTAAAACGTTCTTAGATATATTTAATTGCCAAAACAAATCGCAGCAGGTACAGAGTTGGCATATCAAAACCTATTAAATAAACATTTTTTTTTTAATTAAAAACATAAGAGATGTCATAGATTTCAGGGAGTTAAAAGTGTGAAATCACTATCGGTTGAAGTGGTTATGATCCCTATGGTGTTCCTTTAACAATGAGAGCACAAGTCCAAAATAATTAGTAGCTTTGCACATTATGAGCCGCAAGGCTGCATAGTCCATGGTAACATTGTGAGGGAAAACACCTGCTTGTTAGTGTTGTGTATATAAGTGGATTCCTCACAATGCTATATTATACCTTTCAGTAAGTGCCTTGCAGCAGCAAATGAGTAAAGCAGCTCATTATTTTGGCCCTGCACTATCCTAGCTTGTTTCCCAAGCTAATATGTTTATGCAATATTCCATCATAGATGGAAATAAGAGGAGTGAAGCACATTCTTTGGAACTGCGATATGAAAGCCATCTTTTCATTGGCTTCACTGTGTTTCCAAGAAGAGTTACTGTCTGCTGTTTCTAGATATGACCCAGTTTTTATTTATTGCTATATCCTGTTGCAGTATTATTAGCCTGTTTTTTTCTGTTTAAACATGTTGACATTTTTTTGTTTGTGATTTTGTTTGTGATTGTGATTTCCTACTGCATGGTTTTTAAATAGTTTTTGTTTATTTCATACAGCAATAGATACAGATAACAACATTTTCCAATGCAATATATAATAGAACAATGTTTCTGGATGGTGTAAGCTTCGCTGGCATGCCCCCTTTAAAAAAATAAATAAAAAAAATAAAGGCAAAAGTCACCAATGCTCCCACATCAAGGTCATGTTCTCCCTGCAGCTAAGTCCATCTTCAATCCCTTTACCTTCTGTACAGTGTGTTGGATGCACATGAGGCAAGGCTGAGGAAGAACTTGCGGTGGGCCATGCCCCCATTAGTCATCCATCACTGGCCTGCCATGCTTGTTGAAAATGGATGCATACTATGCACAGGTTTAACATTACCTGCTGTTGCCTGCTAATGATGATGCCAGAGGTAGACTTGCACCTCCAGCTTCAAAGTGCTTAATATCTGTATTTGCAGCATTTCTTAGAGAAACACTGCACATGGCCTCTTCCAAGCACTGATGTGGCCATGGTGTTTGGAGTAACCCTTTCATTTTTACCCTTTGTGTCATTATACCCCACTCCCTCTAGAATGTGAGCTCATTGAGCAGGGCCCTCCAGCCCCTCTGTTCCTGTATGTCCAGTTGTCTGGTTACAGTTACATGTCTGTTAGTCCACCCATTGTACAGCGCTATGGAATCTGATGGCGCTTTATAAATAATAAAATAATAATAATAATAATAATAATAATAATAATTTACTTAAATCCAAATATCAAGTAGCACATTTTTATGCAAACAATGTAGGGCATAAAACCTATAATTCATTTTATTTATTCATAACAATATGGGGGCAACTGATTTTCTACAGTCAAGACTTATTCAGAAATTTCTCACAAGATAACTTTTAATATTGAAAGTCACATGACATTACTTTTTTATGGATTGTTGAAAAAAAAAAATAGCCAAAAATTAAATTGGCAACTAACTCAATGTATAAATTAGTGCAATTGTGAAATTATATTCCTCACATATTAGTCAGTTAAAAGCACTCAAAAAGCAAAGCTACTAATTTAAACAATTATTTTTTTTAATTTAGACTTAATAAACATATTATGCATAAAATTGACGAACAAAAGGCAAACCTTAATTTTCTTAGCAGGTAGCTCAAACCAAGAAAATGAAGTAACCGTGCAATTCTTTCACAGAAGTACAATGATGAATGAAAACGAACATTGCATTTTATTCAATAATAATTGCAGCCTCTGAATAACATTTTGCTAAATCAGATTGCTTGGAATTTACTTCTGTGATAAAAAATTTATATTTCAGAACTTTATGAAAGTAATGTGTTACTTGCTGTCAATATAGTGCACAAGGCATTGAAAGCCATTTGCTGCTTGCCATTCTTTGTATTCAGGTTTGAATAGCAATGTATTCTCTCTCTGCAGATGTGTTTGGACAGATTGAGAGTCTTGGTCTATAAGTGGCAGATGAGATCCAATTCATAAAAACAATCCATCTCTTACACAATAAAACAAAACAATATACATATTTCTGAAAAGCTTTTGGGAACAATGATATGTAGTATACTTCATAATCATGTTTATATAGGAGTACATCTTTTCACTAATGTAGAAAACCTTTTTTGATAATATTTATTTGATGTGATGTGAGTGATGTAGATTAATTAATTAATTAATTAATAATAATTAATTAATTAATTAATAATTCTACATCATGAGTACTATTATAGAGCTCCACAGTGATGTGCTGTCTGTGTGTGAGTATTACAAAACGTTAATGAACCGAGCTTGTTTAATATAGATCCCTATTGTAACAGTTGTAAGTATTGTATGTGCGTACTTCCGGGCTCCACTGTAATATGCTGAGTATGAATGCACCAAAGATGCTTCCAGCAATAAAGGTATTTCATGTTATAAGTAAACTGTTTCATAGGAACCACACCGACAAATCTTACTTATACACAGTGTGCATTGCTGTAGATATCTGTAGAACTCTTAAACACTCAACACTTTACTGTGCCTGTTATTGCTGTGGGGTTTGTGATATACATACACAAGTGATTATTACTGTGAGACTGAAAAAAATCTGTATATTATTGTGGGGCACATTAATACATGTAGCAACATATTACAGTAAGTTATACTACCCGTGTCCTCTTTTTCTCACCCATATCCAGGAGATATAGCATATCACACACCGGTTCAATAATAAAATAGTATTATATAAAGCATTGGTAGGCAACCGTCTGTTTGGACTACATCTCTCCTGATGATTTGTAGCATTATGGCTATAAGAGCATTATGGGAGATGTAGTCCACAATATTTGGAGTGCCAAAGGTTGCACACCTCTGAAATAAAGCCTATATGACAGTTAAACAATTCACAGTAATATGCAGTGTTACTGTATCACTGAGACATTCAATCATGTTTCTTTAATCAATGGAACCACTGCAAAAATATCCATGGCCCCTCTAAGATCAGGACATTAATATGGTAAGGATCTTTGGTTCATGGAAGATGTCCAGGATTTGTCTGTTGCACAACTAAAAAGGTGAGCTTACCTTCTTACTTCAAATTTCTATTTCCTACAATAGTTGTGCTATTGTCTGAAACTGCAAATATAAGCTTTTATTTGCACCAAGCTTTTAGTGATGACTTAATCCAAAGGGCATAGTTACCTTGGACCTATGAGATTTAACAGTATATGATAAATTTGACTGTAGACGCCTAGTGCATCAAATGTATGAGTTACCTATATGGAAACCCCTTTGCATGCTGTACTAACACAGTGTAGGTAAGCGTATAATTAAATTGATTTACATCCTACCGTGTTTCCCCGAAAATAAACCCTACCCCGAAAATAAGCCCTAGTCGGATTTTCGGGGTGGGCTGCAATATAAGCCCTACCCCGAAAATAAGACCTAGGCATTTTACCTTTTCGGCGAGACTTCCTTCTTCTACTGTAGGAGGAGCGTTGCGGGCCGCGGCATCGCGCAACGTGATGACGACATTTTGCAGCGCCGTCAGTCTGCCTTCACGGATCTTCAGCGGAAGGATCCATTTCCAGGCGGTGAGGCTCCCAGTGGTCGGACTCGGCAAGGAAACTTTGAAATGTGAGTACCGGTAGATATTTTATGTCTGGGACTGAATTAATTAAAGGGGGCGGGGGGTGAATTAATTAAAGGGGGGGTGAATTAAAGGGTGGGCTGGATTAATTAGAGGGGGGTGAATTAATTAAAGGGGGGGTGAATTAATTAAGGGGAGGTGAATTAATTAGAGGGGGCTGGATTAATTAGAGGGGGTGAATTAATTAAAGGGGTGGTGAATTAATTAAAGGGTGGGCTGGATTAATTAGAGGGGGGTGAATTAATTAAAGAGGGGTGAATTAATTAAAGAGGGGTGAATTAATTAAAGGGTGGACTGGATTAATTAGAGAATTAATTAAAGGGGGGTGAATTAATTAAAGGGTGGGCTGGATTAATTAGAGGGGGTGAATTAATTAAAGGGGTGGTGAATTAATTAAAGGGTGGACTGGATTAATTAGAGGGGGTGAATTAATTAAAGGGGTGGTGAATTAATTAAAGGGTGGGCTGGATTAATTAGAGGGGGGTGAATTCATTAAAGGGGGTGAATTAATTAAAGGGGTGGTGAATTAATTAAAGGGTGGGCTGGATTAATTAGAGGTGGGTGAATTAATTAAAGGGGTGGTGAATTAATTAAAGGGTGGGCTGGATTAATTAGAGGGGGTGGATTAATTAGAGGGGGGTGGATTTATTAAGGGGGGGTGGATTAATTAAAGGGGGGGTTCAATGTACATACCGGTACCGTAAATAAATAAGCCCTACCCTGAAAATAAGCCCTAGTGTGTTTTTTGTGACTAAAATTAATATAAGACCCGGTCTTATTTTCGGAGAAACACGGTAGTAGTCTTTATCCCCTTTGTCTATTGATCTTTCTAAAATATGGGGGTAGAAAGCAGAACTGTTAAAATCTGAGCAGTTGAACTAATATCTGAATTAACAAGGAAAGGGTATTATATACTAGAGAAACACAGGAAAAAACTCAAACAATAGCTCGAAAAAGGGAAATGCTCTTATTTCTCCAAATTAGATATGACATATGTAATATCCTCCTGAGACCCAGCCCATTAACTTGTGTCCTCTGTACTGGACATTTCGTTCACATGCAACTCATTTTATTCTTTTGAGCTACTCTATCAATCCCTGCTGTATGGTAGAGCACATTCTGGGCTTTCCGGTGAAATGTGATGTGATAGGCTGGTATGCTGGGAACTTCCTCTTCCTTTTCACGTAAATGGAAAGAAGTTGCAAGACATTTTTTTTTTCCTTCCCAGTTCCCAGGAAGGATATGCGAGAAGTTTCATAATAATCATTTTAGTAATACTACATCATCATGGATGTTTATTAAAGTGAATTGTCATGAGTTCAAAGTTAGTTTCACATTTTAGGATAAAATAAACAATTTTTAAACACTTTTAAAGTCACATTTGACTTTGTTTTGCTATTCAATTAAATAAATTTTAAAATTCAAGCAATACACATTGAGGCAATAATCCTGTACATGTTTTTGTTTTGTTTTTCTTAAAGAGACACTCTGGCCACAATACAACTTTAATATGACTTGGCAAGTTTGGCCTCACATAGGCCTACTAAATACACCAAGATGACTTAATTTTAATAATTCGATTGGTGGAGATAGCAGGTGATGTTGACATCACCAGAGAAAGAGCAGGTGGCTTCAGCATTGGAGTTCTGACACTGGAATTGATGTGTGTAATCATTACTTGACTGTAATTTTGTCATGCCAAAGTGGCGTGGATAGAAGAGAAGCTAAAGCTGCATAAGGACGATTGCTATTTCCAGGACTGTAGGTTCCCTTTAATATGATGTATTTTTGCATGCTCAAATATTATTAGCTTTTGCACAAAAAAACAACTACATATTTAGCAGAATGCTGCACCATAATCCTATCTCCTTATCCAAGTCCACTTACTCCATAAAAAGAGTTTCTTATGAAATGTTTGTGCATGTCTCAGTCATTGACAGCACTGAGTGAGCTGAACTACATAGTCTGTAGTTTGCCTGTAGTTTATGTGACTATCTGCAGCCAGGGTCTGAATTAAAAGCAGCTCTTTCCATAGTGTTAGAGGCTGAGCTGTGTGTGTACACTAATAAGGGAGTCTTTCTGTAATGAGGGGGATTGGCAAAGGACAATGTTTTGTGGGAGTGCATTCCGCAAATCATTTTTTTTAGCCAAACCAATGAATGTTTGAAGTTTTGAGCATGCGGCATATTAAATACAGAATATTAAAATAACACTGTAAGCAAATTCTTACTTTTGAAGTTGTTATAGTGCCATATGCCTCCCTTTGTCCAGTTTCCCAGATATATTTTGTTTTCATGCTTTAAAGCCTATTTTCTACACACACCCCAAGTCCTCTTTATCAGAGAACTGGGAGTCATACTTCCTTGCTCATACTCAAGTATACCCTGACGTAAGCATGATGTTTTTGTCTGTCATTTCTGAAAACAAGTCCCTTAGAAGTGCTGTCATGAGCTCATTATCATGAGCTTGCAGTGCACCAACAAACAGAATTATAGATATACATGCTCTGGGGAGCCAGATAGTGAGGGGTGAGCTGAGCTGACAATCAGTTTACCTCTTGTGAATGCACACATTGCAATAATGTGCAATTATCGAATTAATTCTCATAGAGAATCATAGCCTTTAAGGATTCTCTATGAGAGACATTTCATTGGTATATGGCAGTAGGGTCTACAATGCTTCTACATGAGAAGCTTTGGTTTTTACCGATGTCCTGTGACATGTGTCACGGCTCTCACCATGACATCCAGACGGCCAGACATGGTCGCCCCAGCAGAAGATTTGAACAGTGGTTCTTCTGTGCTGTAGTCCTGCAGTTTTGCCTTAGAGCCACTCTACAGTTCTTGCTTCAGCCTGATGTTTATTTGTGCCTTGTCTCCAGCACTAGAGGCTGGACATTACCTGTGGCTGCTCCTATCATCTCAGCCCACCTGAAGCAGATGCCTGATTAGACAGGTACTAGACACTGCCCCTGCCTGAGGGCAGTGTCAGTTCATTGACTCTGGTTCTGCTGTCTGGTTCCTGTTTCCAGATCAATTCCTGAGTTTCCAGATCGTTTGTTCCTGGCTCCTGACCTTGGATTTCTTACCATGTATCCTGACTTCTGACATCCTCTGACTTTGGCTAACCCATGACGATTCTCCTGCTTGTGTCCTTACCTATACTGCGACTTGGAGCAATATCCTGCACTGCCTCCGTGCACAGACTCACAGGCCAGGTGAATTCTTACCTGACCACCATGGCCTGTGTTTAATTGCAAGGGTGAGCATAAATCTCTGCCTACCAGACTCCAAACTAAGGTAAGCTGTGACAACATGATGACCCCATAAATGGTGAAAGAGTGTCGCGAGGGAACTGTGAATTACACTGAAACAAAGGTAAGTAGATGTATTGGACTAATTATTTATCAGTATAAGAGTCAAAATACTACTACTACAAAAAAATATTACACACAGAGGAATTTAAAAAAAATAAGTTGAATAACACATTACAGTGTTCCTCTAATACATCTACCAAATGCATTAAAGTCATGTTATTGCCCAAAGTATTCCTTTAGGTTTTCCATTGCATGACAAAGAGGAAATATATATTCATGTAATACACAACACTTGTTTTCTGATTTATCTAATTGATTACTGTTATAATACACCAGTGATACTGACTAAAATTAATTTCTAAATTAAGAGTGGAAACATTTTCTGCTTTTGAAAAGAGGAAAAAAATATTCACAAATCATGTTTTTTTTTTCTAACTAATGTAGATAAGGTTATAAGATTTATAAGATTTATTATGCTTCTTGGAAGTTCCATAAATGGCTACTAAGTTCCTCTCTTGTAATGATGAACATGTTGTAATAGAAATACTGTATGCAATTTTAAAGCCTGTCATCTTTTAACAGATATCCTTTCTTGTATATTATTAACATTAATATTAAAACCTCTTGCACATTAATCTTCCATGGAGAGCATTGCTGGTGTGGTTTGTTAATGTTTTATAGCTCACAGGCATCAGTAACTACTCATATGAGACAGACAACATGATGGCTAGTTATTTTGTACAAGAGCACATTTATGTAAATATGTGAAATGGGGTTACATGATTTACTGAAACCATAAGGATCTGTCATAGTGATACATGTTGCCATCTAGGGAAGGTTCTGTAACACCACCCTCATTTACAAGCATTTTATATGTGTCCCAAAGGATATTTTGGCTATAAGATTCATTAGCTAAACTCCATAAATCCGTGAAGTAACACCACATAGTTACACAGTTGTCATTTTTTTTTTTTAATGAAAGATAAGAAAATTACTGTGGATGCATATAGAGAGACTTACTGGGCTTTCTGTTGCTGAGCATAGCTACAATAAAGTACCTCAAAAATGCTTGTGAGTGTGTTTCTTGGTTGTGTATACGTAATTGTGCATTTACTTACAACTACAAACTGGGATGTAGATTTGAGATTATTGTGTTTTTAAACTTTAGCCACATGAATTGAGATAGACTGAAATTTTCTAGCTCAGTTTAAATAAAGATTTTTATTTTTTTTGCTCAGAAATTCTGCAAAATTATATTCTATTATAAATATTACAGAAACATGATAAGGCAGTGGCCAACCATTGAAATTACATGCTGGATGGAATATACGCTTTAAGGGGAGTTGATGATAGTCAATGATGTCAACGGGGGCAGGTTTAAATCCAGAACAGAGAGACGGACAAACATTGATTGGGGAAGCCACGGCAAAGTGGCAAAACGTGTCTTGAAGGCATTCTGCTACTAGATTTTTCTGTTGGGTGTATAGATAGACAACATGGGTTTACTTCAGGGGAATCATGTCAAACCATTCTTATTTATTTTGCTGATTGGGTAATTAAAATAAAAGATGAAGGTTGTGCAGTAGACATTGCTTACCTAGATTTCAGTAAGGCTTTTGACCCTATTCCACATAGAAGGCTCATGATCAAACTGCAATCTTTATGTTTGGATTCTAATATTGTTGAATAGGTAAGGCAGTGACTGAATGACCAGCAACGGAGGGTTTTAGTCAATGGAGTACATTTGAAGCATGGTCTTGTTACCAGTGGGGTACCTCAGGGAACTGTACTTGGACCCATTCTCTTTAATGTTTTTGTAAAATCTTGTTGGAATGATCATCACTGTTAAATCTTCTTAATTTCTTCTTGTCTTCAGTTGATTGATATATATATACGTCTTTTGTATATATATTCTTGGGCCAAATGCTCGCCACAATAATATATGTCTATATTATTGAAAAGTAGTAATACGCAATCTGTCTTACGGTTTCTTCAGGTTTATTCTTTGTTACGGATACATAATAAAACATAATAAAGGATGTTACAGGATAATGGACATTCAACAGCAGATGGTAATTGCTGGACTTCTTTACATTCTTACATCTTTACATCGAGAGAGAGAGCCAGAGAGAGCCCAGAGCCAAGAGAGAGTGACCTTGTGTCCCTCTGTTACTATATAGAAGTGCTCATACTAACGTCAGCGTTTAACTCTAGCCATATAAGGAAAAGACCCCCACATCCATATTCCAGATCTCTCGGACAAAGAAAGCCTTGTGACTTATACCATCTGTTACTTATGTCAATCCAGACATCCATATATAATCAATAGAAACATAGAATATGCAATATTCTACATTCCCTCTGTTTATGGTTTGTTTTAAAACCATAACACAATGTCACTAACCTGTCCATTCATATATCACTTGTATTACATTCATTGAGCATAGAACAAGATGTAGTCACAACTTTCTATTATTAGAGAGTTCTTGGAAGGTCGAGTTTCTATCCCTCATACTGCTTACTTTACTTCAAAACTCCCTCTGTTTCAGCTATGTATTGATATCCATATCCATGTTACATCATAACTACTTGAACATAATATATACATATAACAATAATAAATGAATAAAATAAAATATTTACAAATGTTGATCAAATAAACAATAAAGCAATCAGAAAGATCTACCTGCTCTGGTATAGTCGTATCTTTGTAGATAACAAAATCAAGATGATAACTTTCTAAATAATAATAACTGTGTTTCACTATCATATTCCTACAGACACATATAACAAAGTATTTTCATTCTCAATACCTGATATTACTTAAGTACTAATACGTGTATTGCTTGTTATGGTACCCTCAGCATGAAATGTACAAACCGCCATTTAGTGAATACTCCCCGTTTGCAATAACCCAGGCTGCATGTGTATCCAGAATAATCATACGAACCGCAAGCAAGGGAACGCTGTAAACTCACGAACGGGGTCCGTACGGGAACTTCACTTCACCAGCTCCAAACTCACGAACCGCCAATAGCAGCCGAACGCAGGTATCTCCCAAGTGGCTAATAATCCCATCCAGCAGTCTCTAGTCGTCGGTAATAAATCCCCCCAATAACGGGACCAAGCTCCGCATTGAGGGTAAAACAAGAACTGGCTTTACTGTGGGCTATCTGCCCGTATTTATGCAGGTCTCCCACTTGGTGGACACTCCCCTAGGGGACCAAATGGGAGACTGTGACAACAGATAGACATATGGCAGTTCAGGACCCACAGACACAAAATACTCCCAGCATGCAATAGTAATTCCTCCCCTCTGCCCTGGAGATAATTGAGAAGTAATTCAATTATCTCCAGGACAGAGGCAAATCGCCATTTTACATTCAACACATAAAAATACATAAAAATATATAACTTTACATTTGTCGAATGCTACCCATTCGTATCACATATCCCCAGATAGTCTGGATCTGAGTGCATATTATTGGCGAATATCCCATACGCATAGTTCAATCACCGTGGAGTCAAAGTCTATTGCAGTTCTTCGTATGAGATTGACTCCATGGGAAGGCTATCTGGGGTAAGTCCATTCGTGCCTTTAAACTTCTCGAATGGCCGGTGTTCGCACACTTCTGTCGATTGAGAAGGGAGGTCGACGGCTTCATCGGTGTTCGGTTGAAAAAGTGTCCGTTTTCAGTTCCATGAAATAAATGTCGAACACCGCTGGTCTTTCGCATGGTTAAAATGGCCGCCGCCTCGTGGTCGACATATGAACGACGACTGCCCTGTATTCGGTTTTAATTGAGAAGTGTCTGTGGTTAACCGCAACGTTCTAATTGGGATCAATAGATTAACCAGCAGCACACTTCTCTTCTGGGTGGCCGGCCGTCCGTTCGGCAGTTCCGTTCGGCAGAAAAGTCCATTCACTTAAACAAAGGCATACGAACGGGTAAATTCATGAAAACGGCAAAACAGACGAATCCAGCAATCTTAGCCTATACAGATGGATCTGTCACACTTGCATGTCCCGTCCAATTATATTTCCATGAATCATATGTTTTCTAGTGAACTTAAACTCTTTAGGTCAATTGTATTCAAGAATTACATTCCTATACCATTAATACCACCTAGTGATGATTGTATCAGTACTTTACAATCATAGTATTTAATTTGAATAGTCAGTAGGCTCTCACTACCTGAAATATATCAACACTACTTATAAGACTCATTCAAAGGATGTGTTATCAACCATGAAGTTCTACAATAATTCTTCAAATAATGTTCAATACTTACTGTCCTAGAAATTCTCCACCCAGAAATCTTTCTATCATAGATTTGTTTTTGTTAACATAATTATAATTTTCACTAAAATTCCACCTTGTAGTAACAAACTTTTAATTCAATCGGAAAATGGTTTACTTTAAAAGAACTTGGAAAGAATACTTTAAATTCATTAGCATCACTCTCTTCATTAGCATTGTGATGGCTTATTAATGTAATATATCTCAACATAAAAGTAGGATTGCCCTAATGTTACCGTAACATTTGTTCTGACCAATCCGTATTCCTTAGTACACTTCAACTGACTAAATTAAAATTAAAATAAAATAAACTTGGGGTCATACTGCCAGAAACTCTTATTCCTAGTCTGTGTGTAACAAACACAGGGAAATCATAAAACAACTTAACAACTTAACGTATTCATTGGATACCATCATATCCAGAAACCTATTCTCCCTAGTCCATACATTTCAATTCCTCTTGGATCTCTGAACTCTTATATCCAAGGTATTCTTAATATACCATTACTTAATATTAATCAATATAAATTATCCTTCCTTAGTTTTCTTCTTTATGTTACCATTGTTTGTTTTACTTCACCTTGATATAAACAAATTAATTATTATAATTAATCTATGAAATCCTATTGAACTCAATCTTTGTAGAATTAAGTAACCATGATTCTTATTGTATCAACTTCATATTTTATCTACCTCTGATACTTCTCATCCTATGTATAGATAATAATGTAATAGTTCTTTACATAATACTATCCTTTTGTAATTGTACTCCATGTGTTATATAGCTATAAGTAGTCTCTTTTGGTATTAATACTCATAACTGTTAAATAACTTTTCATTGTCTGTTTTCTTCTTCATTAATATTTAGGAATATAAATGTATGTTAGTGTCAATCTTTTATTTCTTTGTAAGTCTGTTAATCTTCTGTATCGAATGAACTCTGTAGAATCTTCCATAACAGTTTGCAGATCAGATGAAAAGTCTCTTTCCAACAGTCGATGTCCAGTTGTCTGAAGGAATGCTTTCCTGTTTTATTGCCACAAGGATCTGTCACGATTTAACAGATCAGTTACTTCTGTCTATTTAGTTGCTTCATCCACACAGCTGCGCAGTTCTGGGCTTGAATCTGGATGATTGCCAATATCTGCCACGTGCTTGCTTCTAGAATTCACGTTGTATCTTGTGCTGCTTTCTTTATACCACATGCTTTTGTCTGTTGTAGAATATAATCTTGGAACAGTCTTTGTTATTTGAAAATCTTTGTCTTCTGATAAACACACACAGCTCTTAACACGGCTTTTAACACGGTTCTTTTTTTCTGTTCAAGTTTGTTTTCCCAGTTCCAAAATAGCTGTGTAACTCGATTCTTCTCTCTCCCCCCTTGAAGTGGGAACAAACCTTGAATAGAAGACTGGATGGCTAGCCAATGTAAAATGTCGTTTGGATTGGTGATAATGTAGAATTCTCTTAATTTCTTCTTGTCTTCAGTTGATTGAAATATATATACGTCTTTTGTATATATATTCTTGGGCCAAATGCTCGCCACAATAATATATGTCTATATTATTGAAAAGTAGTAATACGCAATCTGACTTACGGTTTCTTCAGGTTTATTCTTTGTTACGGATACATAATAAAACATAATAAAGGATGTTACAGGATAATGGACATTCAACAGCAGATGGTAATTGCTTGACTTCTTTACATAATTACATCTTTACATTGAGAGAGAGAGCCAGAGAGAGCACAGAGCCAAGAGCCAAGAGAGAGTGACCTTGTGTCCCTCTGTTACTATATAGAAGTGCTCATACTAACGTCAGCGTTTAACTCTAGCCATATAAGGACAAAACCCCCACATCCACATTCCAGATCTCTCGGACAAAGAAAGCCTTGTGACTTATACCATCTGTTACTTATGTCAATCCACACATCCATTTATAATACATAGAAACATAGAATATGCAATATTCTACAATTTTTATTACTGATTTTGCAGAAGGTCTTGATGGTAAGGTATGTCTTTTTGCTGATGATACTAAAATTTGCAACAGGGTTGATGTTCTAGTAGGAATAAGCCAAATGGCAAATGATTAAGTCAAATTAGAAAAATGATCAGAGCTGTGGCAACTGACATGTAATGTGGTGTGGATAAGTGCAAGATAATGCATCTTTGGTGTAAAAACCCACAAACAGAGTGTAGAATATTTTATACTTATTATTATTATTATTATTATTGCCATTTATATAGCGCCAACGGATTCCGTAGCGCTTTACAATATTTTGAGAGGGGGGGTGTAACAATAAATAGGACAATTACAGGAAAACTTACAGGAACAATAGGTTGAAGAGGACCCTGCTCAAACGAGCTTACAGACTACCCTACTAACTTCAACATCTGAAGAAAAGGGATTTAGGAGTAATTATTTCAGATGACTTAAAGGTAGGCAGACAATGTAATAAATTAGCAGGAAATGCTAGCAGAATGCTTGGTTGCATGGGGAGAGGTATTCTCCACTATAAATTTATGCTGAGCTCATACAGCTTAGCTCTTTCCTCTGCAAAAGTAAATTACTTCAATACCCCCAAAACCACACTCTCCCGCGAACCCAAACGACTATTTCACACATTTAACTCTCTTCTTCGCCCAGCTGTTCCTCCTCCACCTACTAACTTGACCGCCTCAGACTTTGCAACTCACTCCACTGACAAGATCTCTACAATCAGAGAAGAGATCTCTCATCTTTCTTCTTCCCCTAACTTCACTCCCTCTGCTGTTCTATGTTCATTCGCACCCGCTACATTTGAAGAGGTTTCTGCTCTGCTCCAGTCCTCCCACCCCACCACCTGCTTCCTAGATCCAATTCCCTCTCATCTCATCTCATCCGTACTCTGTCTTCTTCTCTTTCTCGACCCCTCACTAAAATTCTCAATCTCTTTCTCTCCTCTGGTATATTTCCATTGCCCTTCAAAAATGCAACTGTAACCCCAATTCTAAAGAAGCTCAATCTTGACCCTAACTCCCCATCTCGCTACTGACTTTTGCATCCAAGATCCTTGAAAGAATTATGTATGCGAGATTGACAGATTTCCTTAAGTCCAACTCTCTGCTAGACCCGCTTCAGTCTGGTTTCCGCACTAAGCACTCTGTGGAAATGGCACTGACCAAAGTATCCAATGATCTACTCGCTGCAAAATCTCGTGGTCACTACTCTATCCTAATTCTCCTTAATCAGTCTGCAGCTTTTGACACTGTTGATCATTAACAGCTTCTTCTCATCCTCCGCAATATCAGTCTACAAGATATTGCTCTCTCCTGGTGCTCCTCCTACCTCTCCCAGCGCTCGTTCAGTGTTTTCTTTCTCTGGCTCTGCTTCTTCTCCCCAACTCCTCTCTGTTGGTGTCCCCAAGGTTCAGTCCTTGGTCCCCTACTGTTCTCCATCTATGCTGCCTCCCTTGGTAAACTCATTAGCTCCTTTGGCTTCCAATACCATTTCTATGCAGATGACATGTAAATCTACCTGTCCTCTCCTGATCTCTCCCCGTCCCTCTTGACTAGTGTCTCTGACTGCCTCTTTGCTGTTTCTAACTGGATGGCTGCCCACTTCCTTAAACTAAACTAGACCAAAACTGAAATTCTGGTCTTTCCTCCCTCAAGTGTTGTTACTCCTGTGTCTGTCTCCCTCCAAGTCAACGGTGCTACCATCAGCTCCACCATGCAGGCTCACTGCCTAGATGTTCTCTTTGACTCCGACCTCTCCTTCAAGTCTCATGTTCAATCTATCGCCAAATCCTGTAATTTCCATCTCAAAAACATTGCGCGCATCCGCCACTACTTAACGCCTGATGCGACTAAGGTGTTGGTCCATTTCACTGTCCTTTCTCGCCTTGACTACTGTAATCTGCTTCTCAGTGGTCTTATGTGCTCCCAACTTGCGCCGTTACAGTCCATAATGAATGCGGCGGTGAGGCTCATCTTTCTGTCCGCCCGCACCTCCCATGCCTCACCCTTCTGTCAGTCCCTACATTGGCTTCCTATAAAATATAGAGTTCAATTTAAAATTCGGGTTCTTGCTTTCAAATCTCTACATAATGCTGCTCCCACCTATCTATCCTCCTTTATACACAAGTATGTCCCGTCTAGGCCCTTATGAACTGCTGAAGACTTACGTCTATCTTCTGTCCGTACTCCCACCTCTGATGCTCGCCTTTCTCGAGGGTTGCACCGTTCCTGTGGAACTCGCTTCCCTCCTCCGTTAGATACTCACCCAGTCTCCACTTCTTCAAAAAATCATTAAAAACCCACTTCTTCATAAAAGCGTATCAATTAAACTGTTAATAGCTCCCAACTGATTCCTCTTCTGCAACTGTCACTTTTTTTGTGTCATTTTACCCCACTCCATCTCGCATGTAAGCTCATTGAGCAGGGCCCTCAACCCCTCTGTTCCTGTGTGTCCAACTTGTCTGGTTACAACTACATGTCTATTCGGCCACCCATTGTAAAGCGCTGCAGAATTTGACGGCGCTCTATACATATAATAATAATAATAATAATAATAATAATAATTAGCAGTAGAAAGAGAGAAGTGCTCATGCCATTGTACAAAAAAACACAGGTGAGATCTCACTTGGAGTATTGTACGCAGAACTGGAGACCGTATCTTCAGAAGGATATTGATACTTTGAAAAGAGTTCAGAGAAAGGCTACTAAACTGGCTTAGGGATTGCAGTATAAAACTTACCAGGAAAGGTTGAAGGATCTTAACATGCATAGCTTGGAGGAAAGATGAGACAAGGGGCATATGATAGAAACATTTAATACATAAAGGGAATCAACACAGTCTAGGAGAAGACTATATTTAAAAGAAGAAAAACTACCACAACAAGAGGACATAGTCTTAACTTAACGGGGCAACGGTCTAAAAATAATTTCATGAAGTATTACTTTACAGAAAGGGTAGTGGACATATGGAATAGCCTTCTAGCTGAAGTGGTAGAGGTTAACAAAGGGAGGGTGTTTAAGCATGTGTGGGATAGGCATAAGGCTATCCTAGACTTAAGATAAGGCCAGGGACTAATTAAAGTATTTAGAAAATTGAGGAGACTAAATGGGCCCAATGGTTCTTATATGCTATGTGTAGAAGGAGAATATATACACAAGTGGTTCTTTGTGTTTTTATGCCACAGTTCTTTGCACATATACTTTGTATGGGTCACTGATTTTAAAGAAATACAAAGTATAGGATTCAGAATTTTCACAAAACACCTGTTTCAAGTATTGATGCCGAGTGCTAAACTGTTATCACATGTATATACACGCAAAAACATCCAAATGGTAGTCTGCACTCAAGGATTCTATTTAAAACGTAGCGTTTATTTACTTATTTAAAAACACTGGCACAAAGTGGTCAACATTTCAGTCCCCAATTGGCACTTTCCTCAGGATAGCAGTCCCAAACACGGACCGAAATGTGAGTGCAGACTACCATTTGGATTTTTGCTTTTATAAATATATATATAATATATATAAATCCAAAGTATTCCTGCACTCACGATTGAAGCATCGGGTGCTAGCATGCCATGGCAATAGTAGGTACATTGAGGACCCTAAATCCTCTGGGGATCTGTTTCGCCTTATAATAGTAGTAGGTGTTTGTCATATGTGTGTTTATATGGTGGTTTATACACAGCATTAGGCGTTAAACCCCTTTGTATATTTGGGGTATTCAATATAGCCACAGGTTTTTTCACTTGTTAGTGACTATTTTTTTTTATGGTTTGGCACTTAGCACTTTTCTGCACTGGATTTTATCACCAGCACTTTTATTGTTTTCTTATGCACTAGTCACTTTGCTTAAACATTGAGAATCATAATGTTATTGTTAATTACAGCAATTATGCACTTTTCCTAATGCAAGCCTGTCACTTTGAAAATGAACCACCAGCTCTTTTAGCAATATTATAGTGGTACTTTAGCTCCACTACTTATTTAACCACATCACTTATGCCACAATCCCACAACACACCATTCGTCCACTGGATCGTACTAATTCAGTTTTTGATCCAGCACAGGTATTATATGCACTGCTCGTTTCCCCCTGTGTTTATCTTGTTTCCATGGCGAGCATGTAGCTATTCGCGTCGCCATAGAGACGGTTCAGACGTCAATACTCAATGACATAATTTCGGGGGTGGAGCCTATCCGCGCATGCGCACTTGGAATGGCAGGACGCCGGTTTCACATAGCTTTTCACCTGGGGGCAAGTCAATTATGTCGATATCTTTGTGTATATAAGTAATGATTGTTTCTAATGTATTTGTCTTTGATCCTGATGAAAGTCCTCTATGCAGGACTGAAACGTTGATCGCTTTTTAAAGATGTTCTAATAAATTTTGGACTTTTAACAAGTGAGTGCTCCTGCCTATTTTGGATGGATATATATATTAATCATATCTTGAGGAAGACCCAAATGGGTCGAAACGTCAATCAAACTACATGTAAATTCCTATATGGATTAAATAACAATTTATTAATTGAAGACCGCAGAGTGCATCTCTTCTTATTGTGCTGTGCGTGTGTGTGTGTGTGTGTGTGTATATATATATATATATATATATATATATAAAATCTATTTTGTGTGTGCATGTTTTCATAGATTAGAAAATTGTTTGGGGTATATTCACTAAACAGTTATTTGAGCTGAGTGCTTATAATATGTTAACCTATGTCATTTGATTGTCACTGCCCAGCACTGACAAGAAAGTCTGTTCAGGAACAAAAGTGGCAGATCAGCCCAAATGCAGAAATCAAATTCTGCAGTTAAACAAAAAGTTGGATTTCAGACACTTTGGAAGAAATATGAGAACCTAATTGTTCAAATGCATTCAAACATATGCATTATGTAACCTAGATATTCCTTTTTATCTGTGATGAACATGCTAAGCCTCACAGTAATTCATTTTAAATAAGTATTAAACCATTTATTTGTAATAATACAAGGAAAGCTGCAAAATATGTAGGGCACATTTTATAAACAAGAAACAAAGCACGTACAATCAATACGTGCAAAATGAATTTAAAACAAAAAAAGGTTAGAATGAGATCACATCTAAATAACACATCTGTTTGATTGTATACCCTTAGGGGACATATTATGCTTTCCAAACTTGTTACCAGAGTTGGGAATTGTTATCTTTAGATTGATGAAAATGACATCCTGCTGGAGATACTGTCTTTTTATCTGATGGGTTGTAATTGGGAAAGCTTCTTTTATGTTCATGTATTGAGAGTTCTATTGCTCTCAGTGTCTGGCCCACGTAAGTCAGTCCACAGGGATACTAGCCTCTTTAGAATCACATGCATAAGAAATAATTCACTTTAATGTCACAGTGTATAGTTTGACAATGCCATCTATAGTTATTGACTTACAGGTCCCACACCCCAGGCAGGAAAGCATCCAATACTTTCAAATCTGAAAATACATTTTATTACATGAATACTTCAGAAGTTTTTGCAAGCTGATATGCATCAATTCTAGTCTCAACAAAAGTAGAAATGAAATACTTTGAGCATAAATTATTGGAGGTACTGCATTTATAAAATGTTTTTGTTTTTTGTTACTTTACTCTATGTATTCCTATTTCATTTGAAAACAAAAGCTGATTACTTGAACTGATATCCAATAAAAACGAATAAATAAAATAATTATTTTTTAATGTTTATTTTTAAAGGTTAATTGTATAATTTTTGCAAAACTCTAACTTTGGCACTGTAACTTTCAACTACTATCGTGAGCGCACTAAACATCCATAAAAATAGAATATATAACTCTGTAAGGTGTAAAAAAATATAAAAACTGATAATATAGGTAAATCATGATGAAGGTAGAGATGTATTGGTTTAAATACCAATGTGTGACATGTCATGATTCCCTTTTATTCCAGAAGTTTGGTCCTTAAGGGGTTAAACAACTAAACCAGCTGAACCAATGCACTATGCATACACTTACAGATACATAGACCTACATATATAACAATATATTTGTTTTCAATTCTGGATTATATCACAAACAATTCATATTTAACAGTTTGAACAATTGATATAAGGTATAGGCTGACTAAAAATTTTCATTGCTTATGAGACTAAAACATTGATGCACTTTTGGGGGTTTATTAACTAATGACATGATGAATGGACAAAATCAGGTGAAAATTGTCAAAATCTGACCAAGGCAATTCTCATATTATCTAAAGACAATTTCAGTCAGAATTCAGTCTCATCAAATCAAACAAATATCCTGAATATTTAACAAGCACTGATTTTAACTTAAATAGTGAATGAATGCATCCAGCAGGATGCACATTCACAAATTATTGTTCAACTGCTATAAACTTTAAGTTTGCTTCCCAGTCACCAAGTAAAGCCCGATTCTATGGGTAAGGGGAGGGGGCTGGAAATCATTATTATTATTATTATTATTATTATTATTATCATCTAGCACTCCTTTCCTTATACTTGGGGATTTCAATATCCCAATCAACAACCACAATTGCACTGATGACTCTCGTCTGCTCTCTGTGACCTCCTCCTTTGACTTACGCAATGGTCCAATTTAGCAACCCATACAGCGGGAAACACTCTTGATCTTGCCTTCACCAACCTCTGTACTGACTCTAATCTCTCCAATATTCCTTTTCCTCTATCTGACCACCATCTTCTGACTTTTGACATTGGCATAACTAAGACCCAATTGACACCACTGTCTGAACATCACTCTCACAGAAACCTTGACCTAGAGCATTTCTCCACTAATCTCCAAACTCTCCTTTTACCTATCTCAAACCTCACCTGTCCTAGTTCTGCAACCTCCTTCTACAATTCCACCCTCTCCTCTCAACTAGACATCATGGCACCTTGTACATTTAAACGCTCCAGGCGCCCCCAACAACAACCCTGGCACACCAAGCTCACTTGATACCTCGAAAAATGCTCCAGAACTGCTGAACACTGTTGGAGAAAGTCTCAGTTTTGCATTTGACTTTCTCCAGTATAAATTTATGCTGAGCTCATACAGCTTGCCTCTTTCCTCTGCAAAAGTTAATTACTTCAATACCCTCATAACCACATCCTCCCGCGAACCCAAACGACTGTTTCACACATTTAACTCTCTTCTTCGCCCTGCTGTTCCTCCTCCACCTACTAACTTGACCGCCTCAGACTTTGCAACTCACTTCACTGACAAGATCTCTACAATCAGAGAAGAGATCTCTCATCTTTCTTCTTCCCCTAACTTCACTCCCTCTGCTGTTCTATGTTCATTCGCACCCTCTACATTGGAAGAGGTTTCTGCTCTGCTCCAGTCCTCCCGCCCCACCACCTGCTTCCTAGATCCAATTCCCTCTCATCTCATCCGTACTCTGTCTTCTTCTCTTTCTCAACCTCTCACTAAAATTCTCAATCTCTTTCTCTCCTCTGGTATATTTCCATTGCCCTTCAAACATGCAACTGTAACCCCAATTCTAAAGAAGCCCAATCTTGACCCTAACTTCCTATCCAACTATCATCCTATCTCGCTACTGCCTTTTGCATCCAAGATCCTTGAAAGAATTGTGTATGTGAGATTGACAGACTTCCTCAAGTCCAACTCTCTGCTAGACCCGCTTCAGTCTGGTTTGCGCGCTAAGCACTCTGTGGAAACGGCACTGACCAAAGTATCCAATGATCTACTCACTGCAAAATCTCGTGGTCACTACTCTATCCTAATTCTCCTTGACACTGTTGATCATTAACAGCTTCTTCTCATCCTCCGCAATATCGGTCTACAAGATATTGCTCTCTCCTGGTGCTCCTCCTACCTCTCCCAGCGCTCTTTCAGTGTTTCTTTCTCTGGCTCTGCTTCTTCTCCCCAACTCCTCTCTGTTGGTGTCCCCCAAGGTTCAGTTCTTGGTCCCCTACTGTTCTCCCTCTATACTGCCTCCCTTGGTAAACTCATTAGCTCCTTTGGCTTCCAGTATCATTTCTATGCAGATGACACACAAATCTACCTATCCTCTCCTGATCTCCCCCCGTCCCTCTTGACTAGTGACTCTGACTGCCTCTCTTCTATTTCTAACTGGATGGCTGCCCACTTCCTTAACTTAAAACTAAACTTAATGTATGTTAGATTAGGCATCTCATGGGCATCAATGCAGAACCATTCACTCTGCTGCACATGGGTAAGGAATGGGGTTAGGATCAGTTTGTCTGGCCTATACCCAGTATAATTGGGATCAATGTGACCCCATTTTGTTTTTATTAAACATTTGTATTGATAGAGTGTGTCTATCAGCTCTGTTTGTGTGAACTGATTATCTCTCTTTATAAGATATATATGGGGAGGTGGCAGATGATAACTTACAGGGTCAATCACTAAATTTAGAATTCAAGGTGAATTCAAAATTAATTTCAAATGTAATGACCAAATATCCTAAATTGACAAATTATCCCAGTCAATTGTACTTCCAGTTTGGCTAGTTTGTCCTGTAATTTGATATTCACATTGATATCACCTTGAGTTTTCTCTTTATTGAATAACCCTGTTTGTGTATTTCCACCAGGAAGCAACATATTTTAAATGATGATGATTAGTGGCAGCCAACAAAACATAGTGACAAGGTTGGAAACAGCTGACTTCATAATGTTAGTGATAGCCACTTAAATGCTTAAAAGATGGTTTATGAAACTTACCAACATTGGAAAGAAGTCTATTTAATGACTGGTTACCAGCAACTGCCAAAGGATTAAAGATTGATAAATACCTGGTTTAAAAGCTAGAAAGTAAAATAATAACACCTGTTGCTTTCTAGCTAAAATGTATACCTGCCTCGTCTTGGTGCACTAGCAGCCAACGGCAAAGAGTTAAAAAAAAAAAAAATAAGTGCTGTATGAGAAGTTGTGTAGCGACTAGCAGTTTTTGCTTGCTAGTTATCTGCTACAAATAGTCAAATATTAAATAAATTTTAAAAAAAGTTTAACAAACCCCCCTCCCCAAAAAATGCTCATTTAACTACCACGCGTATACCACATACTCGCAGCAGACTTATGCATTTTCATTGTTTGTACCTATTTTGTAGTGTTGATTCCACCCACAATTCCCATATTATATCATAGTGTGTTTCATGAAAAGGGTTAATAAAAATAAATTGCCTGCATCTTATTCATACAAGAATTTTTCAATGAGCCTGTATGATATTCAAAGTTAAGGATTCCATTACTTTAGGTTCTGCACTGCAAGACTAGCATAACATAGATGCGATGACAGCAGAAAAGCAGAAACTGTTTAAAATTATTAAGGGATAGCTTTTAGAAATACATTTTGGAGTAAAAGATTAAAAATGCTGCAGAAACAGCTTTTTTAGTTGTAATAACATTGCCAGATAGGTATAGCATACCGCACAATGTCAGTGAAGAGATATTTGGATCTTGATTTGATAAAATATGTGTTTGACTTTAGGCTTAAATTATGCAACTGAAAAATGAAGGTAACTCATGACATATAGGTATCACAGATAATTATGCATTTTATTTATGAACTACCTTGTAGAACATTTATTTTTAAGAAAAAAGTATATGTACTATTTCTGAAACATTGTGCCTTTACACCAAAAAATGTGACTGACTGCCTCTTCCCTCTTAGGTAATGGCAAAAAACAAAACCAGATGCCATGTGTCTTTGAACACACAAGATCTCAAGATATATGGCATCTACTCTTGCAGCAACAGAATTAGAAAATAGTGCAACTCCTTATAGTTACTGCTCTGTATCTGATGCTGGTGGTTTAGACATTGGGACATTCCAAAAAAAGGTCATGCTGCCCGATTAAGGTGATATATAGGACCTGGAAAGAGATCTGTAGAAGCTGTTTACCACACACATGGTAGAGATCAAGGAATGAATTAAGAATGATGTCTTTAAATTTGGAAAGCAGCGAACTTCAATGTCACAGGTTTCCAAGCTTCACCAATATAAAGCTGACCTTACATTGAACCAAACCACTGGAAAAATCAAAGCCAACACCGGAAAACTCCCTCTGTTCTTTTGGAAACTGCACATCTTACTCACAAAAATTGCTTGATTGTGTGTTTTCTAAGTACCTAAAGATTATAGGATCCAAGATGTTATCTACTTCAAAAACTGTTATTCTGGATCAAATTTTCATTTTTCCAAGGCCTTTTGTCAATCTGCACTGATTTGTAAGTAGTTCCTATCTAAAGTCAGCCAATACTTTTATGACTATAATATTAAATGTTATTGGGTGACTCACTCTCTCCTTAATTAGAAGCATGGCTATTAGCCATATTCTCAGAGGCAGCATTATTCCTTCAAACACTATTACTTTGAAACCTACTTCCACCCACTGCAAGGATGTTATGTTTTCATACTGTCCACCTGTAAAACATCATTACCTGTTAACAGGTACAATCAGACTATGGGCTTACACGGATGAGAGATCATCTTCAAAGTTGATGTAGTCCATACTTTGTCATCTTCATCCATTATTTTTTTTTTTATTTAAAAATGTGTAGTTTTATGTTTAATTACTTGATACTGATTTCCCATTACCTTCTTTACATGATGATAGGTGATTGTAAACTTTACAAATGTTGCTTCAATAGGCACACATATTTGTTTTGTAGTTTTGACTTTAAAAGGTTTGTTTTAACTTAGGTATTTGTTATTGTGTCAACCCAAGGAAGCACTTGGCTTTCATTTGTGAAATAAGTGAACGGTTTTGCAGCTTCATATCTAATGCATTTATTTTTGTTATAAGAAACCAAAGCAAGCCTCTAAAGATGTGCAAGGCACTTAAAATCTGAAGAAACAAAAGTGAAACAGCTGCAAACACCAAAACATAAAGTGCAACCCCACCCCCCAAAAATCATAAAATAATGCTGTGCTAGATATTACATACAATAAATACATGTTCTTACATAGTCATGTAAAATTCCAATGTGTCTGAAAATCAAAAAACACTACATAATGCAGAAAATACTTGTAAACAATAAAATAAATCCCTTAAAACCCCATTAAAAACAAACTCACTTTCACCAGAGCCACAAAATCCTGGCACTGGATAAATAAAGAGAGGAAAAAAAACACTCAGTCTTAGGATCCCAGGTTCTTCAAGTGTGCTGTCATATAACAAGGAAAAAGAAGACAGGAAAATGCCAATAGGGTGACATTGTACAATATTTATTAATACTCAACGGTTAAAAACACAATTAGTTCCGAATAAAAAGATCAATCACATATAAATTTGTCTCAAATCCTCCATCGCTCTTTGAAAGTTCTTGTGGTAGTTTACCACAATGCATCCACATGCCGAGATTTGCTCAACCTCTTCCTAGTGATGCAAGACGCTGAGTTCATGACGCGTTTCACTCCAATCATGTGAGCTTCATCAGAAGCCATCTTGCTTATTCCATCTACAGTTACATAGTCCTTACTTGTATTTTATTGGTTGTCACAATTTGTATTTTCAGCCGAGAACTCATGTATAATAACCAACCTAACACGCCCCCCAACTACTAGACTGCTGTTAACACAATTTTTATACACTTTCCAAAACATATGTGAAGATACCATAAAAGGGAAAATACTAAATAAAGGGGAAAAAAAGGAAGCATAAAAAAAGAATGTTTAACAATGGGGAATACTGAATAAATATTGCTATACATAGTATACATAAAAACAAGAAAATTGCATATTAATTAAGTACAGCTAAAGTAAAAAAATTGGGGGTAGCATTTTTTTTCTCATTGTGTAAACTTAACATGCTACTTTTCCTTTTGATCCGGAAAATTCAAGTAAACATTTAGTATCATAAGAAGTGTAAATTCTCTGCACCAGACAGAGAAGACCCATATAATAAGATTAGCTGTATAATGTACACAGAATGCCTTATTGCAAGGCTGTACAAATCTGTACAGAAACACCAGCTCTATCAATTATAAAGAATGGCTGTAGTCTCCATCTCTTTACCCCTGTCCCGCCTCCAAATCTATGCCACTGCACATACCATAATATCATTCTATTTCTCCTTTTGTTCCCTCCACTCGCCCTCACTTCTTTCTTGTTGAACTTTTTTTTCCTCTTTATCCTAGAACTGCTAAACCCTTCACTATAGAATGCTTTTTAATTGAAAAAATTATTAGCACATTTATTTGAAGCATAACTAGCACGTAAACATAAAACAATAACAAAATAGTTATTTTGTGTATAGAGTGCTAAGCAGACTATAATTAGATTAGAATGAAAATGAAAATACCTTTTTTTTTTTTTTTAATTAAGGAGCTTTAGAAACCATGCATTATCCTGTATCTTGCAATATTTCATACAGGGTCTAAAATATAAGTATAAAAGCAAAAATGCTATTTTTCTCACATACATCAAATATGGAGAAAAAAAAATGATTTTTAAAAATGGTAAAAAGCACTGTTTATATGTGTTTGTAAGGACAATGAAGACATTAATGCAGTACAGCTTACTAAAAATGGCAAAAAAATGTATAATGCCTTCATTCCAGCGTGATGCCCACATACAGTAAATACATGCAAATCATATATTTTTTTTTAATAAAGCTATTTAAAACTTATAGCAATCTTTATCAAGCTCTGGAATACCAATGTAATGCTAATAGTGAAGTAGAAATAGAGGTAAAGCCCTTTCCCATCCCTGACTGTAGGAATGATATATCCAATTCAAATGTTCTTCACTGTTTGGAAATAAGGAATGTGCAAACATTTGCAGTAAACTTGCAGATATTAAATCAATGACCAGTGGCTTATGGCAGAGAAGTTTGTTCCTATACAGATTCGTAAACATTTCTAGAGTATAAATGAGGGTGAGTGAGGCATTATGGTCTAAATGTAATTCAGCAAAATATATGAAAGTAAAAATGTTTATACTCGATTCTGGTAGTAAATTGGTTAAAGGGTTACATTAAGCATCAAAACAACTTAGGTTTAACTCTAAGTATGGCAGCAATTGACCATGTTCTGAACAAAACAAAATCAAAACAAATGCTAAAATTTGACGATGTCAGGAGAAACAGGGCTTTCCTTTCACATCAAATAGCTATATATGAAATGTAATTTTATATGGCTAAAAACTAAAAAAAGAGGGAGATATTAAGACATTTTACTATTTGCTAAGGGGGCTAGAAGGGTTTATTTTAATAAAGCTTACAGTATTACACTATATTTGTTTCCTTGTATCCTTGAAGGCCTCCTGAATACATCTATCCATTGGATATAGAGGATACAGTGTTGCACTGGACACTAAAAGCAAAACAGCCTGGCTTCTCCACTTATTTGAAAGTGAACAGAATAATTAAGGACTCTTTTTATAATATATTATTTGATATTTTAATAATGTATTTATTATCTTGATTGATTAAACAGGCATTCTTACAAATGAAAGTTTCAAAATATGAACATATTCAAATATTAATATTCCCATGTATTAACAAAGAGTTCAAGATGTTGCATAGACCTCCAAAATACAAAGATCTTAATCTGATTAAGCATCCGTGGGATGCGCTGGAACTACAAATGATTGACTACGATTGATGGAGGTCCCATCTTGCAACCTGCAGGGCCTAAGGCATCTATTGCTCATGTCCTATATATATATGTACATATATTGCTTGCAATTTTGCACCAGGCTATAAACATTTATACAGCTTGGGTGCAAGGATTCACAGCAATGTGTATATATACATATGATCAATCTGGGGTTGCTGTATGTCTCATGACAAGAGAACTTGCCAGCATTTCGGTTCTGGACTGCCCTTATGGGTTGGATTAGTCTGATATGCTTTGGAATAGGTTCTCTTTGTAATGGCACAAGTGAGCAAAAACTATTTTGAGACCTGAGCTGGGATTTAACAAAGGGCAAGCTACTGAGTTTCTCTAGGTTTTTGAACTCATATTCTCTGTTTTTGTTGCAATGCATTAACTTGGGTCTCCCCAAGTAAAAATGGTAATCCAGACATTGACCCCATGCTCACTGTGCCTAGAAGGGTATTCGCTCACTTTGATGCCCAAAGAAGACCAAAGAAGGTCAAAACAATATATATCATAACCCAGGGGCATTTTATCCACGAGGCAAACAAGGCATATGCCTTGGGCGGCATTTTTCAGGGGGCGGCAAAAAAAGCTGCCCCCCAAATTCCCAGGGCAAGCGGCTAAAAGACATGCTGGGCGGCGCTGGCTGATCGGGTGGGCGGGCGGCTGGCGAGGGAGCTCTTCCTCTGTGCGGTCTGCTCAGCTCCCTCGCATGCTGCAGAGTGAGGCTAGGATGTCATCTTCCGGCTCCCAGCCTCACTGTGCAGCGCGCGAGGAAGCTGAGCAGACCGTTCAGAGGAAGAGCTCCCTCGCCAGCCGCCCGCTGTTAGTGTGTGTGTCTGTGAGTGTGTGTGTGTCCGTGAGTGAGTGTGTCTGTTAGTGTGTGTGTGTGTCTATTAGTGAGTGTGTGTGTGTTTGCCTGTGAGTGTGTGTGTCAGTGAGTGTGTGTGTCTGCTAGTGAGTGAGTATGTTTGACTGTGTGTGTATGTTTGCCAGTGAGTGTGTGTGTGTCTGCTAGTGTGTGTCTGTGTGTGTCAGTGAGTTTGTGTTTCTGTTAGCTAGTGTATGTGTATCTGTCAGTGTGTGTGTGTATTTAGAAGGCGGGGCGGGGGAAGGGATGGGTGGGGGTCACGCGCGCGGGGGGGTGGGGTGGGTTGGGGGGCGCCTGAGTTTTGTCCTGCCTAGGGCAGCACAAAACCAGGATACACCACTGTCAGAACCATTGAAACTGAAAGAAAGCTCAGGTGGACTAAAAAGTTGACATAGAACACTGACTTCACAGTTTGCTGGTGCCAAAATTGGTTATGCTATAATTGTCAGTTCAATTAATTCCAAATATTTTCAAACACATACACATAGACAGGCAGATGTCATAAAAATAATTATTCGATAATTCTGATTATGTTTACTATCACTCTTTCAAGCAATGATCTGTCAAGCCACCCTACAATCTAACAATTCCAAAAGTATTACAAACACGGTCTCCTATTTTTCGGCAACATGCATTCCCCCAAATGTGCAAAAAAATCCCAAAAAAAGAATGAGTCAAAAGTGATCACCTTCCAAAACCAGAAAGTATAAAAAATAGACACTGATCTGTTAAGCTCCAAAATGGAACTGGTAATGGTTCTAACTCTTGCTTCTACATAACGGCAATCTTTATTCGCAGCTTTGTATGTGCATATCCTTTCATCAAACTATATTGTAATTATTTTCTGGAATTTATTATTTGCTGTTACAGTGTCTGAGAGATTGCTTTCATTGTCTTTTTTCCTACTGTGCCTGTACAAACTTGCATCATCAAGTTCAAATACACACAAAGCAGAGCAGCCTTTTAAAAAAAAAAAGTAACTAACAAGTATTTCAACATTTACTGAAATATAATTAAGACTATGCTAAAATAGAAACAAATTCATATTTTTTTTTTAGGTGTATAGATTAGAATAAAATGCCCATTTGTTTCTTATCTGTAGCGTTATTGTATTATTACAAAGTGTTTAATAAAAATTATTATTAAATATGTTGTTTATTTAGGTCTTACTACTGAGTAATAATATATTAATCTTTTGCTTTATTCTCCAGTAATGAGCAGTTTGAATGAGCACTCAAATAAGCATTTTATTAGGTAATTACTTTGTTTATAACAGGGGTGGACAAAACGTAGTTCACCAGCTGAGATGATGTTCTGCAACAGCTGGGGATCTATGTTTTGTCCATTCCTGGGGTGTAAGTTGGTTATACGCTTTGAAAAACGTTTTATCATTTTAATGCTGTTAAAAAAACAAGACTGAGGAAAACGTTACACAAAACGAAAAAAGGTAATTTACAAAAAGAAAAAAATAACATAATCTGAAACAAATGTATACATTTATTTTCTATTTCGATATGCTTGGATATCATATAATTGCATAGTTTCATAGGCTGAATAAAAGAATACAAAGTTCATCCTTTCTCACATCCGTTTTTGCTGTTTATCCAAAAGAATTTAAAGAAAAACAAACAAAAAAAAACAGTCTGAAGCACTTTCCAATGTTGCAACACACTAGGAAAAAAATCTTTCTCAACGACAGAAAAGCAGTCAGGACTCTTTGGACCAAGATGCTGAAACTCTGCATATTTCAAATTATATCCCTAGATATAATGTTTTTGTAAAATTCATCCAGTAGTTTATACATCTGTACATCTTTGTTTTTACTGTAAAAAAAAAACAAACTTTTCTTTTGCCTTAGACTAAATCTTCTACTTATGAATAGATTTGCAGACAATGGTTTATGTGGGCCCCAAATCAATTTGTGTAATGTTATCATATGAGGTGCCATTTTTCTTAACTAAACATATTTAAATTTATTAGGTTTTCTTCATAGTCAATTTTGTAGTTTGACACTGAACCATTTCCAGTGCCATAATATCCTTCTTTAGATAAGGTGCCCAGAATTGTATGGCATATTCAAGGTGAGATCTTACCATTGATTTATTAAGAGGAGAAATTATATTCTCGTCCTGAGAATAAATGCTTCTTTTTATGTATGATGATACATTACTGGCCATAGTCTTACTGATGGAGATTGGACAATGTTACCTAGTTTGTTGTCTATAACCATGCTAAAATCCTGCTCTTGTGGTTTTTCTTTAATTCACTATCATTTAAGGTGTAAGTTGATTGTGCATTCTTCACTCCAAAGTGCAATATACATCACAGTTTTCTGCATGTTTTTACAGCAGTTATGTGCATATCTCTTGCTATAGGTTCCTCTTCGATATATACGGAAGAAAAATTATTTCACATTTCTGCCTATTCCGATCTCCTGTCAAACTGAATACTAACAAACCCATCTCTAATTTCAGTAAACCTACACTTTTTTTGTATTGTTTTTGTATTGTTATCTAATTACAGTAAACCTACAAATTTTTTAGAATTTATGGAATTAAAAAACTTTTTGGGGTTAAGATTTTAATGGCAAAAACATCTTAGATGGACCAGAACAAAACACATAAATGTACCCATATTTGTGCTTCTTTAGGTTTATGTATTCAATAGACTTGATATCTAATTGCGTCTTGGGTGGAGCATATGAGATTAAGTAGACAGAGGACAATACAATAATGAGAAAACAATAGTTTGTGCTTATAGAGAAACAGATTATTTTGATAATGATTGCTGTATGAAGAATTCTAAAAAAGTTAATATTTATTCATAAATGTTAGGACCAGTCAAAACTTTGTGAGTGCATCAAAAGTAAAAAAAAAAAAATGTATATCAAGGACGAAGGTAAATTTACTTACAAAGGACAATGCAATAATTTCAGCATTAGAACAATAAGCTTGTTTTGAATAAAGGTTATACTTTTTCAAAAGTTATCAGTGTCTTGATAAAGTAAGGCTACTTTGCAAAACAAATACATCTTCGAGCAGAAAAAAATGTTATTGAATTGAATATATATTTGAAGATACATTTGTCATTATTATTTTTACTATTGGAGAGAGATCCTTTCTCCTTGACCTTTAAACCCACACTGGATATTTGAAATTCTTATAGAATTCCTTTTGAGATTTGATGAACATCATAAGAGTATGTTGACAAGCTTGTTTTGGATACTTACTACAATGATTGCAGATGGGAACCGGTTAGGAGCTTTGGTTTACAGAAATAGAAAGTGAAGATGAATTCCAAAGGAGATATCTATACCATCAACATTAATGCACTATGTTAGTTAAAAACAAATAAATGTAAAAATATTTTATATATTATAATAATATTGTTTCTTATATATTACATTTTTGAATGGAAATTAGTTATACTCTTACAATCTCCGAGACAAAGAGTTCTGTCATTTTGTTTATATGAACAATCCAATTTCAAACCTTATCCTTAAAAATATAGTGAACTTTAACCCCCCCTCCTTCAAATCAGCATGGGAAAAAGATATCGGACACCCAATCCCAGATGACCAGTGGCAAGATATCTTCAAAGCCGACAAACAACTAACTCTCTGCACGATACATATGGAACTATCCTGCAAGCTACTCTATAGATGGTATCTAGTCCCCACACAGCTTAAACACAGATTCCCTGAAACATCTGATGTATGCTGGAGATGCCAAGCGGATCGAGGAACCATGATACATATATGGTGGCACTGCCCGAGGCTCCGACAATATTGGAAGCATGTATCAGCCCTGGCAATCCAATGCGCTAAAGTGCACCTGCCTTTTCTGCCCGAAACTTTTTTACTCCTTCTGCTGCCACACGTATCGCAAAATTGTCAAAGGTACCTACTATACCACTTCATCATTGCGGCCCTTACTGTCATCAGTAGACAGTGGAAACAGACATCTCTCCCTACGATCAACCAATGTATCAATGCGGTTGAGACTACCAAAGCCTATGAAACTATGGCAAGGAAAATGATGCTGAACGATGGCATGGGAAATGTGGGAAGAATACAAACCCAGACAAAACTAACACACAAGCACATACCACAGGCAGGAGCCCACAACCACCCCGACTGGAGGCACAACATCTTCATACATGTTCGGCTCAATGTGAGGACAGCACCAGACCAACCACCCGAACTACACTGCATCACCATCCCCCACCCTCCCCTTTCCCAAGCCCCTCTGCCCCTTCCAATGCTCCCCCTCCACCCGCCTCCAAACCCACCCCCATCATGCAATGGAATTGGTAACACAGGCCAAATCCCTGCCTTCGGGCTACACCCCGCCACATTCCCAGCCCACACTAATCGGGTATGTGCTATGGAACCTGTAATGTGCAATATGTGATTATGTGTCATTTCACAAAATAAACTATCAATATGTAAGAACTGTGGAAACTTGAAATATCGCATGCCTTGATATTGTTACTGAAATTTATATGCACTAACTTTCATTGCTGCCCCACCTCCCCCTTTTTTCTTCTGTACCACCCAGAGCTGAGCAATCTGAAGAAAAAAAATTGTCAAATTAAAAAAAAAAATAATATTGTGAACTTTTACTTATTCTTTGCTTTAGAAAAGATAGAAATTGGGTTGAACAAACACATTACATTTGCAGTATTTATAAATTCATTTTTTACTGTACTGCGCTGTAGATGTTTAAAATTAAGCAGCAGAATATAATTATTATAATGAAAACTGCAATCATGTTTTTTTTAAAATGGTATAATTGCTCAAATTATTTCTATAACTTCATTTTCTGTCTTCAATAATCTAAAACTCCAGTCTTTTTTAGAATCTTCCTTCACAGGATTAAGCTTCTTTATGAAACCTTTTGGGTATAAGGCAGTTCTTGAGGTAGCTTTCCATGCAATGATAACATACAGTTGAGAGATGTTGCCGGAGCTGAATTCACATGTGAGTGATATGACTTTACCTCATGGTAAATTACAGCAGCTGGCATTGCTCTTCCCTTTCTCCTGAATTTGCGTAAAACTATCATAAATGTTGATAAATACTTTCTCTATGGTAGAACATAAAATAGACGAGGAACACACATACACCAAGCACTTACTTGCACACATTCACTTGTTTTTCCTATAGATGCATTTTCCATGTTCAAAATTTCATATTATATGAAGGAAGCTTCTATATTAAGTACTTTTTTTATCTGTATACATTTCTATTTGCTACCATTTGTTTTTTAAATTTTTTGAGAGAAAGTGCAACCAATATGAGGTGGCATAACCAACATAAAAATAAGAATGTCGAACACAGATGGAATAGGTACATTTAATTATTCTTATTTATCTTTAGGTTTAATGGGGAAACATTGTAAAGCCTTTTGTTTATGTAGGAATCTGATTCATGAAAATATTTATATATTTATTTTTTTAAAAGACAGAAAGAACCATTATAGACTTTAATAGAATTTAAGTCAAAATACGCTTATGTATCATTAGCATGCAAATTGGTTGCGATTTCCTATTTTGCATTTCTTTGTTCATGTTTTAGGTAGAACAATGTAATCATATTGCTAACTTTTTGATTCTTCATAGTTATTTGTATGACATGAAATAATTTATGATATAGCTTAATGGAGTCGGTATTGCATTAGGAGGCTGCTTTTATTGAACTCTCAGATGGCTTTCATTTTAATTAAATTTCCTTGTTCCAGTGAGCATTAAATTGCTAAAACATAAATACTTATTAAACTAAACAAATATATCCTACAAGTACTATATAGTAAATAGGTGCATAATGATGCCCATTCCTGGCAAGAGCCCAGCGTGCACAAATGGCTTAATCTGAATATGGAGCTAAATGATTCATGATAAAAAAAAATATTGATGCTGATATATGGTCAAATGACAGACACATTAAAAATGTTACCTGTGTAAAGACAATGAATAACAATGAATAAGCACTAAGATTACTTTAAAAATATATAGGCAAAATCTCACAAATCCATGTTAATTTCTATATAGTGGGACATAGGCTCATAATTAAGTGCAGGTGTTGCTTAAGATATTACAACTCCTATGCACTTGTTACTGGGTGTTTTTATATAAATAATCTGTATGATCCCACATTAACAAAGGTGGTTCCATACAATAAATCCCATAGTTAAGTTATGAGTCAAGGAATTCTTAGTCTTAACCCTTTAAATTGAAAACCCTATTATGTTAATTGAGACATGTTCAATCTCTCTAAATGGTTCAAGCTCCAGGAATGTCTCACAGTAACTATAAGTACAAGACTTTAGTTGATAATATACGTGTATAACCCCAAAATAATGGTTATTTATACCATCCCCAAACTGCACAAAGATCCAACACATCCTCCTGGATGGCCGATAGTCTCGGCGGTGGGGGGGGGGTGTTGGAACCAATTGCAAAATGGTTGGATTCATTATTCATGTAAATCCATGCACCCTGTTAGTGAACTTATGTAAATAAGTAGTTAATGTAAATATGAGAATTGTATCTGTTCTAAATATGTGCACTTAAATAATTTTTTGCACTTTACTTTGGGTGGTAATTTTAATTGATCTTATTGTGGAAAGGCACTATTTACATAGTAGCTTTGCATGCTTATCGGGAGAAGTCTCTTAGAATACTAACTCTTAACTTATGAAAATCTAACTATTATTCTTTCCAAGCTTTCTTTCACATACACGGAGGTGTTTCACGGCACATCTTTATTCATCCCTTTGATTCATAAGCAGTTCCTATGGAAATGCTTCTAACATTGCCGGGACAACGGCGTTGTGTTACGTCACAACGCATGCATCATGGGTCAAAGGTGTACTACATGGCTTCCGCACATGCGTGGTGTAAGGCAGGGAACGCCGGAGGTAAAGCACAACACCTGGGGTATGTCCCTTATTCTTAATGGTTATGGGTATACAGGGAGTGCAGAATTATTATGCAAGTTGTATTTTTGAGGATTAATTTTATTATTGAACAACAACCATGTTCTCAATGAACCCAAAAAACTCATTAATATCAAAGCTGAATATTTTTGGAAGTAGTTTTTAGTTTGTTTTTAGTTTTAGCTATGTTAGGGGGATATCTGTGTGTGCAGGTGACTATTACTGTGCATAATTATTAGGCAACTTAACAAAAAACAAATATATACCCATTTCAATTATTTATTATTACCAGTGAAACCAATATAACATCTCAACATTCACAAATATACATTTCTGACATTCAAAAACAAAACAAAAACAAATCAGTGACCAATATAGCCACCTTTCTTTGCAAGGACACTCAAAAGCCTGCCATCCATGGATTCTGTCAGTGTTTTGATCTGTTCACCATCAACATTGCGTGCAGCAGCAACCACAGCCTCCCAGACACTGTTCAGAGAGGTGTACTGTTTTCCCTCCTTGTAAATCTCACATTTGATGATGGACCACAGGTTCTCAATGGGGTTCAGATCAGGTGAACAAGGAGGCCATGTCATTAGATTTTCTTCTTTTATACCCTTTCTTGCCAGCCACGCTGTGGAGTACTTGGACGCGTGTGATGGAGCATTGTCCTGCATGAAAATCATGTTTTTCTTGAAGGATGCAGACTTCTTCCTGTACCACTGCTTGAAGAAGGTGTCTTCCAGGAACTGGCAGTAGGACTGGGAGTTGAGCTTGACTCCATCCTCAACCCGAAAAGGCCCCACAAGCTCATCTTTGATGATACCAGCCCAAACCAGTACTCCACCTCCACCTTGCTGGCGTCTGAGTCGGACTGGAGCTCTCTGCCCTTTACCAATCCAGCCACGGGCCCATCCATCTGGCCCATCAAGACTCACTCTCATTTCATCAGTCCATAAAACCTTAGAAAAATCAGTCTTGAGATATTTCTTGGCCCAGTCTTGACGTTTCAGCTTGTGTGTCTTGTTCAGTGGTGGTCGTCTTTCAGCCTTTCTTACCTTGGCCATGTCTCTGAGTATTGCACACCTTGTGCTTTTGGGCACTCCAGTGATGTTGCAGCTCTGAAATATGGCCAAACTGGTGGCAAGTGGCATCGTGGCAGCTGCACGCTTGACTTTTCTCAGTTCATGGGCAGTTATTTTGCGCCTTGGTTTTTCCACACGCTTCTTGCGACCCTGTTGACTATTTTGAATGAAACGCTTGATTGTTCGATGATCACGCTTCAGAAGCTTTGCAATTTTAAGAGTGCTGCATCCCTCTGCAAGATATCTCACTATTTTTGACTTTTCTGAGCCTGTCAAGTCCTTCTTTGACCCATTTTGCCAAAGGAAAGGAAGTTGCCTAATAATTATGCACACCTAATATAGGGTGTTGATGTCATTAGACCACACCCCTTCTCATTACAGAGATGCACATCACCTAATATGCTTAATTGGTAGTAGGCTTTCGAGCCTATACAGCTTGGAGTAAGACAACATGCATAAAGAGGATGATGTGGTCAAAATACTCATTTGCCTAATAATTCTGCACTCCCTGTATATTTGAAGTAATTTGCAGTCATTCTTATACCACTTGATCCTGAGGAATGTCCCTGCGTGGACCGAAATGTCGATCATTTTTCATGGAATAAAAAGCATATTTAATTTACTCACAAGACCGAAAGTGCAGCCTATACTTTAAAACGTTTTTGGAGTATATATAAATATATGTAGAGATTGTAGCCATATCAGTCCAGTGATGTAGATGTAAAAAAAAAAGGGAGAGGAGCGATCCAAATTGGTCCCCAATACAAAGAAAAAGAATAAGAAAAGACAGAAGAAGATCAGACAAGCAACCACAGTAAGAGAATACAGAAGCAATAGGGGTCTTCAATTTATCAGATCGTACTTTGACCATGGAAGAACTCCAACCCGAAAGGTTTAAAATTTGCCCCCAATCCTGGTAATTCTACATTTAATATGTATATAGATCTGCACAAATATGTTAGAAAGTTGACAGTTACATTTTTTTTCTAGAAAATCGATTCAATTGAAATGAAGAATCCACATCATATGAACATGCAGATCTGCACCCTAAATCAGTTTTTATTCCCAACAAGCTAAAAACAACTTTATTAAGGTCTTTGAGAAAAAGATGGAGAAAGAAATCAAAAAACTAATTTAGGGATATATTGACCAAAAAAAGAAAGAAAAGACCTAAAGAACCTGATGGAGGATGACAATATTGTGATTAGAGCAGCAGACAAGGGACAAGGTTTGGTAGTCATGAATTTACGGGACTACAAAACTCTAAGTAAGAGACTACTTAGTGACGAAGAGACATATATGGTTTTACCTGGCAATCCATGTGAGGAATTCATAAACAAATTATCACACTTATTGGAAGAAGGTAGAAGTAGAGGCTTTCTCCACAAGAGATAACATGACTATTTACTGTGTGAATATCCTAGATTGGCTGTATTTTACCATCGCCCAAAAATCCATTTGCCCGGTGGAAAGCGATGGCCATGGGCCGAGGCCGGCAGAGGAGATCACAGGATTACCACAGCAAAGCTCAGATATCACGAGAGTGAACTTTAGCCCTGCAGGCTAGAGTTCACTCTCACCACTAAGACCACCAGGGATGGCAGCACTGCCTACCTCCATGGCAACCCGGCTCCCCCCTCCATGGGGAGATAACTTTTTTTTTATTAATAAAAAAATATATATACATTTAGATAAAAAATACACTCACACAGCACACTCACACTAACAGCCCCCTCAGACACACAGCACTCTCATACACACACAGCATCCTCACTCAAACACAGCACCCTCACTCGCACACAGCACCCTCAGATGCAAACAGCACCCTCAGACGCATACACACACACCACACTCTCACACATATACAGCACACTCTGACACACATATATATATATATATATATATATATATAATAGCCTTGTATTGCAGAGAGCCCCAGATGGATTTTTTTCCCCCAAGTAAGTGGGTTAATCTCGTAAGAGCAGACATTAGACTGTTAGTGTAGGACCTGCCAAAGATGGGGTACATTGGCGTTGTGGCAGGCTTATGCAATGTATGATCATATAATGTAACTAAACCCCCATTATTTTTGCGTAGATTAGGTGTTTTAAAAAACAAAAAACAAATAAAATCTTTCAACATTGAAGTTGCTTTTTAGTGGATAGGTGAGTGCGCTGGAACTTGTGTATTGTATTATTTGGCCCCCAGCAGCACCCCCATTTATGCATGTTCAGGTGAGTGCAGCCAATCCCCTCTTGTTTCATATATATATATATATATATATATTTGGGAGTCTAGCCAACTCCTTGGTTTTGCACCCCTCCCTGTCACAGGTGCCTCATCCCAGGGCCCTATTTAGCCTTGTACTGCAGAGAGCCCCAGATGGAAATTTTTTCCCCAAATAAGTGGGTTAATCTCATAAGAGCAGACATTAGGCTGTTTGTGTAGGACCTGCCAAAGATGGGGTACATTGACATGTGGCAGGCTTATGCAATGTATGATCATATAATGTAACTAAACCCCCATTATTTTTGCCTAGATTAGGTGTTTTTAAAAAAACAAATACAATCTTTCAACATTGAAGTTGCTGTTTAGTGGATAGGTGAGTGCACTGGATCTTGTGTATTGTATTATTTGGCCCCCAGCAGCACCCCCATTTATGCATGTTCAGGTGAGTCCAGCCAACCCCCTCTTGTTTCATATATATATATATATATATATATATATATATATATATATATATATATTAGATGAAATAACCCTCAGTGAGTTAGCAGACAAAGAAAATTCAAAACATAGAATGTGACGGCAGATAAGAACACCCTCACACACAATACGTCCAAATATATATATATATATATATATATATATATATATATATATACATACATACACTACAGCACACGCTAGATCCCTTACCCTATATACACTCTTAATCCTCTACACACACACCCACACACACACACACAAAATCTCATATACACACTCTGGGTCCTTTACACACTAGATCTCCTACACAAACTACATTCCTTGTAAGCAAACACATACAACACACCCTCTCTACAACCCCTACACACACTACGTCACCTTTAAACACACACTACAGTCCATATGCACACACTCGCTACATCCCCTATAACAGTATGTTCCCTATACACACACTCTTTACAGCCCCTAGCCACACATATTACACCACAAACACGAATTAAATCGACCTATTTACACAATACCACACCACACTCTACACACACGAAATCCCACAAGCAGGCTCCAAACACATGCACCATACACTTTCCTGGCCCTTTTGTCCTCTGATATCCTACTTATGGAGACAGGGCCTATTTATCATGCTAGAGCTCTTCAGCAGGGCTCTGCGCATTGAACCAACATGCTCACTTTGAGAGGGGGCGTGCTTGTCATTAGTAATGATAAAACACACCCTCTATAGCCCCGCCCCCTTCTTAGGGGGCTGCTCTGATTGAAAAATGCCCGGCCCTGATTATAATCTCTATAATTTACGCTTTCCTTTCAACTATTCACAAGAGAAAGTAGAATTCTACACTAAAACTTAAACTTAAAAAACAGGTTGACTGTAGTAGCTTTATTCCAGCAAGTAGCTATCACAAGAAATGGATAACATTCTGCTTAACCAGTATAGGAGGATAAAAAGGAATTGCTCAGAATATGAATTGAAAAATTACAAATGGAGGAAATGACCAATTGGTTTTTTGTTAAAGGATACTCCAAAGACCTACTAGAGAAAGCATCTAAGCAGGCTTTGGAGCTACCTAGAGACATGGCCGGATTAACATAGGGGCTGATGGAGCTGCAGCTCCAGGCCCAGGCCCAGGCCCAGGCCCAGGCCCAGGCCCATGGAATAGACCCATTGATTTAAAAAAATATATATATATATATTTTTTTTTACATTTTTTTTTCACACACTACTCTTAGGGTTTCCACCTGGCTTTTATTTTATTGGCACAGCCAGTATTTGAGGCTACCTGGTGGTGCCAATATTGCAGTGATATTGGCAATACAAATGCTGGTATTTTTCTCAGTATAAACAAGAGATTACTATGCAATATCAGCACTGATAGGGGTCGCTGTGTGTGGAGACAGGCAGGGATAGGAAGTTCCAGCATATCCCTCCCTGCCTATCTATACTCACTGATCTGCAGGGGTGCAGCAACAGAGAGTCCAGGCAGCAACAGAGAGTCCAGACAGCAACTCCCACACTGCGCAGAGAGTGTCCCTAGTGTCTGTGGCCCTGGTGTCTCAGTGTCCTCATGTCTCCCAGTGCCCCCATGTCTCAATGTCACCAGCCAGTGTCTCTAGTGTCTGTGTCCCCATGTCTTCAAGTGTCCCCTATTTCCCCAGTGTCCCCATGTGTCCCAGCCAGTGTCCACTAGTTTCCCAGTGTCACTGGTGTCTCTGTGTCCCTAGGTCTCCCCGTGTCCCCAGGTCTCCCCGTCTTCCTAGTGTCCTAGTGACACATACATGGGGACATAGACACATGGAAATACTGGAGGACACAGGGAGACATGGGGCATTGAGATACTGTGATACATAGGGACACTGTGATACATAGGGTCACTGGAAGACCTAGGCACACGACACTAGGGGACACTGGGAGACATGGGGCACTGAGACACTGATACATAGGAACGCTGAGACCTGGAGTAATCGACACATGGGGCACTGGGAGACATGGGGGCACTGGGAGGAATCCAACTCGGGTTGGGATCAGGCAAAAAAGATCCTGGGAAGATTCTGGCCATTATTATCGCAAGATTCCCAACTTAAAAGTGTGGTGACCCTTAATGTATCACTTACAGCACGTAGAGGTAGAAACCTCAAGGAAATCTTAATACCCAGTCACTTCTCGGGTAAGAAACCCGGAAAAAATTGGTTATCTACACAAGGTACTTACAAATGTGGAAGATGTGTAGCGTGCAGGTACATTAATAGGGACTCTAAATGCCTTACAGATTCGAGTGACCAAATGGTGCTTAATGTGAATTTTTTAATTGCAACACCAAGGGCATCATATACCTTATGGTGTGCACATGTGGATTAAAGTACGTAGGAAAAACTATTCGTCCCCTCAAAAGGAGGGTAATGGAACACATACATTCTGTCAGAAATCTTAAGGATACCTCGGTGTCACGATACTTGAGGAACTGCCACCATGGTGATCCAAGTGGTTTGAAGTTTGCAGGGATTGAGAAGACTCTCTTGGGACGTAGAGGAGGTGACCTTGATCTTACCCTCCTTAAAAGGGAATGCTATTGGATTTATAGGTTCAAAACTCTGGCACCCTATGGACTAAACGAGGGCTTTACATTCACTCCCTTTATAGATAAATAAGAGTACCCAGGAGTAACTTTAATATGTTTAGTTATGTGTATAGTGATTGTATATTTTTTATTCACTTATTATTTTTTATTCTCTGACACATAAGAGGCTGTGATCTAGAATTAGCTTTTGGCTTATCATTACTAGGACACACATGTGTTACGTGGCTAATGTGAAAATGTGTGATAGTTTTGTGAGGGCTTACACATTCCCCTCCACCCAGGATCACCGTTATGGGTATTGTTTTCCCTCTGTAAGTGATCCATGTATGGTGCCAACCTTGAGTGATAACTCTAATAAAATGTGCATATTATATCCACCAATAGTTATTTATAATAGGACTTTTTGAGATGCCATATGTTCTAGGTCACCAGTTTGTAGGTTGTACACCATAAATCAGCAAAATTAACATTTAGATATATATGAACCTATGGTTATTCTTATAACTTAGCCTCAGATAATAGAGGTTGGTTATACTTACCCTTTTGGATCCATATGTCCTATAAGGTTCTTTTATTCACAAATGTTACATTATATACTTTACATTCTGGGATATTAGACAGATGTCCTTTTGGTGTATTATATGATGGAGGGTTCATCACCCATATACTAATGTGCTATATAAGGCAATATACCTAGCCCTTCAATCACACAGTTCTTTCTTTTACTTTGAACATTTGCTCCACGTGGACTTGTTTGTTTACTTACAGTCCATCCAATCAATTCTTTGCCACGCAACATCAAAGGGGTGTGGTTTGCTTGGACTCAGCTCATTGAGCGATAAGCAAGCACACACACACCCCTTTTCTCTTTCTCTTGTGCATTCACACATGTATGACGCTATCCAATCATCTGCCGTCATGTGGATTTGGAGCCGTGGCCTGTTCGGGCTTAATTTTTTGGCGCGAGCAGTAAGCACACGCCCCCATCTTCCTACTGGCGGCACACGGCTATTTAAACAGCCTCCTGTGCAGTGTGAGGTCTGCTAAGCCTCAGAAGAAGGCGCGTTCTATAGCGCCGAAACATATGTTAGGCAGTAGGCAGGGAGACCAGCGATTTAGGTAGTAGGCAGGGAGACCAGCGATCTCTTCCCAATTTGTATCTCTCATCATCGATAGATTTAGGGAGATTACAGCTGCAACGTGGATATCTGGCTAGGGTTTCTTTTTTCTTTTTTCTCTCTTTTTATTTGAGCTCATTATCTGGGTTATTTAAGGGGGTTGGTGGGAATCTACATTTATAGATTCCCTACGTGGGGAGGGGGTGCTTTATGCCTTCCACTCTGTGATTTTACATCAAAGGATATTATGTATTTTTTCCACCTGGATATACTGACATCTTTTAACCCTTGATACAATGTTTATAGGTATCACTTTGTTGCCATACCCCAGTATTATACTCAGTCAGTGCTTTTCAAGCAACCATAGAGCCAGTCGTTTATATTACAGTCAGCAATACTAAGGAAGAGTTTAGCCAAGGAGGGCTTTTTTCCATTTTTTCATTAGATCCACTTATGTGGCCTTAAAATTAGAGATTTTGCCCTTGCTCAGCAATCTGCATTTAATTTCTCTCTCTGGTCTCCCTAACTTTTCAGACCTTTTTTTTCTTCTAAATTATGTGTATGTTTTAACAATAATTATTAAAAGTTACGTTTTATATACATATAACTCTATTTAGGGGCTTCCTTACTTTGACCCTGTGGGTCTTTCTTTTCTGTTTTTTTCTACACAAGTATATGTGAGGGTTACCCCCCTTTTTTTGGTTAGCCCCAGACACACACCTTTGCAAGGCACCCCTTCTCAGGGGTTCCTCGCTTTTTAGGAATCCATCTATGCAGCATAATCAAACTAAGTAGTTTTTTGGTGATTTTACAGCATTTTCTCTTATGTCACTCCTTGTGATTTACATCATGTTATGTCACCCATACATATTTAATTATGCAAATTAATAAGGCCAGTATGTTTTTCCAAGAAAGGTGGCAACCCTAACTACTTTTCACATAACCGCCGTTTAGTGAGCCTTCCCCTTCTGCAATATCAATAATCTCTGTTCGCATAAACTGCAGTGTACGAACCAAACTCAGGGGAAGCGGCAATCTCCCGACCGGGATCCGTGAACGGCTCCAAACTCCCGACCTGAAATCCACGAACTGCTGCTAGCCGCCGAACAACAACATCCACCAAGCGGCTTTCGGTTCCATCCAGCAGTCTCTCAACGCAAAGAAGAAATCCCCCCCAATTTTTAAAATGGCCGCTGCCTCGTGGTCAACATACGAACGACGACCACCCTGAATTCGGTTTAATTGAGAAGTGTCTGCGGTTAACCACAACGTTCTAATTGGGATCAATAGGTTAACCAGCAGCACACTTCTCTCCTGGGTGGCCATCCGTTCAGTAGTTTTGTTCGGGAAAAACGGTCATTTGTATGGCTGGGCTATAGGAACCAGCCATTTACACGAACGGGGCAAAACAGACGAATCCACCAACAATAAACAGACAGATGGTTCTGTCACACTCTTACTTAAGTATGGAAACTTAAGAGGGATGTATGGGAACAAAACTTGTGCGGACTGGCTGACAATGAATATTGTTAAAGGGACACTATAGTCACAAGAACAACTACAGCTTATTGAATTTGTTCTGGTTAGTAGAATCATTAACTTCAGGCTTTTTGCTGTAAACACTGTCTTTTCAGAGAAAATGCAGTCTTTACATTACAGCCTAGTGATAACTTCACTGGCCACTCCTTAGATGGCTGTTAGAGATCCTTAATGGGTCATGGCTGCCTAAAATGCATCCAAACATTCAGTGTCTCCTCCCTCTGCATGCAGACACTGAACTTTCTTCATAGAGATTAATTGATTCAATTCATCTCTATGAGGAGATGCTGATTGGCCAGGGCTGTGTTTGAATCATGCTGGCTCTGCCCCTGATCTGCCATTTTGTCAGTCTCAGCCAATCCTATGGGGAAGCACTGTGATTGGATCAGGCCACCACTTCTAATGATGTCAGCAGACTGCTTGTTTTTTTGAGTCTAACAGCATGCAGAGTTACAGCTTCAGGCTTGAATACAGTAAGATCTTTACTATATTTATGGAGGCATGAGGGGCCCAGGGGCGTTAGATGGTGGTGTTAACACTGTAGGGTCAGGAATTCATGTTTGTGTTCCTCACCCTATAGTGATCCTTTAAGGTAATGCTGACTTTGGTCTCTTTAACACTGTGGCATGTTCCCTTTCTTCTACACTCACTACATACAGCTTTTCTCTGTCCCAGACTATATACCAGGAGTGTCTGCCTGTTAGTAAGAAGGTAAGGAGACAAGTGGGACTAGCGAGTGCTAGGAGACAGTCCTTAGAAAGCGTTGAGCGAGTGCATCATTAGATGCATTTATGCCAAGCTCAGGGTGCTGTCTGCATAGTATGCCCTGATTGGCAGGCAGTCTGACATGCATTCATGCCAGGCTGGCCTTCTAATTCTTTGGGCAGACATGTCCTCTTTTTGGGCATGTTCGCCCCTTTTGGCAGGTTACGTGATTTGTGTCAGTGGCACACCCTTTTACCGTGCCCATTGACTTCCTGCTTGACTGGACACTGCTGTTAGGGGTTATGGATTTACTTGAAAGATGAAAACATAAATTAGAGGGAGATTAGCATAGGGTATGTGTTTTCTTATAGCTGCTGTTTTCTTTCTCTCCGGCACCATCTCCAGGCTTGGGAGTGTTTTAGTGTTTTTGGTCGCTATGATTCTTTAATTAGGCCCGTCATAATTGTCAGCACCAGGCCCACTGGGCTGTTAATCTGGCCCTGCCTAGAGAGACAATTCTGAAGACACAATCTAAGAACTTGAATAGTACAATGGAAGCTCCAGCTTTTATAACCAAATATAGTATTCAGGAACATAAAATCCAAGACATTTTACTTAAAAACTGGGGCATTTTAAAAGGAGACTCCCTTTTAGATAAAATTTTAGGTGAAAAACCCAGGTTAATTTATGCTAAAGCCCCTAATCTCAAAGCAATGTTAGCACCAACAGTTATTAGAAATAAGAAAGAAATAACAGGTACTAATGAACATAGTTTTAAAAAGTGTGGTAAATGTCTAGGTTGTAACAACAACACAGGAATCCGTAATTAAAGAGTTTTCATATAAAAAACAAAAAAAACAAAGAAAGAAAGCTTTAAAATTAAATCAGCCCTCGATTGCAACTCTATGGGAATAATTTATTTATTAATCTGCCCTTGTAATAAGCAATATGTGGGTAGAACAAAAAGATGTTTTAAAATTAGAATGGGGGAACATATTAGAAATATCAAGAGACTGCTCCAGAACCACAATTTATCTAAACACTTTGATGAGTGCCATTCCAGAAACCCTCAAAGCCTTAAATTTATGGCAATTGAAAAAGTGGATGTCAATTGGAGAGTGGGTAATGTAGAAAAAGAGCTGGACAAGGTAGAAGCCAGATAGATCTTTTATTTAGATACCTTAGAACCCAAAGGCCTTAATGTTGACTTTAAACTTAATGATTTTTTATGATCCCAATTCTATCTATATTTAGTCTGTATTATGATGCTATTATCTATAGCCACTATTTATTTGTTACATTGCCTAATACTGTGTATATGCATCTTTATTCCCTACAGTCCCTATTTTCTTATATCCACCATCTGTGAGTTATTCTTCCCCTTTTTACTTATGCTATTTGAATTGTTCCTAGTGTATAATTCAAGCAGACTCATTAGGCATTTTAATTAATATCCACCTATTCGTCCCCAGTATTTATGATCATTACACCTTTGTGATATTGCTCAACACTTTGGCATATTTGTCCGATTTAAGTTTTTAGTCCCTGCAGTCTCGTATTCCTCCATATCCACCATTTTAAGTTATACATCCTTTTTATCTATACTACTGTAAGTGTCCCTAGTGGCTTATTCATATTTGACATTTCTTAGGATAGTTATGATTGTTCTTATTATTGATTCATTTTATGTATCCTTTTTTATATATTTTTATGTATCTGACACAATTGTTTTTTTATTCAGTTTTATTTCATTTTCTTTTATCTATATCTCTATTTTTGAGTTTTCATCTTCTTTCCGATTTATTATTTTTTTATTTTTATATTACCCGTATATACTTGAGTATAAGTCGACCTGAATATAAGTCGAGACCCCTAATTTTACCCCCAAAAAACTGGGAAAACTTATTGACTCGAGTATAAGACTAGAGTGGAAAATGCAGCAGCTACTGGTAAATTTCTAAATAAAATTAGATCCCCCAAAAATTATATTAATTGAATATTTATTTACAATTTGTGTATATAATGAATGCAGTATGTGTGTGTATATAATGCAGTGTGTTTGAATGAATGCAGTGTGTGTGTGTGTGTGCGTATGAATGCAGTGTGTGTGCGTATGAATGCAGTGTGTGTGTGTGTGATACAGAGCCTTGGTGGGGGGTGTGCATTTTTATAATATGTTTTTTTAATTATTATTATATTTTTTTTATATTATTAATATTTTTATTTTATTATTATTTACATTTTTATTTATTTATTTTCATCCCCCCTCCCTGCTTGTTAGTTGGCCACAGCAACGCTCTGACCCTGCAGCTCTCGGGAGACTTACAGTGGAGGAGAAGGGTGTTGACAGGACCGGAGGAGAAGGGAACTGACAGGAGCTGTAGGAAAGGTAAGTTACAGCTCTCTGCCAGCCCCCAACAGGACCACCGGGCTTGTAATGAGCCCGGCGGTCCTGGTCTGTATTATGGCAATGTAAGTTGCCATAATACAGACATTGACTCGAGTATGTAATGTCCTGAAAAACTCGACTTATACTCTAGTATATATGGTATCTTTCCAATACCATAGTTTATTTTCTTATTTGGTATGTTTTTAGCCAGTTGTTGTTACTACATTTACTGCTTCAATTATGTTTTATAATGTGTTCTGATGTCTTACGCGGTCTCCAATCCCTATTGTTGAACTGAGATTCAAAGGGTTAATAGGCTATTTAAATCCAGATAGACTGATCATCCATCAAGCTTCTGATGAAGTGACATGGATAGCCACGAAACGCGTAAGGCAATTGACAGGAAATTTACCGTACACTGACTTGTCTGAGGAGAGCAGCAGTGAACGCAGGAGCGGTCTAAGGAGATTAGCAGTGGTACGCAGGAGCAGTATTCCGGTGGAACGCATACGGCAACTCACTACCATCATCTTATTCTAATATACCCTGACTCTACTTCAAGCCGACGAAGTATAGAAAGCAGATAACTTTCAGCCTCTTTGCGAACATCTGGACTACTATGCTACCATAGATATGCTCGTTACCTCAGACATCCTGTAAGTGTTTTTAACCGTATGATTTTTTTGAATAAAGGGTAAACAGAGAGCACTATGTCTCCATTTTCTGTTCCCTATGTATGATAAGGCATCCACTTTTGAAGAGACCGATATTAATGGTCATCTTAACTTGATATTTAAGGTTCTATATAATCCAACAGCAATAGGTGGTTACAGCTCCTGCTGTTTGGTAGCAGGCCTCTATCCGGCCATAGGGCTTTCGTGCTGACTGCTATATGAAAGGGGGAACATTCATTGAAATTAAACTAAAGCTTTCCCCATCCATACAATTTAATGCAAACTCATGCGAGCAGTCATTCTTATGAATGGCTGTAACAAAAAAAATAACAAGATTGAAAAGCTTGCAAACAGTTTTAAAATGAAATCATTTGGGAGTTTGAAACGTACCGTCAGTAACATGAAATAGTATATGAAAGGAAGTATGCGAACTGTAAAAGCAATTGAGATAGATCTAAACCGTGATGACGCCGTGGGACTGCGACTGTGGAGCGACTGTTAGGTCAGTAGCTTGCTATTTTATCGTGTTTCCGGTTCCATCCTCAGAACTGCAGGCCTGGAGGTCTGAAGAGTGGACAATTCTGTAAGCAGAGTGCTGCGGCCGGGGGAAGAGAGCAGATACAGGTAAACCATGTGGAGAAACAGGTAAGTTTGCAAGATGGTGACTTGCATGTGACCTGTAAGTAGTCACAAGCAAATCGCTAGACCAAGAATGGTATGGAGCAAGGTAAGGAGTCCCTTTAAGTAGGGAAATCATGCCCCTCCCACAATTACAGGCAAAAGCCTTAATACATATATTATCCACTAGTCTTGTACTTATAGTAGTTACAGTGAGACATTCCTGGAGCTTGAACCATATATATATATATATATATATATATATATATACACACACACACACACACACACACACACACACACAGGAAATAATGAACCCCTGCACTCCAAAAAAGAAAAAAATCTATACCTGGTGCTCTGGTAGCTCAAATATATATATATATATATATATATATATATATATATATATATATATTAGAAAACACAAAAAGAAGAAGAAAGAATAAAAACACAGAAAGAAGGTTTAACAAAAGAAAAAGTAATTAAAATACAGATAAGTTGTTCATGTATACACGGGTGAGTTGAAAAATAAATTCAATAATTCACAGTGAATAACTTTTTTCCGAACAGTATCTGAATGAAACCATTGTACGCATAAGTCTCAACACAGTATTTATATGACAAAATATTCCTCAGGACACAGACACTTTCCTTTACAGGTAATAGTCAGTTCAGCAGACTTTAAATAAAGCTTTCAGCCTCTTAACCATTTATAATCATCCTTCTTCTATTCAGATTCATATATTTGTTTTAAAGTTTACAGGCTAAATCTATATTAAATTTGAGAATTGATTATTTTTCCTGTAAAAGTTAAAAATATCTCAAAGGAATCAGAGTAGTACCATCTTGGCAGGAGTTTGAATCTGAGATAAAAAGCACTGTCACTCTATCAAGTGGGTTGTCAAATATTATAAGATATTATCCTTTTCAAAAAGCGATATTACCAGGAGAATGGATCACAACCCTACTAAATAATTCAAGAGCACAAAATGAAACAAAGAAGTTTCAAAAATAATGGCATATTTTATTGCAAGCTTAGCAATTTAACCACACAAACTGCTTCATAAAATTTCAAAAGAAAGATGGGCATGTTGCCACTGGTCTTTTGAGTGACACATCCAGTAACTGTAGTAGTTGTCCTTTTGAAATGCTTTAGCAAGTAGTATGTAAAATACATTATCCTCTCTTGGTACATATGACAAGTCACAACCTCTGTAATATTTAGTATTAATGCAATGGCTCGTTGAACATATTGTTCTGAATATTTAGTATTAATGCAATGTCTCTTTGAATATATTTTTCAAATATACAATTCAAACAAATTGTTTTTTAAAAAATATTATAAAAAAATAAAATAAAATCAAGGGTTTCTCTAACTGCATCTTAAATAAATGTTCACCATTATAATATCTGTTATAACAAAATGTCAGAATCCATATACATGTAACTTGGCAGCTTTGATACAATTAAAAATGTTGTTGACAGCCAATAATATGAATAATTATCGTGTTCTGTGATATACAGTCATTTGAGTCAAAACCTCCCTTCACTTAACCTTAGCGCAATATAAGGCTGCTGTAGAAAAGCACACTTCTTGTTTCAATATTGATACTAACTAGACCTTTTTAATTATCCGTAAGATACTTCAAATATTCCAGTTTATCAATAATAAACAAAAAGACTCTAGCAGTAAATCAGGGTCTTCTAGTGCTTTAATAAGCAAATATACACATGCGCTACATTTTTAACTAGATTATAGCTAATTGTCAAGCACTTTTTAATGACTGTTGGATAGTACCTACAATTTTTGGTAACAAGTCAAATGCTTCACCTGTGAAAAATATATTCACAAGTTCATACTCTAGTGGTAGTATATATGTAAGGAAATATCAGGCACTAGCATTAATATTTTGCAAACTTAAATAAACGTATATGACTTTTTATGATTTGAAATCTATTCATTGAAAAAAAAAGCAGGACGCAATGGATACTGAGAATGCACAGCAGCTCAAATAGCTTGCCCTTCGGTGGGTCCCTCTCAGATCTCAAGCTGGTTTTACCTCTTTGTGTGAAATTACAAAGAGAACCTAAGCCATTTGCATATTAGACTGATTCCACCCAAATGGCTGGTCCAGATCTATAATGCAGACCTGCTCTCTTTGCATGAGAGGTATAGCAATCCCAAATGACTGTTTCAGCCTTGTTAGGCATTGTTAGTGAGATGTAGTTGAGGTTGCTGTCCGGGGTTCCTGCATCTCTTGTGCAGAGAGAACTTGCCAGCATTTCAGATCTGGTCTGCCCTTATGGGTGTGATCAGTCAGATATTGTCAGGAAACTGACAGGGATCCAATACGCAGAGTGCGCACAGAAGGAGGTACGTATACCGGACCTTAGAATGGCCGGACTAACGTAAGGACAAAGCAAGAATAGTCAAAAGGTAAGCCGAGGTCAAGGGAGCCGGAGGACAGGTAAGCGAGATACAATCCGAGTCAAAGGAGAGGAGAGGACAACAGGACAAAAGGCAAGCAAGGGTCAAAACCGGAAACACTAGATAAAGAACGCGCTGAGTGACTAGCAAGCTAGAACCACGACAGGGCAATGAGCAGTAGTAAAGGTTTCCTTTAAATACCCTGTTACCTAAATAGAGACCACGCCCCCAAAAGGTCCGGAATAGCGGTTCCCGGCACTTTATGCAAATGCCGACGTCATGACGTCGACGCTAGCCGTCGCGTCATAAAAGGGGGAGGAGCTAGCGCGGCCGGCGCGAAAACGGCCGGAATATGCCGAAATGCTAGGGGAAGGGAGCCCCTAAGCAGAGAGGATGTCCTCCCTGGATACATCACCAACAGGTACCCTGACAGTACCCCCCCTTCTAGAAACGCCCACCGGGCGGATGGGACCTGGCTTAGAAGGAAAACGAACGTGGAAGGCCCGAAGAAGACGAGGAGCATGCACGTCTATACCAGGAACCCAAGACCTCTCTTCTGGACCATAACCTTTCCAGTCTATGAGGTATTGCAGCTTCCCCCTAGAAATACGAGAATCAAGGATGGACTTGATGATATATTCCTCCTGACCATCCACACGGACCGAGGATGGAGGAGTAGAGCGGGAGGAAAATCTGTTACAAACAAGAGGTTTCAATAACGACACATGAAAAGAGTTAGGGATGCGTAGAGTAGGAGGTAGATCCAGCAAATAAGAAACCGGGTTGATCCTCCTCAGTACCCTGTAAGGACCAATGTAACGAGGAGCAAACTTCAAGGAAGGAACTTTCAGGCGAATGTGTCTGGTACACAACCAGACCCTATCCCCCGGAGAAAAAATAGGAGCAGGACGTCTACGCCTATCAGCATGTGACTTAAACACCGCGGAACTACGTTCAAGAATTTGTCGAGTCTGATCCCACAACTTTCTCAGGTTGGCTATATGAATATCAACCGACGGTATACCCTGGGAAGGAGACACCGACGGAAGAACAGTAGGGTTAAAGCCATAGTTCAAGAAAAAGGGGCTATTATGAGTGGAACCACAAACAAGGTTGTTGTGAGCAAACTCCGCCCAAGGAATCAGACCGACCCAGTCATCCTGGTGTTCAGAAACAAAACAACGTAGATATTGCTCAATTTTTTGGTTAGTGCGTTCGGCTGCTCCGTTAGATTGAGGATGATAGGCCGAAGAAAAATTCAGTTTGATGCCCAACTGTGAACAGAAGGATCTCCAAAAACGGGAAATAAATTGGGAACCCCTGTCTGACACAATCTCATTGGGAATACCATGTAAACGGAAAATTTCTCTAGCAAATATCACGGCCAGTTCGGGGGAGGACGGAAGTTTAGGCAAGGGAACGAAATGAGCCATTTTAGTAAACCTGTCAAGGACCGTGAGTATAACTGTATGCCTATTGGAAGCTGGTAGATCAACAATAAAATCCATAGCCAAGCAAGCCCAAGGTTTGTTGGGAACGACTAAGGGCTGCAATAAACCACAAGGGAGATCCCGCGGAAGTTTATTCCTGACACAAACATTGCAAGCCTTGACAAAGTCTTCCACATCCCTACGTAAACCGGGCCACCAGAAGTCTTTTGAGATCAGGCAGTAAGTTTTGTGGATGCCGGGGTGACCAGCGATCTTGCTATCGTGGAAACAGCGAATAATGTCCACTTGGAATTTGGGAGACACGAACAAGCGGCCCACAGGAGTACGTTCGGGAGCAAGAGATTGTTCGTTCTGAATATCAGCGAGCAATGGAGAGTGTATTTTGACATTGGTGTTGGCGATAATATTGACTTCAGGAATAATAGGGAACAAAGTATCCTCTGTAGAGGTGGTAGGTTCGTGCTGACGTGACAAAGCGTCGCTTTAGTGTTCTTAGAACCAGGCCTGTAAGTAAGCACATAATTAAAGTGTGTAAGGAACATAGACCAGCGTGCCTGCCTGGCAGATAATCTTTTGGCCTCCCCCATATACGATAAATTTTGTGGTCAGTCAAGATAGTAACTGGGAGGACGGTGCCCTCTAACAAATGTCTCCATTCCTTTAATGCCATAATGATAGCTAAAAGTTCTCTATCACCAATGTCATATCTCCTTTCAGTGTGTGACAGTTTCTTGGAAAAAAAACCGCAAGGGTGCAGCGGCTTATCTAAACTTTGTCTTTGGGATAACACTGCGCCTATCCCTGTTTCAGACGCATCAACTTCAAGTAAAAAGGGTAGAGAGGTATCAGGATGAACTAATACAGGTGCTGAGGCAAAAGACTGTTTGAGCGTTTCGAAAGCAGATAAAGCCTCAGTAGACCAGGTTTTGGTATCGGCTCCTTGTTTGGTCATATTAGTGATAGGAGCGATAACAGAGGAGTACCCTTTAATAAAGCGTCTGTAATAATTAGAAAATCCAAGAAATCTTTGTATGGCTTTGAGTCCCTTAGGTAAAGGCCAATCTAAAATCGATTTTAGTTTGGTCGGGTCCATCATAAACCCGTCTTTGGAAATTACGTAACCTAAGAAAGTTACCTGAGACTGGTCAAAGCTACATTTTTCCAATTTACAATACAATCCATGTTGTAAAAGTTTCTGTAATACCTTTCTGACTTGTCTATGATGTGAATTAATGTCTCTAGAATGGATTAGTATATCATCCAAATATACAATTACACATTCATGTTGGAATTCTCTAAGAACTTCATTGATCAAGTCTTGGAAGACGGCCGGGGCGTTACAAAGCCCAAGCGGCATTACGGTATACTCATAATGCCCGTAACGGGTATTAAATGCTGTCATCCATTCATCTCCTTGTTTAATTCGCACTAAGTTATATGCTCCCCTTAAGTCAAGCTTAGTAAAAATACTCGACCCCTTTAGTCTGTCAAAGAGTTCAGTAATCAAAGGAATAGGGTAAGCATTTCTGATAGTAATTTTGTTCAATCCCCGATAGTCTATACAAGGACGTAAGGTACCGTCTTTCTTTTCTACAAAAAAGAAACCTGCCCCCGCCGGAGAGGAAGACTTTCTAATAAATCCCTTGTCTAAATTCTCCTTGATATATTCCTCTAAAACTAAGTTTTCCTTGGTGGATAGAGGGTATACCGTACCCCTGGGAGGCATAGTACCAGGGAAAAGTTTAATAGAACAGTCATAAGACCGGTTGGGAGGTAAAGTATCCGCCTTACCCTTGTCAAATACAGATTTGAGGTCTAGATATTGTAATGGTATCTGAACGTCTGTGGATTGAGAAGTGTTAGCATAAGAGTTCACGGGGCAAACAGAAGTAACTCTCTGCAGACATTCTTTCCTACAGCCCATACCCCAAGAAACGATTTCTCCACCCTCCCAGTCAATCTGAGGGTTGTGTCTCTTGAGCCAAGAATATCCTAGAACCACTGGGACTGCCGGGGAGGAAATTAACAGAAGGGAAATCAATTCTTCGTGGAAAATACCAACAGTAAGCTTAACGGGTTCGGTCTCATGGAATATTACTGGTTCAGATAAAGGTCTACCATCTATGGCCTCAACGGCCAAGGGTGTATCTCTCAATTGGAATGGGATACAATGCATATTAGCGAAAGTTTGGTCTATAAAGCTTTCTGCTGCTCCAGAATCTAATAATGCCATCGTAGCAATAAACCCCTTTTCCCAAGCTAGAGAGACAGGAATCAGAAGCCTATGGTCTTTTTTTATTATGCATAGAGGACAGTAATGAAACACCCAAGGCCCGTCCTCTAAGGGAACTTAGGTGCGAGCGTTTCCCGGACGATTAGGGCAACTGAGACGTAGGTGACCTCTCAGCCCGCAGTATAAACAGAGACCCTCCCTTCTTCTGTACTGTCTCTCAGCCTCAGATAAGCGAGTATTACCTATTTGCATAGGTTCTGGTAGAGTAGGATTATAGGAGTCAGGGTTCTGAAATGAGGGAGCGAGTCTTACAGGAAGTCTAGTAACTCTTTCCCGAGTGTTCTGCCTCTGTCTCATGCGTTCATCTATTCTGGAAATGAAGGATACTAAATCCTCTAAATTTTCCGGAAGTTCTCTAGTGGCAATTTCATCTAAAATTTCATCAGACAACCCATTCAAGAAAACATCCATAAAAGCTTGTTCGTTCCATTTCACTTCTGCTGCCAATGATCTAAACTCTAGAGCATATTCTACAAGGGTCCTATCTTGTTGTTTAAGGCGTAACAGGGATCTGGCCGCATTAATCTTCCTCCCTGGGGGGTCAAAGGTTCTTCTAAAAGCCGTGACAAACGCAGTGTAGTTGTAGACTAAAGGATTGTCATTCTCCCAAAGGGGATTGGCCCATCTAAGTGCTTTATCTATTAGCAGGGTTATAATAAAGCCTACCTTAGCCCTGTCAGTGGGGTAAGCCCGGGGTTGTAGTTCGAAATGTATACTTATCTGGTTTAAAAAACCACGACAAGCATCAGGCGAACCCCCATATCGTAATGGTGACGTGACATGGGAAGATGCGCCTACAGTGGCTACTTCCAAACCAGTACTTAGCGAGTGGCTAGCAGTGGAACGTATTTCTTCAGACTGGGTACTGGAGCGTGTCAACAAAGTTTGTAACGCTAAAGCCATTTGGTCCATTCTATGGTCCATGGCCTCAAATCTGGGGTCAGGAGGACTAGCACCTGCAGGATCCATCATGGCCCTGTCGTAATGTCAGGAAACTGACAGGGATCCAATACGCAGAGTGCGCACAGAAGGAGGTACGTATACCGGACCTTAGAATGGCCGGACTAACGTAAGGACAAAGCAAGAATAGTCAAAAGGTAAGCCGAGGTCAAGGGAGCCGGAGGACAGGTAAGCGAGATACAATCCGAGTCAAAGGAGAGGAGAGGACAACAGGACAAAAGGCAAGCAAGGGTCAAAACCGGAAACACTAGATAAAGAACGCGCTGAGTGACTAGCAAGCTAGAACCACGACAGGGCAATGAGCAGTAGTAAAGGTTTCCTTTAAATACCCTGTTACCTAAATAGAGACCACGCCCCCAAAGGGTCCGGAATAGCGGTTCCCGGCACTTTATGCAAATGCCGACGTCATGACGTCGACGCTAGCCGTCGCGTCATAAAAGGGGGAGGAGCTAGCGCGGCCGGCGCGAAAACGGCCGAAATATGCCGAAATGCTAGGGGAAGGGAGCCCCTAAGCAGAGAGGATGTCCTCCCTGGATACATCACCAACAGGTACCCTGACAGATATGCAAATAGAATGAGTTCTCATGTTTTATGTTTTTTGTTACAAGGCATTTGCTTGGGAATTCCCAAGACTAAAATTGTAATTCAGACATGGAACCCCTTGCCCAATGTGCCTAGAGGGGTATCAGCAACACCTCACTAACAAGGCCCAAAGAAAGCCTAAATGATCAGCTGGGGTACTGCATTTCTCGTTCACAGAGAACTTGCTGACATTTCAGTTCTAGACTGCTCTTATGGGTGGGATCAGTCTGATATTCAGTGAATGAGCAAAAACATATTTGAGACCTGAGCAGGGGTAACTAAAGGGCAAGCTACTGAGTTTATCTAAGCTTTTTCCCTATCTCAGAATTAACATACTCATAGCATGACCACCTACTCATAGTGATAGCCACTCATAACAACATTACATTTATAGCAATACTATTTTTTCTTTCCCTTTTAGACATATAACACTAACCTAGCTGTGCTTATTGAAATGTAAATTCATGCTAAATGACCCAGAACTTTTGGAAACAATTCTTAGACCCTTAAAATGAGCAACATGAAGAAGAAGAAAAAAAACTAAATGTAACTGAGCGTGATAATGTTCGGCTTGATTCAAATTATGAGTTACAATATCCTTGGCCTCATAATGGGTGGCAATTGATTTTGCTCAATTTGCTCTTCTAATGCGTACTGGCTGGCTTGGCCATCTTTATTGCAGAAATTAAACAGATACAATTTCTGCTTTGGCAGTAAAATCGTAAGATACATCATTTAGATTTGCAGAACTTCCACTCTACTAGATTAAATACGTTAAATGAAAATATGACTGAAATGATTATAGACCATATTACAGGATATTTATCAAGATGCTAGTTCGCAAAATGCCACAATCTGGTGCAGACTTGATGCTTTCGATGTTTATGATTTAAGTTAGAAAAGGAGACCTGTTTTACTTGAGGCTCATCTATCGTACTAAACATCTATGGTATAAATGTGATAATATAACCTTTGTCATTAAAATGCTGTGTTAGAATGGTTTCTAATTGTTAAGATGTACATTTTAATTTTCTATAGTCATTTATTATATTTGCCATTTTAACATTTATGTACTCCACTGAAGAGATCCAGGTAATTTTTGTGAATAATCAAACATAAACATGATATAATCAAGAAAATTAATGGACAACGTACACCATTGTTTTAATACATTATGGTGACATAAAAGCAGACATTTAGCTTTTTAGCTTCTGCTTCTACCAAGCACTTCTTGTTTTAAAAATGTAAGGCATAAAAAATACACATAAGAAGAAGGAAAAAGTTATGTGGGAACAGTAACATTAAAGTTTAGTAGTAAGAAAATAATAAGCTTTACTAATAGATGTATCTTTGCCATGATGTGCAATAGTAATAATTTCTGACAGGGTAAATTCATATCCTTTATAAACAATAGAAACCCCAGTGACATTTGCTAATGGCTAATTGGCTTTGGGTTTAATGGGCTAAAATGGCCCATATATGTGATGAACATTATGCTTAGTGACATCAAGCATATGGTCTCCCTAATAGAGAAACTATGCAAAATCAACCCATTTTGTTTTGTGATATGCTGCTTTCATCTGTGGCATTGGGAGTAAACTAGGGTGGCCCAGATTACAGCCTCCAATCCCCAATGAGTAGCACTTTTTGTTACAGTTTTGGCATGCTATTTATGTAAACAGAGACAAAGTGTTGCAGTTTGCAGCTATCAATCAAGGGTTATGCTAGTTCTATTTTTCTATTCATCATTCATCATAAAGTGTTATGCTGGTTCTATTTTCTATTCGTCCTTGTACATATTTTCTACACCTAAGTTAATTTGAAGGAAAATAAATGCTTGTTTATATATATATATATATATATATATATATAGTTAATACAATGTTAAACAAAAATCTGCACACCAGTCAAGCCATAAGACTTGCTTTTCCCACAGAAATCCCCAAACTGTAGCGATGTTACAACCGCAAAGGATTCTGGGTGGGCATATGCAAATTAGTTTAACAAAGAATCACATTTTTGCCTCATTCCATTTTAAACATGGATTCCTTTGAGTCTGTGTTTGCTGTATACAACAGCTTGAAACACAATATAGGAAAAGATGCAAAACCTGATGCAAAACCTCGTCCGTCACCCATTAAAATCAACCCTAAAATCAACCGCTATCGCGGCGATCGCGGGGTTGATGGTGCTCCGGTCTGCCTCTGTATTAGAGGCAGATCGGGAGCACCCGATCAGGCTGCCCAGCACATGTGCTCGCTCTGACATACATGTGCTTAGTATACTTACCTTCCACCTCCCTGCGCTTCCTGGTTCTGTGTGAAGTGCAGGGAGACGGATCAGTGATGATCCTGCCCCCTGTTGAAAAATAAATAAAGTTAATTTAAAATCTCACCCCCCTTTTCCCATTTTAATAAAAAAGTAACCCCTTCCCTGCCAATTGATCACGGACTACAGTGATCAATTGGCAGGGATTACATTTTACTGTCATCTGATTTTTTTTTTTTTTAACCCCTGAGGGTTAATTCTTTTTTTTTAACCCTCAGGGGTTACATTTATTTAATTAATTTAAATATTTTAAAATTGTATATTTAGCTAGCTGGGGGGGGTGGAAGTTAGGGGGGAATTGGGGGATTTGGTGTTAGGATAACTAGAGGTTAACGTTAAAAGTTTTAAAATAAACTTTAAAAAGTTAAAAATTAAGCTAAAAAAAGTTTTAACAACGTTTAAGTAAAAAATAAGAAACTCCCCCCTTTACCCAGTCCAAATAAAAATTAACCCCTTCCCTGCCAGTTGATCATTGCCTACAGTGTTCAAAATACAGATCACAGTATTATACTGTGATCTAATTTTTTTTAACCCCTGAGGATTAACTTTTGTTTATTTTTTAACCCTCAGGAGTTCAATTTATTTAATTAATTTAAATATTTTATAATTATATATTTTGCTAGCTGGGGTGGGTGGGAGTTATGGGAAAATGGTGAATTTACTGTTAGTGCTGCTTACTGCTAGTTAGGGGTTAACGGTAAAAAAAAATGCTTAGAAAAATGTTAAATCTGTAAAAAAAAGTTTTAAGAAAGTTTAGGAAAGTTTAAAAAAACTTAATAAGCAAAACAAAAGTTTAAAAATTAGTTCTTAAAAGTAAAAAAGTTTCAAAAAGTAAAAAAAAATACATTTAAAAACGCTCATTACCACTACACCTGGAACAAACTAGAGAAGAAATGATCCCACGCTAAGGTTCAAAATATGCCTTTTGAATTACCCCAGGGTGTATTCTTTAATAAATAGTATGTGTTTGTGGGGATGTTTCAATAACCAACTACTCCAAATTGGAACATGGACACAGCGTAAAACTTAAAAGTTAGAAAAAAACTGAAAGGCTGCGTCTCAAATATGCCCCTTTAACATCCACATATACCTGACAAAGGTACATACGGGGTATTGCTGTATTCAGCTGACATAGCTGAGCAACATATGAAGTATTATACAATCGTAGCACATATAAGGTTTGCAAAATATACTGCGCAAACTCACCTTGTGTGTCAAAAAGGCAGAAAAAATGCTTATTACCACTACACTTGGTACAAGCTAGCGTACAAATTATCACACGCTAAGGTTCAAAATATGCCTTTTGAAATACCCTAGGATGTCTTCTTTAAGAAATGGTATGGCTCTTTTGGGTATCTGGATTATATAGCCTGGCAAAATACTCTAAAATGGGACATGGGCACAGCGTAAAAATTAAAAGTTTGAAAAAAATGGAATGGCTGTGTCCCAAATGTGCCCCTCCGTTGTCCACATATACCTGGCAAAGGTACATACGGGGGTATTGCTGTACTCAGCCGACATACCTGTGCAACATATGAAGTATTATACAGTGGTAGCGCACATAAGGTTTGCAAAATATACTGTGCAAACTCACTTTGTGTGTCAAAAAGGCAGAAAAAACGCTTATTACCACTACACCTGGTTCAAGCTAGCGGAAAAATGATCCCATGCTAAGGTTCAAAATATACCTTTTGAAATACCCTGGGGTGTCTAATTTAAGAAATGGTAGGCCTTTGTGGGGTAGTTTGAATTTAAAACCTGCGAAGATGCTTGGAAATTGCACATAGGCCCAGCGTCAACATTCACAGTTCGGTAAAAACTGATATGGCTTGGTCTCCTATATGGCACTGTAGCTTCACGAAATAGTGCCAAAGACATTCATTGGGGGTGTCTTTTTACTCAGAAGACTTAGCTGAGCATAATATGGGGGGTTTGAACTTAGTGGCACAAATATACAAAATGCCCAGCAAAAATGCAATCCGTACGTAAAAAATTCACAAAATTATTTTTTACCACATACTTTGGCATATATTGGTGAAAAATGGGGGCATGATAAGGCACAATATACACCTTATGAGATACCCTGGAGTGTCTACTTTTACAAACGGTAGGCCTTTGTGGGTTTTTTTTTGAACAGTCAAACTGTTATAATACTCCAAATGGAAGCAAAGGCTCATTAAATCCATCTCTCAAAATTCTACTGTGAATACTGAAAAGGACATGTCTCCTGTATGGCACTGTGGCTTCATGAAATAGTGCCAAAAACATACAATGGGGGTGTCCTTTTATGCAGAAGACTTAGCTGAGCATAAGTTGGGGGGTTTGAACTTAGTGGCACATGCAAAAATGCCCAGCAAAAATGCAATCCGTATGTAAAAAATGCACAAAATAATTTTTTACCACATACTTTGGCATATGTTAGTGAAAAAATGGGGGCATGTTAAGGCATAATATGCAACTTATGAGATACCCTGGAGTGTCTACTTTTACAAATGGTAGGCCTTTGTGGGGGTTTTTTGAACAGTCAAACTGTTATAATACCCCAAATGGAAGCATAGGCTCATTAAATCCATCTCTCAAAATTCTACTGTGAATACTGAAAAGGACAGGAATCCTATATGGCACTGTAACTTCACGAAATAGTGCCAAAGACATACAATGGAGGTGTCATTTTACTCAGCAGATGTAACTGAACACAAAATAAAACTTTGTACAGGAATAGCACACACCAACTTTACAAAATACACATGAGAATTTCTTTGTTATATGTTTCTGTGTCAAAAAACAAAAAAAACACAATTTTACTCCAATATTTAGCAGAGGTTGGCGGTACTTAGAAAGTGTCAAAACAACCTTAGGTAAATAGCCCGTGATGTCTACTTTATATAAATATATACTTTTGTGTGGCAATTTTTTCTTTGATGGCTATTAATCTTACAAGACAAACATACCAAATTCTAAAATCGCTCCACATTAAAAGTTTATTTTACTTTTTGTGCTTTGTGACCTGTAACTACCAAAAAAAACTTAAAATCCCAGACACATTATATATTCTGTAAATCAAAACAACTAAATGAATTTATTTTTTATTACTTTCCTTAACCTGCACTAATTGTGCACACATTATTATTGCAAAAACTGTAAAAAAAAACACATATTTTTTAATTGTTTTTGCATTTTTCTGTATTTTTTTTTATAATAAATAAGTATATATATATATATATATTTTACATCAAATTAAAGCCCTTTCTGTCCTTTAAAAAACGGTATATAATATGTGTCGGTGCAATACATTTGTAAAATGCAAATTGCAGTTGAACGCAAACAGCATAAAATGAAGAAAATGCTGTTGTCATTAAGTGAAAGACAAGCTTTTGAAGCTCTGTCCTTAAGGTGTTAAAAGGAATCCATGTTTAAAATGAAATGAGGCAAAAATGTAATTCTTTGTTAAACTAATTTGCATATGCCCACCCAGAATCCTTTGTGGTTGGAACATTGCTGCAGTTTAGGGATTTCTGTGGGAAAAGCAAGTCTTATGGCTTGACTGGTGTGCAGATTTTTGTTTAACATTGTATTAACTATCCACAGACTTCAGGTGGAAGAGGTTTTCAATCACAATATTTCCCCACCATAACCTCATTGGATAAATACATGTATTTAGGAAGGAAGAAAAGGAAGTATACCAGCGCTTATATTACAAAAATATTCTGACAATGCACAAGGATTATATATAAATTAGCTGCTATAACATCAAGATATCTTTAAAAGTAGAACTTGTAAAAATGGAAAGTAGATGTAGCGCTATATTTAATAATGGAGATAAAAAGGCAATACCTTACAGAGTCTTTACAAATTAAATAAATCTTCCCAATTTGAGTTTCTAAAAAACACAAAGAAAAAACAGAACGAACATAGTGTATACCGTATGATACAATGTAATAATAGAAAAAAAGGGGTAAAATCCCACTCACACTTTTTAGAGCTATGAAATAATAGCTCAATTTCAGCGTTCTTGGGGTTCAGTAAAGGCGACCCTCACCCTTCTTGAATTCCAGTGTTTCTGATGTTCTATTAAAATGAAACAGGACAAATATGGTGCAGTACCGTTGGTCTTTAAAGAAAGGTGATAAACCAAGATGGGGTACTTACAAACTTAGAGCCATCCAAATCGGCTCTGATCAATGCGTTTATGTGGATAGGGTCCACACACCTTCTTTAGAAAAAATGTACATGTACAATGTACAAAAATATCCACATAAACGCATTGATCAGAGCTGATTTGGATGGCTCTAAGTTTGTAAGTACCCCATCTTGGTTTATCACCTTTCTTTAAAGACCAACGGTACTGCACCATATTTGTATCACCCTACGTAAGCAGCTTTGGTCCTATACATCCTGCAAACAGTTTTATCTATTTTTTTAGAATATATATACAGAAAGGTGTGGAATAAGTGGCACTATATAATATGTGATTTAAATTAGTGAATATTAGCTGCTATATACACTCTGTGGGTACTCCTCACAACCCACCATACATAAACACCAAAAAAACAGAAAAAAACTTAGGACCTTGCTGGTGTTTCCACCTTTTGGGTCCTTAGATTTTTAGTGAGTGCAGCGCTATATAATCATGTGAGGTGAAATTGTGTTTTTCCAATATTTTAAAAAAAACACTTACCCTCTACAATAATCTCAAGAAATGATGTGTATATATAAAACGAGAAGAAAAAATATACAAATAATAGTGCAGTATATTACAAATTGTGAAAAAAATTTATGTAAGTGACAAATGTGTCTAAACTCACATTTCCTAGAGCCTTTTCTAGTTTTTAGGCTCTAAACTTCCAAGCGTCTTGTGTCTTTTTAGGTAGACTACACGACCCCTTTCTCCAGGCAATGGTATATTCCTCTCCACAGCATGTATAGAAGACACAAATGTATCTTCTTACATTGCTCCCCATTCTTGATTGTTGTTGATATATTTCGTTTCCCAGTATGCCATAAAAAGATTGGCATAACTTGGAGCGAACCTCGTTCCCATAGCGGTGCCGACCTTTTCAAATTTGGCTTTTTACCAATCCCAAGTTTAATTTCCATCTATTTTTAATTTTATTTATTTTTATTTATTTATATTTTAATTTTATTTTTATTTTTATTTATTTTTATTCCTATTTTTATTTTTATATTTATTTTTGATTTTGTTTTTTTCATTTTTATTTATTTATTTTTATTCTCTACTTTTAATTTTATTTAATTTCATTATTTTTCTATTTAATACTTATTTTAATTTAGATATATACTTCCTTTAATTAATATTTTTATTTTTATTTTCTATTCTTTCTTTATTTTCACTCACTATCTATTTTTATTTTATTTTAGATCTTTATTTCTTTACTTCATATATTCAATTTAATTTGTGTTTTGCATCCATATTTACTTTCACTTCTATATTCATTTTTCTCATTATTTTTTCTTCATTATTTTTTAATTGTTATATTCTAAATTACCATTTAACACCCACTATTTTTACTATTCTTCACAATTTTTTTTTTAATTAAGACATTTCTTCTGTTTTTTATATCCAATATTTTATGGATATATCCCAATATTAAATTTATCATTTCATAATCATCATTTCTTATGACTATTTGTATGATACTAAATATTAACTGGGAATAGGATTAGATTTACACTTGTATACGAATACTATGTACCAAACAGACATTAGATATAGTGTCTCAATGTTTTTATAATTTTTCTCCTTTCTGTGTGCTTTATGTTGGTACGAGCCGATAAGGCTCGAATGTGAACTGTGAAGTAGGAGTTCCCGTTGACCGGGTTCCCCTGTGATGTGGACCGGAAGTTGCGCACAAAGCGCAAAGCACTATGGACCTTGTAGTTACGAAAAAACGGAAGTGACGCGACGGCAATGAAATCGCGTCACGGAAGCCATTGGACCACGAGAATTTCGGCGGGAATAGAAACATTTTTAAACACAGGGACAGTGAAAGACTCCTGAAAGCTGACTGAGGAAGCCGTTGAGATCGTCGAAACGCGTTTTAGCTTAAAGTGGACTTACTATTTTTGTACCACCCATATTTTATCATTCTGTTCTAATAATTTTGTTTGTTATTTTATATATATATGTGTAATTTTAAAAGTAATTCATATATATATATATAATATATATATATATATATATATTATTGTAATAAATTTTCCCTTTTCAACACCATCTCATTGGAACCTGAAAATAATTCCAGGGAAGGGGGTAGTGTCACCCCAAAAAATTGACACCAAGCTGGTATACTTAGAGCCAGTTATCAAAAGGCTCTAGAAAAGGTTAGCACTTTGAATTTTATATTTTATAAACACAACTACTATTGGAGATACTACACTTAGTTTGATACATTTGTGTCTTCTATACATGCTGTGGGGAGGAATATACCATTGCCTGGAGAAAGGGGTTGTGTAGTCTACCTAGAAAGACACAAGACGCTTGGAAGTTTAGAGCCTAAAAACTAGAAAAGGCTCTAGTAAATGTGAATTTAGACACATTTGTCACTTACATACAATTTTTTTCACAATTTGTAATATACTGCACTATTATTTGTATATTTTTTCTTCTCGTTTTATATATACATCATTTCTTGAGATTATTGTAGAGGGTAAGTGTTTTTTTAAAATATTGGAAAAACACAATTTCACCTCACATGATTATATAGCGCTGCACTCTCTAAAAACCTAAGGACCCAAAAGGAGGAAACACCAGCAAGGTCCTAAGTTTTTTTTCTGTTTTTTTGGTTATCTATTTTTTTTACCTTGCTATTTTTTTATTGTTTTTTAACATTAAAGTACTTTTTTATTGTGCCTGTTTCTGCTGCTGCTGGATGCTTGGGCTACATCCTTGAATCTTTTTATTGTGTTTTACACTCCATATGTACGGTGTAAACTATTGTGGTTTTACTTATATTTTTCCATATATATATATATATACCCATGGAGAAAGACTGTCTACATCTATATCCTTGATTGGGCATCATACCACTTCACACGCTAATTTGGAGCCAAACTTATGGCTCTATTACATGTGAGTGCACATTTTATATTTATACCTACCACTGCTCCATTGCTCAATATACTTCATTATACTACGATGTTATTTCAATGAGGATATCTCCTACAACTACGACCATATAAAGAATCAACACTGCCCTTTATTCTTAGGCAGGGATTATTCCGCCCAGGCATATAAATTGGAGCAGCATGAAAGCTCCATAAAACAGTGAGTACATATTTTTTATCTTATTTATACCAACTATTGTTTTAATATACTGCAACATTGGTTTCTTCAGTTTTGTCTTCTTGTTGTTACATATACTTAATTAAGGAATATTTAGGTGCTGCACCTACCTCCTGTTTTACCCAGCTTTTAACTGAAAAAGAGACTCTGCACTTGGTGTTTCAGCTGCTTTGGACTGTAATCATCTTACATAAGCACTAAATTATAGTTTTGTGTTAAAGTACTATTTTTTTTTTATCAAATATCGTTATCTATACATATATGTATATATGTGTGTGTATATATAAATATCAATAAAGTTATGGAGGGGAAAAATAGTGATTTGAAAATCACTTCCATCTGAAGTCAGGAAAGTCAGAAGTCATTTGAAATCTCACATTTATAGTGATGTTACTACTGCAAGGGATTCTGGATGGGAATATTCAAATTTGTTCAATCACGTTTTGGCCTCATTTTTCTATTTTAAACATGGATTCCTTGGAGTTTGTTTGCTGTTTACAGTAGTTTTTAAACACAATTGAGGAAGAAATGCAAAGACAGTGGACCCTCATGGATAGCTGTTTTGTTGTTAATGCAATTCATCAGCATGAAGTTAGTTACTGGCTTGCTATTGAGGCTTGGCATTACTTGCAGAGCACAAACCAAGAAAGTTATGGTGGGGAAATATAGTGATTGAAACCCCTTCCACCTGAAGTCAGTGGGAAGTCAATACATTATTAAACACAGATCTGCACACCAGTCATGCCATAAGACTTGCTTTTCCACAGAAATCTCAAATTTGCAGTGATGTTACTACTGGAAGGAATTCTGGGTGGACATCTGCAAATTAGTTCAACAAAGAATCAAATTGTTGCCTCATTATTCCATTTTAAACATGGATTCTTTGGAGTTTATGTTTGCTGTATACAATAACTTTGAAACACAACTCAGGAAGAAATGCAATTTTTTTGTTGAACTAATTTGCATAAATCGTATAAATGCGCTATTGGGTCAAGAACAAACCACAAAAGGGCACTATGCACTTGGAGATTGTATTTTTATATTCTGGAGGCTTTATTGAATGAAAAGGAGGTGCAATTGATATGTATTAGTGTATTGAGGGGGAACCCAGAAAATATGGTCCCATCTGGAAATTAATCCCCCACATGGCTGATGTTTTTGCATCCTCACAGTATCTACAACTGATTTTGGAGATCTTTCTGTAGCAAACACATACATTCCTACACTCTTTAGTATGGGCACAGATTGTCTGATACATATCATCCGTACCCCAAAAATCATGTTTACTGAGAGACACAACATAATTTGAATCCATGTGTCTAAAAGAGACAATGATGCTCACAAGCATTTCAATTATCTATGGAATGCTAGTGGAGGTTTGCTACCTTTTAAATCCCCCATACACTGGAAAATGGGAGGAAGATCTCCAACAGTCCTTCAATGATGCGGATTCGGACAAGTTGTTAAGAGCTTATGCCCTATCCAGTAAGGATTGGTTTCTGAAAGTTGAATATATTAGAGCAGAGAAATGCAAGGTAACACATTAACTTTGTGGTGTTTGCAGATTTCTACATTGCCTATACTGCTGCATGTTTTGCTGTGCTCTTGAGGGCTGGTGTCCCCCAGGCAACTTTGGGGACACCAGCTCTCAAGAATATAGTAAATATTCTACATATATTTTTTTCAGTTGTGTGTATTTATATTTGTACTTTTGTTGTAAAACCTGGTACACACAGTTGGCACTTGCCTGCACTCTGCTGTTTATGGCAATTGATATATTGCTTTTCACCTATGAGGAAAACTATGAACCACTGTCCATTTTCTGTGCAAGTACAGAACTTTCTCTCATTGTAAGTCATACATGCTGAATAATGTACTATGTTTACTTTTCAATAAAATGTGAGGGATATGTACTACTTTGAGGGATATGTTACAGTAATGTCATGATGCTGGCATCATCAAAAGGGGCACAGGTACAGCAGCCAATATCAGAGAGACCAGAGGAGCAGACAGAGAAGATGGCAGTCCTCCGAATCAGAGTGCCCGGTGGACGGGCAAGGTAAGTTTAGACCTCACACATCTATTTAAAAAAAATCTTTTTATTTATTGGTACTAAAGAGCAAGGGCGTAGTGTGATTCTTACATGGAAGAGGTACAGTATGGTAAATTATTTATTAGTAACACCAGGGTGATTTTACACTTATGGATTTATATATTTATTAAGAATTGGTTAAGACGTATATTGATCCAGTGGAAGGAGGGGCACTGTGCAATTCTGCACAGATGATAGTGACAAAGCTAGCACAATGAGCACTAAAAAGGAACTGTTGCGAGTTAGCAATAAATTGCAATTTGTAGGCAAAATAGCTGAAATGCAAAATGTTATTATTCAGCTAATTTGTAAGCTCAGATGTGTTTTGGTCTAAAAATTGCAATTAACTTGTAAATTCTCCACAGTCCCCAGTTTAGTGAATAAAAACAATGAGTTATTGGAAAATATCAATGTATTATTCTTTGCATATTTTACATATTTTTATTGAAAGAGAATAAAATGTATATATCTATCTATCTTTGGAGTCACAGTTAATTAGATAACAAAACATGTTTTAATGTGAAAATATTAACAGTAAAATGTCAGAACCCAAGACATATGTGTGACACTATATTGTTCCCTTTGTTGGAACCTTAGAATTCAATAAAAACTTTGTGGAAAAAATATTAACAGCTACATCTGTTCTTAACTCTCTCAATAATAATGGATTTGCTATCGTTGTTACAATATTTGAAAATTAGACCCATATCTTAAAATGTTACAGTTCTTCCATAATTACCCACTCAGTTACTAGAGTCCTATTAATAGGACCAGTGCTCAGTACATTTGACAGTTTATCTTTTGTTACAACCAGGTTAATTGATCAAAAAGTCCCAGAGCATTACATTAACCCTGAAAATATGATTCAGAAATCTGATATCACCTTTGGAATTTCAGCTAATGTAGGCAACTGTTCATTTCCTGAAACAGTTCAAGGACCACTTTCATTATTATATCAAATGATAACAGTACTATATCTGTCCTTTTAAAATGCCACTCCTAAGACCTACACTTTTATAGATAAAATACATATTAAAGATATGTCAGGATTTTGCAGGTTGATTTAAAACTACCCAGAGGCTGGTAGTAGTTGAGTTTAACAAGCTCTTATTTAATTATGCTATTTTTCATGGTTACAGTGAGATTCTTAATACTGTTAGGCAGAGTCAATATAACAGGTGTATGGCCTATTTTTTACTTATGATTTACTAAAATACAGCACCTATTAAAATAAACCAACCTTCATATTTAAATATTGAGTTATGTGAATGTGATTTAATTCTACATTCTGTACTTTTGTAGTACTGTGTTTTTGCATCTGTTTCATGGCTCTATATGGTGGCAATAAATTTGACTGGATTACATAAATCTGCTAACATGGAAAAGGCAACAATTCTGTAAAGAAAAATCTATATTGTCAATATAATATATTGTTAAGGTTGTATTCCATTACAATATGAATGGGTCTAGAAATCTCACAGGTGTGTGGCCTATTTTACAACTTGATTTAACCCCTTAAGGACCGAGGACGGTTCAGGACCGTCATCTGCATTTTCCCATTGCCGACCGCTGACGGTCCTGAACCATCCTAACGGTCTTAGTTACTTACCTGATCGCCGTCGTTCCCCCGGCGGCGATCAGCGTTGCTCCCGGTGTGGGGAGACTGCCTGCAGCCCAGACAGTCTCCCCACACTGGATTAGGACCCCTGTGGCCATGTGATCGCTTAACACAGTAGGTGTCCATTTGTCTGCCTGCCGGGGGACTGTCTGTGCTGACAGGCAGTCTCCCTGCTAGTGTAAAATCAAAAAAATTAGTGTTAATAAAAAATAAAAAAAAATTATATATGTGTATATATATCTATGATATAGACATATATTATATCTATATAATATATGTCTATATATCATATGTATAATGTCATACTAAGTGTATTTTTATATTAATATGTACTTATATTAATATAAAAATACACTTATAATTAAATTACACACGTGTGTATATATATATAATACATATAATAACTATATATTGTATATATATTATTATAAAATATAAATAATAAGTAATTTAAATTAAATTACATTTTTTTAAAATAATAATAAAAATTGAAACAAAAATTATATATCTATTTGAAATTTTATTCTAACTGTATTTTAAAATGAATATATATATATTTATATCAAAATACACTTAGAATGAATTTGTGTATATATCTATGTATATATAAATAAATAAAAATAATACAAAATATACATATGTCCATATACAAAATTACATAAATAATTATATAAATATACACGTAGACTTCAAATATATAAAAATGCATATATATTTAAATTCTACGTGCATATTTATGTAATATTTTTACATAATTAAGTAATTTTATTGATTGCAATTTGAGGGACCTGCCTGCAAACCCAGCCCGAAAGTCCTGAGAATTTAATTTGCTAGCACTGTATTTTACCCTGTAACGTTCTACGACACCCTAAAACCTGTACATGGGGGTTACTGTTTTACTCCGGAGACTTCGCTGAACACAAATATTAGTGATTCAAAACAGTAAAACATATCACAGCAATGATATTGTCAGTGAAAGTGACTTTTTTGCATTTTTCACACACAAACAGCACTTTTATTGATGATATAATTGTTGTGTTTTCCAGTTTTTAAACACTAATACTTGTGTTCAGCGATGTCTCCCAAGTGAAACAGTACCCCCCATGTACAGGTTTTATAGCATTTTTGAAAGTTACAGGGTCAAATATATGGGTCAAATATTTTTACATTGAAAATGGCCAGGTTGGTTACGTTGCCTTTGAGAGCGTATGGTAGCCCAGGAATGAGAATTACCCCCATGATGGCATACCATTTGCAAAAGAAGACAACCCAAGGTATTGCAAATGGGGTATGTCCAGTCTTTTTTAGTAACCACTTAGTCACAAACACTGGCCAAAATTAGCGTTCAGTTTAGTTTTTTTACTTTTTTCAAACACAAACAAATATGAATGCTTACTTTGGCCAGTGTTTTCGGCTAAGTGGCTACTAAAAAAGACTGGACATACCCCATATTGAATACCCTGGGTTGTCTACTTTAAAAAAAATATGTACATGTGGGGTGTTATTCAGAGATTTATGACAGATAATAGTGTTACAATGTCCCTATTGATAAATTTTAAAAATGTATGTTTTGAAACCGCAATATTCTACTTGTACCTATAGCCCTATAACATGCAAAAAAGCATGTAAACACTGGGTATTTTTAAACTCAGGACAAAATTCTGAATCTATTTAGCAGTTTTTTTCATTCGCCTTTGTAGATGAGTAAAAGATTTTTCAAGTAAAAGTAAAAAAACATGTATTTTTTTCAATTTTTCATCATATTTTTGTATTTTTTTTAATTAAAATACATGAGATTATATAAATAATGGTATGTAAAGAAAGCCCCTTTTATCCTGAAAAAAACAATATATAATTTGTATGGGAACAGTAAATGAGAGAGCAGAAAATTACAGCCAAACACAAACACCACAAAAGTGTAAAAATATGCCTGGTCGCAAATGTACAACATCGCAAAAACAGTCCAGTCCTTAAGGGGTTAAAGAAATATAATGTATTTGTAGTCTGTATGTTTTAAAATAAACAATTTTTTCCAGAATTAAATATAAATGTATGCAAAACTATATTAATTCTACATTCAATAGAGGGACAAGTGTCCCTTGCACTTGTTATCATGACCCTGTATGGTACTACATCTATCTGAAAATATTGTAAAGGCTATATATATATATATATATATATATATATATATATCTAGAGAGAGAGAATAGAAGCCAAAAACTAAATACATTGAGCTGTGCTACCCTTAGTGAGCAAATAGAATACAAAAATAAATAAATAGAGCATTATAGGAAATATTACACAAGGCAGTAAAAAAAAGAAAACTTTTCTTACATACCACCTATCTTTATGCCATGTTTGATTTGAATTGTACTTCGAAATTTATTGTTTATACTGCCTACAAAGTTCAACAAAAATATTTATTCACTGGAGATAATACTCTCTTATTAGATATGTCTAAATATATATTTTTTTTCCACTTGTACTTTTCAATTATGGTCTTGTATTGTTCATACACAACAACTCTACAAAAACCCTTCAGATGTACTTAGCTAAAAAAAAACATTTCTCTGTGGTAGTTTGAGAAGTTATTCATTTTACATTTATTACTTATAGCTGTTGATATAAAACATCTTTGACTGTCACCTAGATCCCTTTTGAAGAATGAACTTTCACAATATCTTTGATATTGTTAAATTATTTTATTTGGTCTGCAGAAATAAAACATAACTGGTATTTAATAGTCTAAACAGGGGAACACACACATCTGATTAAAAACAAACTAAGGTGCAACAAGGCATGGGTGGTCCCCCCTCCAAAGTTGTACTTGCCTGTGTACACCTAGTTGTTCTAAGTGAGCAAACTTAATTTACAATTAAAGCAACATTTCAGTTACAAAAATAAGCCTTTTCAAGCTTGAAAAAGGAAAAAAATTAGATCTGAAATGTTGTTCTGCTGCAAATAAAGCCTGTTCCCAATTTGGTGTGCAGAGGCCTTTTTCTGTTGAAGAATTGAATTATCATACTGAATTTTTTTCAAGTTCCTGAGTGTTAATTTTAGACAGAATTACTATTTACTATATTTCCTGTAAATAAGCAATGTGTTAGCCTGAACTGCTTGTATACAATTATTGAACTAAACAAAAATGTGGGTTACAGACTACTACCTTGTCAATGTAAATCCACAACTGTCCTATTAAGGAAAGAAGTACTGTATCTGACACTTAGTGATAAAAGGTATGAGTTGGCGTCACAGCACACCTCTCCTCAAAATACTCAACTACGGTGTCATTGGGATATTTGGGAAAATTATGTTAGAAATAAATATCTTGTCATGGCTGCTAGTGTGGTCCAACACGCAGAAACTATGTAAACATATACATAAACAAGGACAGAGCGTAAACCAGACCTTAGAATGGCCGGACTAATACGCTAGAGATAGAGAATGGTCAAAGAGAAAGCTGAGGTCAATAAAGCCAGAAATACTCAAATACCATTTAAACAAGCCAAGTCAGGGGAACCAGAATTCGGAATAACCAGGGAATAGCCAAGATCAGGATACCAGGAAGTAATATTCACAAAGATAAACGCACTCTAGGGAACCAGGAACAGGAAACCACGACAAGGCAAGGTACTGGGATGAATTAGGGATTTAAATATCCCTCTCTAGGATCTGATTGGTCAGAGGGTGACCTCTGACCCCAGAACATGCGCGTGCGTTGATGTTGTGACGTTGTGACGTCACACGCACATTCGTATAATTTTGGGGGGTGGAGCCATGGATGGATGCGACCTCATGGTCGGCGCCATCTTGGATTTCCCCGAGCGGCGTGGAGGAACATTTCCCGGGGGCTGTGACATATCCCCTATAACCCATTTCTCATACCCTGAAATGTTTGTAAACTATTGGCTATTGTCATGATCATGTAAAATTACACTCTGCATTTTATCACTTATATACGCACAGTATGTAAGGTTATCATACTTAATATCTGTATATTTGTGGATGGAAACTACCAACCACCTTTTTCTTACTTTTCATAAAAATGTCCTTAATTCTCTCTTCAAACAGTGAAGTATTGAATGGTATTTATTATGTAGTAAAGTCAATACTGTATTGCTGTATTATACTATGAATTTATTAAATTCAAATAACATGTAGTGTTCCATTGCTTAATGATCTAAAATATTGAAAGTGTTTAATTAGACTTACCTTTATATTGACTGTACTATTTATTGCATATGGGTGCTGCCTACTTTTTGGCCAAACAAAATTACGTCCATTTGTGCATTAGTCTTCAACGAAATTCAACTATCATTTTCATTTCAGAAATGAATTCGTATGAAGGAAATTCCGATCCGTGCTGCATGCCACGGCTGCTTCTTGCAAACATTCAGTAAAAACTCCCTAAATAGGTATCCCTATGGGATTTTCATAGTTAAAGGTTAAAGTTTAGCAGATAGTTCCTTTTTAGTATCCTAATGGCAATCCCACATAAGGATTAGGAGCTATCAACTGTGCCGCAACTGGCATAGCCAACAAGTCAGTACTCTGACTCAATTTGCATATCATTGTAAAACCATAAAATAATAAAAAATGTATTAAAGCAGTTAGTTAATTCAATGTAAAGAAACTCATCCATATTTTATATATATATATATATATATATATAATGAACAGAGGTTATAAAAAAAAAAAAAAACTTTGAAACACAAAAAAGTGCAAACAAAGTCAGAAAACCAGCAAAATGAAGAGAACAAAATAGGTGAATGCACCAAGGATGGATTCCAGGTACCACTAGATCACCAGATTAGTCCAAATTGGTCCCAAAACCTATGTATATGTGTGTATGTATGTATGTATGTATGTATATGTGTATATATATATATATATATATATATATATATATATATATATATATATGTATATATCCAGGAAGACTGCACTCATTTAAACATGAATACATTATAAGGATAACCTACAGAATCCAGCAATTAATATATGATCAGTATTATGTTTCCTTTTTTACTTAGAAAAACATTACATGTATGTCCTCATTTGCTCACATTTAAAATAGCGTTACGTGAAAAACAAATTATTAAACCAATTATTACATATTATCAAAACACTAAAATATTTTTAAATATTTGAACTGTATGTTAGATAAATATTTTTCTTTCTGTTATCTTTTAAGACATTAAGTTCATTACTCCTAAATCAATTTGTTTATGTATTTTTAAACATGACTAGCCAATATTCTATTTGAGTTTAATAAAAATTCTTTGCAAAGCCCCTTTCATCTAACTCAGGTTTCTTTTTGCCTTATGCCCGAAAGTTATTATTACAGGAATGTTTTGCAAGATATTGAATGCTTTAGACACATTAAATTGATAGTAAATAACTTGTCAGGCTGTCAATTTTTATATTAATAAAATTCTTATTAACTTGTTACTTCTATCAGAATACATTAAAATTCAATGTCAGTTTTTAGATTGTCATATTATGTGTAACTGAATGCAATTATATTTTAAATCACTAATCCATGCAGCCTTACATTAAAGTTATATTAAAAAAAGATTAGATTTTTTTTAACACAAATGAATAATACTAACATTTATCTATTTTAATATATTTACTTTAGAAATGCAGTGTACCTCACATGCGAATGTTACAAACTTACGCACAACAAAAAAAAAGAATAAAAAAAAAAGAAATGCAGTTTCTCCAGAATAAGAGAACTATTTGAACTAAACTAATATGATTTGCCCCCTTTATGTTGCGTAAACAAAATTGGTAGCCTTATATCAGATATTTTTTCCTGAATATTTCTCTTTTGGCTATATTAGTTAAAATTGTTTTACATTTAATTAACTCTGCCCCGCACTTTAATTCTTAATTAATTAATTCTTAATTTAATTTAATTAATTCTGACCTCACTTTAATTATTCAATATACAATAACCAATAATTAATATTGATGAATACACCACAAAGCTGAGTGGATCACTGAGAATATATCTTGATTATTCACTCACCCTTATATAGAGGGAGTGTCAAAAATATTTTTCAAACCCAAAAAAGAAGATAACAGAACAAATGATAGTGTAGTATTGTTTTAAGATGTTATAGTAATCAAGTTTTGTAAATCATGTAACTCACATTTTAAAGAGTATGAAGCCAACCCCAAAACCATAGGGCCAGAATGTATTGCTCTGCATGCACCGTGTGAAAGAACAGACTGATATCCTGGCTTATTGATAAACTCATACCACAACATTATGTAATTTTTATTCTTTCCAGAACTATTCAAAAATATACTAATACACACATTTTCCTGCTATGGCAGCCTGAACAGCAATAGCAGAACTATGGACGACTGCCTACATTCCATATTGTAATTACTACTATTTACCCTATAGGACCAAGGAAATGACAGGCTTGTCATAATAACAAGGGCCCTGATTGAATTATTAAAACAATAAATTATGTTATTGTCATGGGCTGTCTCCTTGTAGTAGAGCATGCACAATTGTTCTCATAAGATCTGTTACCTCTGGCTATCAACTAACGTGTTTAATTTGCATGACCTTTTTATTGGTTGAGATACTCTTATGCTAAACAAAAGAATATATAGGCTAAAGAAAAATAAATACTTAAATATGCTCAACCCTTAATGTTGATTGTTTTACATTTTTAATTCTCAGCACACTTTGTAATAACTTTGTAATTCAAAGAGCAAGACTGAATGGCAGCAGAGCTGGTACTTAATGAAAGACATGAGTTTCATTCGTCTGAAACAGTAAATCTTTAATGTGGATGATCATGTACCTCCTTTTATTCCAAAAAAACAAACAAACAGACAAACAATTAACAAACCTCTAATAGATTCGTTTTAATATTTAACAAAATCTGCAGCAGTACAGTGCTGTACATAAAAAAAAAAAAAAACAACTGCTTGCCATTATTTATACCTAATAATATGTAATCATAACCACATCATGCATAGCAAAGTTTTGCTGATGTTGGAATAAAAAAAATTGTGGAATCCTTTTTTAGGTTTTTTTAGGTTTTTAGAAAAAAGTGTTTGTTTATACTGAAACATTAAATATTAACCAGATTCTTTCATTCTAATAAACGTTTCTTATAATGACTAATAAGTTCTCTCCAGTTTGCTTTAAAATATACATAAAGGGTTACTCCAAGCACATGACCATTTCACTGATTTAAAGTGGACATGCCATTGTACACCCCCTCCACCCACTTCCAATGGTTATGGATTGAGGGAATATAAGGTCTTCCTGGCTAAATATTAAAGGACCACTATAGGGTCAGGAACACAAACATGTATTCCTGACCCTATGGTGTTAACACCACCATCTAGCTCCCCTGGACCACTCATGCCTCCATAAATATAGCAACATCTTACTGTATTCGAAGCCTGAAGCTGTAACTCTGCATGCTGTTTGCCTCAGAAAAACAAGAAGTCTGCTGACAACATCAGAAGTGGTAGCCTGATCCAATCACAATGCTTCCCCATAGGATTGGCTGAGACTGTAAAGGAGGCAGATCAGGAGCAGATCCAGCACAATTCAAACACAGCCATGGCCAATCAGCATCTCCTCGATGCTGACGATTTGAATAAATGAATCTCTATGAGGAAAGCTCAGTGTCTGCATTGCGAGGGAGGAGATACTGAATGTTTGGATGCGTTTTAGGCAGCCATGACCCAGGAAGGATCTCTAACAACTATCTGAGGAGTGGCCAGTGAAGTTATCACTAGGCTGTAATGTAAACACTGCTTTTTCTCTGAAAAGACAGTGTTTACAGCAAAAAGCCTGAAGGTAATGATTCTACTCACTAGAACAAATTCAATAAGCTGTAGTTGTTCTGTTGACTACAGTGTCCCTTTAAGTTAATTGCTCCCGACTATTGCCAACGGTTTTCGGGCTGGTGGGAACATTGGGCCTCCCCTCTTGACACTCATGGCTGCTGTGTGGGAGCTGGTAGGTACCTAACCATTTATTATAATTATAACCACACTTGATTTCCATGGGTAGGGGTGGGAGGACATCTCCCAGTTTATGATTTAATTAACTTCCCACATAGTGAGTGAAATTAGAATGTTCCTCCTACTTATTTTAATGTAAAAGCCTCCACCCCCCGGCCACATAGGGGGCACATAAAGGACAATTTTTTGTCTGCCCTCTCTTCCTAAATTTGAAGCATATACCCAATACCCATGTATGTTAATATTTCAGTCTATATGACCCCACTCATGGCATAGGGAAGGTGTAAACTTACCTTTGTATTAACATGGGGGGGGGGGGTCATTTTGACCTGCATATGCTTTTATTAACTATTTGCTCATTGGCTGCTTTTAGCAGTTGAGTCCAATAAGCCCCATAAATGGAATTGAATCACTGAAGTATAAAATAAAGCCTTTAGATTTGGTATTCGAAATTATGTTTATTGGCTTTCGATAAGCTTTTAATGAATAAGCTTTTAATTTCAGTAAAAACTACACAAGTACTACATTTCTCAACTACTTTAATGATATAAAATTAAATGTATGTTAGTATAGAACAAATACATGTTACAAGTACAGAAAATATAGAATTAAATGTCTCAACAAACCTATTTTCTACATATTTTTGCGTTCATTATATACATCCATCCTCTCTTCTTATCACATAAGTGTATATTCACAAATCAAGCATCTCTGTTTAACTTATACAATTTTGTTACTTAGGAATAAGAAATTAATTTGCTTGTGCAAACACCTCTGTAATAATGCACAATTTTTTTCCTTTGGTTTAAGTCAATTCATATTGAGATGTTAAGAATTTGTACTTACTAAATATCTGAAAGGGCGTGAGCAAGCAACAAACCTAGTGTGAACATAAGATAAAAAAATTGTACAAATATAACTGTAGTAGTTGAAATATATGTATCATTAATGTTGCATGAAAATGTAACTGCTAATTATCTTACTATGTTCACAAATGTATAACATTTTGACCCCTGACAAAAGTCGGGCTCACTTTTCTTTCCTTTTTCTCACCTTCACTTTGCACTATGCACATTTGATTTTGTAGACAATTGTACATAATATATTGGGTAGCTGCTCTGTAAGGGAGATGGTATTTTGGTATTGGTAAGTTGCTGGCTTAGCACAGCAACTGAGGTATTATGCTCTATTGCTTGTATTCATTTCCTGTCCTGTGCTGGTAGTAGGCTGTTGCTTTTCTTAGAACAGCCGAGGTATTAGCCTGCTGTCACTATTTATAGTCTCCTTTGGGACATTGTAACCTTTTATTTACCTTTTTACTAAGGGTGTACAAGTGTAGATAGATACAGCACTAGTACCTTGTTACCTTTGGCTATATGATTGTTTCCTGCAATCTAAAAAATAGCAGCAATTACTAGTCTAAAGAACAATCACAACCTTATCATCAAAGGGACAGATAAGGGAGGGGGTATTGTCCTGTTGGACAAAGTAGATTACCTACAGGAAGCTGAGCGAATTTTGGGGAATTCAGAGTATTATGAGATCCTAAGGTCCGATCCTACCATACGTTTCAGAAGGGAACTGAGAGACCTTATAGAATTAGCATTTTTACATGATGCTATTGATAAGAAAGAGAGGAATTTTTTTCTCTCAGCTCAAGGAGAGATCCCCATTTTTTATTACCTTCCTAAGGTACACAAATCTCTCGAAAAACCACCAGGTCGCCCTATTATATCAGGACTAGGGTCTTTAATTGCACCTATCTCTAAGTGGGTGGATTTTCATTTACAAAGGTTTGTTCCACATCTACCGTCCTTCTTGAAGGATACTGGACACGTGTTGTCCATTGTTAAGGAGTTAGAATGGAAGGAACATTACTGTTGGCTCACTATTGATGTGGCAGCTTTATATTCCAACATAGATCATGCCCTGGGTCTTAAAGCCCTCACTTGGTACTTGAAATCTGATCCCCTTCTTCCAGCTCAACAGTCTGAATTTATTATTAGTTTCACTGAATTTATGTTGAAACACAATTATTTTGAATTTAATGGAAAGTTTTTTGTGGAAACTAAGGGAACCGCGATGGGGGCGAGTTTTGCCCCATCCTATGCCAACTTATTTATGGGCTACTGGGAACAGGTTATGATCTTTGCGAACCAGTTTTGAATGGGGCGACTCGCCCTCTATCGCAGGTTCATTGACGACATCCTCATCATCTGGAAGGGTTATTGGGTTGAAGTTGGAAGATTTTATGACGTTCATTAATAATAATCAGTGGGGCCTTTCCTTCACATATATAAAAAACATAAATCCACTATAGATTTTTTGGACCTTACCCTTATTGGGGCCGAAGGTAAAATCATTACTAAAACTTATCAAAAAAGTGTGGATGTCAATGGGTACCTACATGCTAGAAGTGGTCATCATCCCACGTGGATTCATAATATTCCCTCAGGGCAATTCACCAGGATCAGACGTAACTGTTCGTTCGTGTGTGATTATGAGAAAGAGGCATTAATGCTATCTCAACACTTTGTAGAAAAATCCTACCCCTTGAAGAATATTCTGGATGCCTATTTGAAAGGTCTTAAGTTTGGTGTGGTACCACGGTTTGAGGCTCAAAATAGGACCTTGTTTAAGATAAACCCTCCTACACAATCCTTATATCTAGAACAGGAATACCATTCGAGAGAACATTTTAAGATTCTTGAACTTCTGGGTGGAATTGTGGCCCTACTATGAAAAAAGCGAAATTTAGTATCAGCACCAAAGAGGTTGGTACAGGTAAAACACCCATATTCTCTACCACCTTTAATAAAGGTTTTGATGATATCATAGAAATTTTTAATAAATATTGGCCGATATTGATTAAGGATCCTTGGTTGTCATTCTGCATTTCAAGGGTCCCAAGGGTCACCTTTAGAAGGGCTCCTAATTTGAAAAATATCTTAGCCCCTTCGAAATTATATTGTCAAAATGCAGGATATCAGACAGCTTATAAAGGGGTTTTAGTCAACAAGTGTTGTGGTCATACTAAATGCCTCACATGTGGATTTATTTGTCATCAAAGTTCCACATTCAGTCCGTTCAATAGTACTGAGGTTTTTTCTGTACAGTCAGCAATTACTTGCAACACCTCTTTTGTGGTATATCTCCTCATTTGTCCTTGTGGACGGCAATATGTGGGTCAAACAATTAGATCTCTGAAATGTAGGTTTCAAGAGCATAGAACAGCTATAATACGTAATGATAACAGATCCTCGGTGGCCCGTCACTTTGCAATTTCTCATGATAATAATCCTGTTGGCCTTAAACTAGTGGGAATAGTATATATTCCCCCCATCAGGATATAGCTAAGAGGAAAAGGGAACTAATTAAGGCTGAATCAGTGTGGATTTTTAAGCTTAATTCCATGTCACCTAACGGTCTAAATGAGGAGCTAGAACTATTCTGAATGTTCTTTATATTATATTTGATTTTTTATATCAACACATTATATCAACCTGTTAGTTTTTGGTTTTTATTTATGCTTTCCTGGATGCAATAGTAATTTTGCATGTGGTATGCATGTTATATATTTCTGTATTTGTTGCCTGACCTTAATATTAGGATCATTTAAATATTTTTATATTTGTCTTTATTTATATTTGTTTTAATGTATATAGTTTTGATATGATTTGATTTGAATAAGAATGTGAATCCAGCCCGGGTTTTTCGACTGCAATACATGTGGGGTATTTAAACCGGGTTTTTACACACATTATTCTCTGTCTTGAAAAAGTCCCGTGGGAGGGACAAAACACGTAGACGGGTTGATCCTTATACCTGCTGTGATCGGGTGATACTTTGGGAGTGAGAGCAGGAAGTGTTCTGTACTTTGGCGGTCATTTTTGGATGAACTCACTGGTTATCGGAGTTACAGTAAGCCATGGCGGGGAGTGTGTTCTGTACACATCGCGGTCTTTTTTGAAGATTCCGACCGCGGTGTACCACCTAATCATCTCGGAGGACAATCTGTGCTATCCACAGGATTTTACCATCACTCCAAGTTTGCTGCATTCATGTCAAGCTTGCTCCATTCATCATTTTTTACTCTCCTTTTTTTGCACATACCTCGGTGGGGGGCCCACACCGAGGAGAGGTACTCCCTGTATCTATTATACAGTATATCCATTACCTGTTGTATCTGTATTTGGGTTCGGCAGGGATAACACTCAGACACTTTGTTGCTTTTCACATAGTGTCTGGGGAAATTCCTCTGACCCATCTTTGCATTTACAAGTTGTGTGGTTACATTTGTTTTCTTTGAGAGATATACTGTTTCTATATTATCATAGCAGGTTTAGGTCATTTTGATTTTGATTTTTATGTTCATTATTTTTATCCAATTTTATTGAATAAAATATTGGTTTATTTGTATATTCATATTAATAACTGTTTAAGGTTTCTTGATTAACGAGCGCACACGCTTTGTTTAACTTTTGAGCTTATACTCAGTTACAGTCGCTGGTGGATGTGTGTAGCTGCTCTTATATTTATTTTTATGTTTTTATATATTACACCTTTATTATACTCTGCAATCTAAGAACCAGTTACCACCATCACCACTGCTCTCTTAGAATCTGGGGTAGTTGTTCTGCAAGGGGGATGGTTCTTTAGTATTAGTAAGTTGCTGACTTAGCACAGCAACTGAGTTATTATGCTCTATTGCAGGTACTCATTTTCTATCCTGTGCTGGTAGTAGGCTGTTGTTCTCCTTAAGACAGCCAAGGTATTGGCAAGCTGTCCCTATTTATACTCTCCTTTGGGTCATAGTAGTGTTCTATTTACCTTTTAAAAAGGGTGTACAAGTGGGGATACATACATCACTAGTACCTTGTTACCTATGGCCATATGATTACTTCCAGTTTCCATCATTACCACTGTTTTCTGACATTCCTTCCCCCTTATCTGCTATTTCTTATTTTGCCTATTTCAGTTAGTGTATCTGAGGCACAACTCAATAAAGCCTGATTAGATACACATTCACTGATTTTATTCTTAGCCATCCCTTAGCTATCCCCGTACACTATTTAACACTTTATTTTATGCTGTATACAACATTTACCAGTTTTTGGAACCTAGTATTCTACCATTTTGTAGTTGTATAGTGTTTATGTCTGTGATATCATGAAGAGATCTGCACGTCATCATTGCCAGTGACTAACACTGACCCTCTGCCCTTATGAACATTAACTTATAGGAGTCTCATCCTTTAAAACACAGTTGGAACATGCACTTTGTAGTGTGCAGACCTGCATATTGTTTCTAGGGACTGTTTCTCATTTGTGATTGCTAAATCTTTATTACACAATTCAGAGCTATAAAATATGCAGTGCATTCAGAAATGACTCAGGTTCCTTAATTTTTTTCACATTTTGTAATGTTCCAGCCTAATGTTAAAATTGTGTTAAATGTTTAAATATATTAAACATCAATCAATACCTCATAATGTCAAAGAAAAAAAAACAGTTTTGAAAACTTTGCAAATTTATTACAAGTGGAAACGCATTAATATAAGTATTTTGTCCTTTGTAATGACACTTGAAATTTAGCTCAGATGCTTCCCATTTCTCTGGATGATCTTTGACATGTTTCTACAGTTTGTTTGGAGTCCTGTCCACCTGTGGCAAATTCAATTGATTGGACATGATTTGAAAAGGCACACACCTGTCTGTATCTGGTCTCACAACTGTAAATGCATATCAGAGCAAAAACCAAGCCACAAGCTTAAAGAAACTGCCTGCAGAGATGAGAGACATGATTGAGTCAAAGCACTGATCTAGTGAAAGCTACAAAAAATATCAGCAGCATTGAAGGTTCCCGAGAACATAATGGCCTCCATAAATCTTAAATGGAGGAAGTTTGGAATAACTAGCGTGTTCCTAGATCAAAATTGAGCACTTAGTGGGGCCTTGGTAAGAGAGATGATGGCCACTATGAGTGAGCTCCAGAGATCATGTGTGGAGATGGCAGTAACTTATGGAAGAACAACCATGACTCCAGCACTCTAGTTTTTATGGCACACTGGCTAGAAGGAAGCCTCTTTACACTGCAAACACATTGAAGCCTGTTTTGGAATTTGCAAAAAAAAAACACCTAATGAACTCTCAGACTGAGATTGAAAGATTGAACTGTTTGTATTCAATTCAAAGCATCATATATGTTCGAAATCAGGCACAGCTCATCAACCGTACAATACCATCCCAATGGTGAAACATGATTGCTTCATGGTTTGGGGGTGTTCTTAATTGGCTGCAACTGGGAGACTGGTCAGGGTTAAGGGAAAGCTAAACACAGCAAAAATGTAGAGATATCTTTACTTAACACCTAGTCCAGAGTGCTCAGTACAATAGACTCGGTCCAAGGTTCACCTTCAAACAGGACAATGAGCCTAAGCACACAACCAAGAAAACACAGGAATGGCTTATGGACAACTCTGTGAATATCTCTAAGTAATTGCCATGGCAATTGAACCTAATTAAACCCCTCTAGAGACCAGAAAATGGCTGTTCACAATTAGTCTCCATCCAACCTGACAGAGATTGAGACGTTCTACAGAAATGAATGTCAGAAACTACCCAAATCCAGATGTTCAAAGTTAGTCACGTCATAAGTTAAGGGTCTGAATACTTATGTCAATATGATATTTTATATTTTCTTTTTATTATATTTGAAATTGTGTCAAAAATCTGGTCCTTGCTTTGTCATTATGGGGTATTGTGTGTACAGTGATGTAAAAAACAATGTAAACAATTGTAGCATAAAGCTGAAAAATGTAAAAGGAAATGTGACAAAATGAAAAAGTCTGAATACTTTCTGAATGCACTGCATATTTCTTAGTCGGAGATAACTAGGCTAAAGGATAAAAATAACTGTTGAATAAGTTATATCTGAGAAGCTCAGATGTAACCTCTATAAAACACCAAAAATCTAAAATGTTTATTCATGTAATCAGGCACATTACAATGTTTAACAAATGCGAGGAAGGCTGAACTTGATGGACCCAAGTCTCTTTTCAGCTATGCAACTATGTATGTAACTCTAGGCCCACAAAGCACTTAATCTGAAACTGGCTCAGTCTGAACTGTATAAAGTACTTCCTGCTATATAAGTATTTACTGCATGGGGAATAATTATTTCCACAATGGTAGTGGGGATCAGATTTCATTTATTTATTGCACTTTCATCTGGACCAAAATATGAAGTTAGCTTAACCTTATCTAATTCTCAATTTCAATTATAATCATATAATTATTTTTCTTACATTATTTCACATCTCTGCATGGCCCAATCTTCACTCATTTCCTCTGCAGTTAAATAAATATGACTGCCTTCTATTTGACTACCTACTCTATATACTTTTATTTTATTTCTTATTTTACGGTGAATCCGACTGGATTTATATAGGCACATCACACAACATAATATATAAATCCCTTATTTGCACAGCCTTGACAAATTTATCTTTTTTTCCCCAACCTTTTAAAATCCATGTATTGTTATTTTTCAAGGTTCCACTACATAACTTAAATTTAAGTTGAAAAAGTTATTCTAAATGTCTGTGTCATAGTACACTCCAGGCAGTAATCATCATTCAAATTCAAACATCTTTTACTGCACGCACTAAATAAGGTAGTAATCTGAAATCAAGCGAATCTTTAGTCAAAAGGGTGAAATAACTTTCCAGTTCAGCAATATTCCATGTACAGTAACGCCAATTCCATATACGCAAGCTTTCTCTTTTTTTTTTTCATTTGATACTTTCCATACTACAACTGTTCATGTTTAACCTTGTCGAAATTCACACATTTTAATCTGCTACTGTATTGAAACACCTGTTTGGATTGAATTTACTGCTACATATAATCAGTTTTTCAAACCCTTTACATTTACTATAAATATATATTTTTACCACTTAGTATAATCCATAAATTATTTTTTTTCCCCAAAATAAAATTGCTCCTTTACCTTGACAAGTTACACATTATCTCTTGGAAAATGACAATTCTTTATCCTCTGATGTGTTTTATCCAATGCATTATAAATATTTGCATTTATATTCACAAAATGCTTAAGGGGACACTCTAAGCAGGCTGTTGTGGCTGTGATGCCAGGAGACCCCTGATGCCACCCCAGTGTAAGCTGTCAAACTGTTTATGAAAAGTGTGAAACATATATGGCTCTGTCAGTCATCTGGAGTCCTATACTTTGACATAATCATACCAACTTTTGACATTCATTGGTATGCTAGCATGGAACTGTTCCCATAAAAATATCTGGAAAAAAAATGATGTCTCTATTTTATTTCTATATTGACTCAACAATACTTGAAATTCAGACTAGAATAATCTTTTTGTAGAATAATCCATTTGTGTCTAATTAAAAACTAACAATATCTGACTGGTAGTTTTATTTTTTTTTAGCATGCAATATAGCCACTGTAAATTAAATAGCATTTATGAGCAGTTATTAATGAAATGCACCTAAGCTATTGTGAGTATTTAATGATGAAATGCAAAAGCTACTAGCAGACAATTTTAATTTTTTTGCATAATATCACAATTAAAAAATTAGTTATTTTTATTTATTTCAGTTTCCTTCATTAACATAAAGTGTCCAATATTTTTTTCTCTCCTTGCATAACATACTGTATATATTAATATGTTTATATTTATATATGTAATTGTTATCTCATCAAATATGTGTCTATACAGTTTTTTTTTTTTTTTCTTTGGTGAAGAGGGATTGACCTCCGATATATTTTAGCAATCAAATATTTAATTGCATTGTATTGAAAAGTAATTTTCAGACCTACAACCATGTGACAAACTTTACATTAATTATACTTATTAATCTATGTCTGTACTCACTTATTATCAGAAACAATGTACTTGGAATGTGGGATCCCTAGTATTGACTGGCTAGGCAACTCCCGATGTCCAACCCTTGACATGGGCACTGTAACTTGCAACTAAATGTATTATTTGTATACTTTGTGCACTTATCTTTGAGGATATGTTATACTTTGTAAAGCTTTTATTTTTTTGTTTTACCTACTCTTCCGTTGCATAGGACAATAGACCTTGTTGTATCTTATGTCTTGTTAGACTTACTGCTATTGAGTCACATCTTCTTATTGGCTGTTTCTAAAGAGAGTGGAAAAGAGCTAAATATCTGTAAATAAATAAATAAATAAATAAATCCAAATAAACATCTTCTCTATTACCTCTTTATTATGCAGAGGAGGGATCGACATTACCCTGAAATGTTTTCTCCATATCATTCATGGTCTTTAAGGCTTCTGCATCATTTACATAATAGTAATAATAATAGCCTTAATATGGCATATTATACAAAGATATGTATGGCATTTCAGTTATCTTTATGCAGAAGTTTATGCAAATCTATGGTATTCTAAGTTTGCTTAATATTTAATGCAAATCATTAATAAGGTTGTCACAGGAGGACATTTTACTTTAGTGGTTATTCTAAATAAAGATATATGATAAACATTTTAGAACATACAAACATTAACATTGTTTTATGTCTCTGTCTGTGAACCTTATAGAAAATATAATTTCCTGAATCTTAATAAATGGGTTTTCACTATCCAATTAAATGACATGCCTTTTACAAAGTTATTTGAATGTCTTTATTTTGGGATTTCAATAAATTCAGAAAGGACTTTATCTCGATTTTCTTAGCCCTTTGTTTCATACCTTTACTTGACATTGCTTGAGGTTATGAAGGAAACTTCAGAGATGCTCATATTTTATATGCAGCTCTCATTTTGTTTGCATACAGTGGAATAGATTGAGCCCAAAAAAAAGGTATTTATTTTTACTTTACACTATATTTAACATTTTTGAAAATGTATTGTAGTCGAAAGAGGGACACGTGAAAGCAGTTACTTTTGAAGTTGTGGTGTCACTCCCAGATGACACAATGGGCTGGATTCTTTTAGCAGAGTAAGGACCTATGCTGCTTACTGAATAACAATTCCTCTATTGAAGTCTATGGCATTATTACTATTCGGTAAGCAGGGCAACCCCTTACTCTGCTAAGAGAATCAAGACTAATGTTTCAAGCTTCCCTTTGTTCTTCTCCAAGTTAAGGAAGAAAAAGTAGATCTATTATAATAATAGATGTATTCTATATTTAAAACATATAAATTCTTGCTTAAGTATCAATAATTAAATAGTGTCTGACATATTATAGCTACTTTAATGGTACAACAAATTATCTCATAAAAATATGACCATAAGCCAAATGACCATAAACAAGAAAGGATATTAAACACCTTTTTTATTATCACAATAAATATTGCAAATAACAAAGTCAGGGTTTAATATTGCATTTTTATTTATTTCAATGTACATTTTTACAAGTTACATTTTTACATTGCCTTGAAAAAAATGTAAATCTGCATTTTAACCAATGATTTATTATTAAAAAAACAATATGATGATTAGAAATAATGTGAAAATGTGCACAAACTTGAGCTGGCTATTGTTAAAAAATGATTCTAACGTTGTATTTGTATGATTTTTTTAAAAACTATAATAAGAACATTATTAATTCCTTTGAATAGATATGTGAAGAGCTTTCATGATAGCATACTCGCATTTCCCATATTGTAATTTTCCACATTTTCCACATATGTTCTCATTAAATTGAACATACTGATGTAGAGGATTACATGGTGAGTTTAATTGTCATGATATTATAGAATGAACATTAACAAGCATTTTTACTGATTCCCTATAAAAAGGTGTTTTGCTGACTCAAAAATACTAAAGTCAATACAACACATGACTCTGGATTTGTCACTAAACAGTATATTCAGAATTAGCAAATGACTCACCATACTCATAATAATTGCTCTGACTTAATAAATAAATAGTTATATAATGTTTCAGAGTTTCTATGAAAATATAATTCTAAGATGATTTGATATAATAATCATAAGCACATATGTGATTCTTAAAGGAAACACATTACATTCAAACACTCAGACATTGCTTACAATTACAGCCCTGCAAGGATGGGCAAATGGTGTACTATATATATGACATTTATGTTTTATGTTGTATATAGCGTTTACTTAACTTTGTTCTGCATGAACCTTTTTATTAAATATCCCTGCATTGGCTTAGTTTTTCACAAAACAGGACTCACAAGCTAAATATCTCAGCTTAGTTTATATACATATTCAGGTGGTCTTAGAAGAAGAGGAAATAAGGAAGTGATCTTCATTAAAAAAAGTATCAATTACAATATACTGTATAGTTACTTGAATACCTAATTGACAATGGCAACATTTCTTTATTACCCACTAATCCAAGAGCATAGAGTACTTAATAGTCTACTCTACACTATAGCTGATCATTTTGGTGGTAGATTGCGTTGGGAACATGTTCAAGTTTGATATGTATAATGTATATTTTCTCTCTTTAGTGTTAGTATTTAACAATAACTCTAGGTCATGCCAAAGTAGGCATTTCACAGCAAAAGCTATTGTTTTACAAATGACAGATCCATCAGAACATAACAAGAACAACAAAGCAAGGACTTAGCTGGTCTTTACTGAAGAGGTTGTTACATCAGTTAATATGTTTTTTCAAGCAAATAGACAAAAAAAAGAGTACAACCGGTTTCCATCATTGTAAGATGTAACACAGAATATGGCTAAATAAGAAGCTCTGTTTGTGTAACGGCTTTGAGGTCCATCTGTGCTGCATGAATTAAGATGGAAAATGTGTTCATTAAGGAGCTTTACTTTGTTAAAAAGTGTTTCTAAAGAATTAATTAGTGATTGTCATAGTTCAAGAAGTAAAATATATTTATAAACTGAATGCCCTTGAAAATGTTAATCTAGTAGATGGATCCCTTGAGCTAATTTATTTGGTCTTACATAAAAAGTATTCAATTGCACATTTTCCTAATAATAACAAGTTCAGATAGTTTGACAGTTGTTATTGCAAAAATAATTATTAGTTCAGTATCTAAAAATATCAAACACTGAATGGTGAAGCTTACCTAACAGACATTGCATAAAACAGCTTTTTACATAACACACACAATTCACAATTGTGTAGCTTTAACAGAGAGCAAATTTCAGTACAATAAACCATAAATAAAAGTTTACCTCCAAGGTACAGTGATTCATTAAATAAAAATCATTCATTCATGAAATAAAACTCTATATAACTTTAAGAACAACTAAAATAAGGAAAATAATAAAATCATGAAAATAGTAATGCATTGTCTGGTTAAAGAGGCCCTTTAAGTACCATAACAGTTTAACGTAGTGGATATGGTGCAAAGAGGCAGTACATGCAATCTGACAGTTTCTATAAAGCCATTTGGGAGCCGTTTCAAAAGAGCACAGCTTTCCGTAGCACCTATGAGTTGGAGGAGTTGCTAGGTTATGGATTCTTTAGAGTATTGGTGACAGACTTTTTATAAAGTCTCTGTCATTCATTGAAGATACACACCATTGAATAAGGCTTCATTCTTGAATAGTTTATTCTATTATTTGTTTATTTTAGTCTAAAAAAGGTTTATTTACATATACCAGATATGAAACAACCTTTAGTGATAAGAGTTGGGAAAAAAATTGCATAAGGAGAGTACAGATTGTATGATTTTTATTTTAATACATATTCTCTACAATAGTTTTAAAGTATATACGTAATGTTAGATTCTGGATTTACAAGTTCTTACTCAATAGTAAGTCCACCGGGAAAATTGCTATTGAATAAGCAACACAAACCCTTATTCTACAAACCATTAGATGGAAAACTACTTTTTCTAAGTTACTAATTGTATTAGTTGATGTTACATTTATAATACAACTTATAAACTAAATTTTTTTTATTCACTTGGCACTTGCTTATGTGATGGTAAGTTATTCTGTCTTCTTTATTTATGTACACACTTATAATGTGTTAACCACCATAAAGATAATATGTTGGTTTTCTAACTAATTTGTGATTATCTTTTAAATCTCCAGCCAATGCAGAGTCACAAGTATATAAGATCACTTAGGGGATTAAAGTTTTAAAACTGGTTTATCCTGTCATATACTGGGTGGTGTGAGAACATATATATATAGTATATGACATATATATATATATATATATATATATGTGTGTGTATATATATATATATATATATATATATATAAAAGTACAAACACATCCACATTATATATGTGTGTTTGTGAGTTTTGTGGATGTGTTTGTGAGTGTTTATTCTGTAATGCTGTTTTGTAATTCACTGTGTATGTATTTTTTTGCTATGGTTGAATAAATCTTGCACAGGAATGTCTTCTTTCACTGTGGCACGGAATATTAATAAAGGAAATGTTCCACTGTGAGCTGGTCTTGGCTTAAAGATTCATGAAAATCAGAACAGTGGAAGTGCTCAAGCGTCAAATGCCAGCTGTATATTCAGAGTGTCTTTTTAAAGTTCTTCCTGCTCTGAAGCTAAGATAATGTCACTTAAAGTGTTTGGAAATCTCTGTGCATTCATTGAACAAACATTTTTTCTCAGTCCTCAATAGTGAATGTATCCTTAAATGTCATAAGGGCTGGATGAAAAGGAGCCTATTTTATTTATAAGATAAATATGTTTTTTTTTTTTACATAAGCAATATTGATAACATTAATTCATGTACCAGTAGTATACAACGTCTCTTTAAAAAAAAATGTATTCTTTATTTTTGTCTCACTTCACTTGTGAGTAAAAAAAAGAAAGAGAAACAGCAGTATCAACACAATATATGTGACATGAGCAGAAAGTAAAACAGTATATTCGTAATCTATTACATTGTGAAGAGATAATTTTTGGTTTTGTACACTGAGAATGAGGTGCTAGTAAGGCATTGCGTTTTAATTACAAGGAGCAATTACCTTCCTCTTGGTTCCTCCTTATGATTTTAAGTTAGATATAGACAAATAAGGTATGGGAAAAGCAAGGATGGGGCGTGGGGGGTAGATTTTCAGAGAGAAGCCGTACCCTCCATGGTGCACTGAGTTGGGTATTCAAGAGTGGGTTTTAAGTTATGTGATAAAGGACACAATTAAACCCATTTTGTAAAATTATATCTGGATAGCGTCCATGTTAGGGTCTGGATAAAAAATAGTTTTTTAACTAAATATATAAAGTGAGCCAACAACAGTGTAAAATAAGAGAAAAAAAGAACTGAGAAACAATAGAGTGGTGTACAGGCAAATTGTACTAGAGTCCCCATGGCTTTGCAGACTCGGTGAGGTACACCCCCGCTGTCTGGGAGCTTTGCACTGGGCATCCTTCAAGTAACTGCAGCTGTGGTTGGTCTAAGCTGGAATATTGGCATCTTGGAGAGGTCCAGACTTGCATGGTGTTATCTTGAGCACCAGTGCTTGTGATGAGGCCCAGGCTACTCATGGTGGTTTCGAGGTCCTGGAGGTTCAGTGCTCTTTGGTTCTTGCCCTTCTGGGTGAACAGTGTCATTCTAGGAACTCCCCAGTGGTAGGTAATTCCTTTGGTTCAGAGAACCTGTAACTTTGGTCTCAAAGATCTCCGCCAGGCAAAGGTATGTCATGTGAGGTCTGAAAAGATGAGGAAGGATGAGCCCTCAGATTGGATTGGCGTGTTCCCTCTCACTGCTGCAAGAAATGCCGCTTTGTCTTGAATAGCTTGAAAGCGGATGATTAGGTCCACCATAGCTGAGGCTGGGGCAGTTGGTGATAACCGGAACATGCCATCCATTTTAATTGCTTTAGCTTGTTCATGTGGCATTAGTGCGGCAAGGAGCCATATGATGTAGTGTGGTATTTCATCCGTGCTTACATCTGCATGGGAGACCCTCAATTTCATGTTGTGGCATCTCCTCTGATCCTCCAGTATCTCTTCTTGGGTGTGCATAGTTCACTGAACTGGTTGGATCACCTACAATTTATGCTCCATTGAGGTCTTGAGCACTTGTTGTGGTTTCTTGCAGTGTGATTCTAGTGGTGACACTTTTGATGGAGGCCTTAAATTGTGAGATGTCTGCAGCTATACCTCTGTGCAGTTCTCCCAGCATAGTTTTGAGAAGAGTCGCCGTCACCGGCTCCTGATCTTCTGCAGAGGGGTCAGGCTTTCCCCCAGGCATTGTGCCAAAAAATGTGCATGATTCTGTGTTCTCTGTAAAATCCTCTAATGAGAATGAGGAGCTTTTGTCAGGCAGAGCTGAAGGAGATCACCGATATTCCGGCTATTTGGGGTCTTTTCTGCCCTGGACTTTTTTAGTTTTACGGCACATGGTTGTTAACACTGGCCCAGGGGTAAGTTCCACTCTGCCCGGGTGAAAAGTACTGTAAAATTACTTTCTAAGAAGTGATGTATAACATTTACAATACACTCCAGTTGTATAAAATATAGTATACAGTATATATAGTATAGTATAAATTAAAAAATGTTTTTATAGCCTTAGAAAATGATGTCTCGTTTGTGCTAATGACACAATTACTTTGCTTAATAAACTCAGAAAGTTGTATTCTTCCTTTAGTGAAAAAATGTGGACAAACTCAATGACAATACAGTTCTGGGGGCACTGTAATGCAAAACAATGACAAAACCCTGTGCAGAGTTGTATATATTTGCAGGTTGCTGGTTGGTTGTAAGCAATACTACAGACTCTAAGTAGCAGTTTGTTTATAGGCTTTACCCAGAATATGCTCAAGCACCCAGCTTGTATAAGGCAGGTGGAAGTAATATACAGTTGTAATCAAAATTATTCAATCCCCCTCCCATTAAAAATCAGTTTTATTGTCAAAATGTACACACTTTCAGCTATAAGCAATGAAAAAAACAAATAAAAGCAATTGATATAGCTCAAAACAATGAATGCTTCAAGTGGTTTCCCAAATTCAACTGAATATGCAACTTATAATGATTTCTTCAGTTCTTCAGTGTCAAAATTATTCAACCCCTTCATGGAAATCATGGCTGTTACGATAAGTTGCAAAATTGATATATAGACAGACACCAGCTTCTAGCAGCGTTCCTGAGGAATCTTATACCATTGATTATGAGCAATGGCCTCCAGATCAGTTGAAAATAATACCAGAATTTGCTATATTATGTCTACATATCCCTTTGGTGTATCAAGTAACTTGGTTCCTCCATCTAGGCTGCCTGTTAGCCTTTACAAACCTTACCCTTTTCTGCCAAGAAACATTGTTAGCGAAATATTTAAAACAGAAACAATATTTTCTTCTTCATTTGTATTGTGCGCCCTGACTGTGATGACTGAACTGAATCTTAGTGCCACTTACTAAATATAAAATATGTTTTAAAGGAACACTTCAAGCACCACTAGAGCTTGCTGTAATGGTTATGGTACCAGGAGTGCCCTGGTGTCCTCATTGTAAATAGTGAAATAATTTTAAAGTTCATTGATTTCTTACACTGGAGAGCAATAAACTATCTGTCTGGGCTAAACCTTACAGTGCATCAACTGACGCCCAGAAGAGATAATTGAAGCTACAACTCTCCCAACTTGCCCAGACCATACAGTATCCCCATAATTTGACTACATATAATGGAGGAAAAGCCAGAGCACTACTAGCACCATAACCTCTCCAGCATACTGTGGTGGTTATAATTTGAGGAGTGTTCCTTTAATGTAAACTGTAGCATCACTAGAAAAAAGGTTAACGCAAAGTCGATTTTCTATTTTCTTTCCCATTACGTATATCCAGAGAAGTGACAGGTCCCCTTTAAGATATTATAAAAAAAATCTGCAGTATAAATAAAAAAAAAAGCAAAATGGCTTAATATTCCATCATATGAGACACAAGAGCAAGGATATTACTTTATTCCCCTAGCTAGTTAATAGCTCAGGAGACAGAAACATTTTTTATATGTGGGTTAACTGAGGTCTTGTATGTAAACATGTCTCTTTATTGGTAACACTGTCAAGACAGTGTAGGTAGAGAGTGATTAACAAATTAACAATATCTAATCAACTAATTACAGCTTGCATTGTTTTGTGAATAAATTCCTTTGGCATCATTTCAGCTTTTTTCTGTTAATTGCCAGCTGTAATATTTTTATGCTAATGAAAGAAATTCTGCTAAATAATTTCCGATCCTTATACAATTTTCAAATAAAAATGTTTAACCCCTTGAGGACACATGACATGTGTGACATGTCATGATTCCCTTTTATTCCAAAAGTTTGGTCCTTAAGGGGTTAAATACATCACAAAAGCCTTAAATGTATAAAAACTGTAAAAAAAAGGGATGAACTATAAAGCCGAATTTTTTTGTTGACCCTCATAAAAATAGTAATGAATAACTTGAAAATAAGAGGGATCTCGGACTCTGTGAGCCTCTTTGACTTACACCACTACATTAGACACTTACTTGCCACATTCCTACCACCGAAGCAGGCAAAAGCAGTGAAACTGGATGGGCTATTCCGCCTACCAAGGCCACCTACTGCACCAACAGCTGCACCAGTAGGTCTCATCCTCCGCTTTCAGTATATTCACGACAAAGCCCTTATCCAGGCTGCCACTCGGGGTACGACCTCCCTGCAATTCGAAGGAACTTCATTCCAGCTATTCCCTGATCTCACCCGTAGCACACTGAAATGGCGCAGAATGCTACAATCGCTTTTGCAGCTTCTCCGCTTGAAAAACAACCTCTATTACTGGGGGACCTCGAAATACCTTACCTATACACAAACGGGCACCATCTATCGTGCACATGATTACTCCGAGCTGGAAACCCACATGTGCAAACTGTGCATTGCAGAACCGGCGACTACCATAGTTCTGGCACAGATTGACCCTTCTAGTAGTGAGGAATTCACCCCTCGCAAAGTTCGCCACCAGGCACCTGCTAGAGAAGCAACCTGAAATCCTGCAAAGTTGACTGTTACTCCCACTAACTCAGGAGCTAGCAAGGCTCATTAGGATTCACCACCAAAACCATGATACTAACAGTGACTGCTGCTTGTATTATCTTGTCTTTGAATGTTGTTTCTTTGGTATTCTTTTTCCTCTTTTTTTTTTTCTTACAGACATTTTATTTGTATTTATTTTTTAGACTTACGCATCCAGGTTTTGACCAGTATGGCGATGTGTCGGTCACTCCTTCACAACCAGCCTCTCCCGGTATAAGGCTTGCCCTTAATCCTCACAAGCCTACACCTTACCTCACTGCAGGGATAAGATGAGCATAACATAACCCCGATACCCCCCTCTTCTTGCCCCAGAACACAGAAAGCAACCTAGCGAAAACACCTTTTGACTGGGAAGGACGTTTAACCCCTCTGTGTTTGTACTGCCATAATGCCACCTTCATACCTCCCAACATACTTACACCTAAGGGAGATACTAGTATGTCTAAGCAGATGTTGCTACAATATTTTATTTTAATCCCACATGTGCTGAACGTAGCTTTACTAGGGTTCATATAAAATGTGCTGATAAAATGTGCTAATACTGTTATCCTTTACTTGTACGAATGTTAAATTGTCCTCAACTCACTTAAGCACAATAAAAAGTAAGAATGTAAAAACAAAAAAAAAATGTTAATGAATCATATTCTTTCAAGTATTGTTAGACACTTTTTGATATACGACAAATACAAAATATAAAATGTGTAATTTGTGTGTCATTGGTTTTATCAATTTGCACGTGACATAATTAAAATAGATTTCTAGAAAGTATGAACATATTTATAATTGCACTTTAAAAAAAAAAAAAAATACTGTTGTGCATCACCTGTATATCTCACGTTGGACTTTGGCAAGGCACTGAAAATCAGAGAAATTATTTTTCCACAACTATCCCTGAATTCCTAACTTTGAAATGCAAATTGATTTTAATCAGTATCCATTACTAAAACATTAAATGTTCTTTATTATATATTTTATTATGACTAACTTTAGTTTCAGTATAATTTTGGATAAGCTATCCAAATATATAATATTTTTGAATGAACTTTTAAATTGATTTTTTAAAATATTAAATAGCAATATATTAAACAATTAAACACGTTTTCATGTTATTAAATATTTGTTAAAGTTTGTAAATAATTTGTAAAACTTATTCAGCAATATTAAATTGAGGTCTTAATAAGCTAAAGTTTATACAGGTATGGAATATCAGTACAAAATAAAATGCAAGTGCAGTATACAAGTGTGATAATTATCAACTATGACAATAATGAAATCCATAAGCAAAGATAATAAAAGGAAAATACAAAATTATATTCCTAGCCTATAGTGCCCCCCCAGTGATGAAAGGGTTAAAAACTATTTTGTCACTTACCTGAATCCAGTGCCAATGTCTCTGCCTTTGCTCCTGCTCCCCTGACATTGCCGGACATCGCAATCGCCTCAATCACATTAGGAAAACCCCATAGGAAAGCACTGAATCAATGCTTTGCTATGGGGTTTTAACTGAAGCTGGATGTCCTCATGCATAGCGTGAGGACGTCCAGTGTCAGGTCACCAAAAGTTGCCTAATGACTTGGAAGCGCATCTAGTGGCTGTCTAGTAGAAATGCCGCTAGAGGTGGAGTAAACCCTGCAGGATAATTATTGCAGTTTATCAATAACTGAAATAATTATCATTGCAGGGTAAAACTGACCGGGACAGTGCACCCAGACCACTTCAATGAGCTGAAGTCATGTGGGTATCTATAGTGTCTCTTTAAAAAATTAAAAACGTAGCAAAGATATTTGTAACTCTAAAGGCACCTTGGGGTTAGAATCTGCACAGTAGATTCTAGAACATATTTATAAAAACTAGTAGTGCAGTAGCTGGTTCTATTTGGTTTGCTTTACCCATCCACCCATATTCAAGAGGGTAAAGGTTAATTTTTAATAATTAATAAGGCAAAGAAACTTGAAAACAGAAATATAAATAAATAATAAATGGTTTTGCTAATATATTCACATAAATAAAAAAATATATGTATATAAAAGTTTACATACCTTTAAATTCAAGAACAAAAAAGAAATAGAATAAATTTAGGTGTTAAATTCATATTCAGCAGACTACTAATGAAAAACTGCCAAGCCAATGTTCACAGCTGCATGTTCTGCACAATAGACTTTCAATTATTGCTCAGCAGTGCCACACTATACACACTTTACACATTATGTAAATCAACGAGCTTCTAATAGAAACATCTAGTTTAGAGTTTTACGTTCATTTACATAAATCAGCTATCTGGCCTCCTTCCTGATACCCCCATACAAACACTTCATCTAAAATGCAACAGTAAGGATAATTTCATATTTTAGGAGATCTTGCTCTTAATTTATCATCTAATTGGTATTTCATCCGGTCATGCATTTTTTTTTTGTAAAGATTTATATTTATTTATGCCAGCTTACAGCTGAGGCCTGGGCTCTGTGCAAGGCTGCTTTGTATCACCGGCTTTGCCATTTTCAGGCAATTTTCTAATATTTATCTTGATGAGTGTACCATGTTTGTATATAGATTACTAAGTATTTGGTGCCAAACATTTTATGTCATGAAACAATAATAGCTTGCAATTATTTACGACCATTTAAAAATCTAATGAAAAGCACAGAAGGGTAAGCTCATTTTAAACGCCTACATAACCCACTTTGTACAAGCAGCTAAAAACATATTCAAAGCAACATGGTTACATGGGTTCACATTAAAATCTAAATATTGACTTTTATTTTGGAAATAAAGTTAATCAAATCTGTTTCACTGTATTACACAATATCTTATGATGATAAGTTGTGTGATATGGCTGACCATTGAGCCAAATAAACTGATGACTAACTGTATTTCTGCACTGCTTTAAGGATCTTGTTTAGAAAAACAGTAATGCACGGGCAGAATATAGATATTGCATTAGATGGGAAACAACCTGCAGCACCTTTAATCCAATAAACTTTTTGATTGCAGTCATGGTTCATGGAATATGATGCTACAAAGGTCATCTACGTGCAGTTAAGGACCTTGGAATATGATGGTACTAAGGTCATGGACATGCAGTCAGGGGCCATGGTATATGATGCTACTAAGGTCATGGCGTATGATGCTTCAAAGTTGGTGAATAGAATATCCCAGATTGTTCTGATAGGGATGTGAGAATATAGATCTAGTTTCACTGCTCAATTCTCTGCCATTTAGAAGTTAAATAACTTTTGTTTCTGTTCATACAGTCTTAGCCAAACCTCCCCGAACTGTAACACAGCCACCATAAAAAGGTCTTACTTTCAATCAGATCTTACAGCAAAAGTTTACTTCAGAAGTTTTTACTTTATGCTCTGTTAATTTTTAAGCTTTAGTCACAAATGAGGCTCTTGCAGGCTTTACCAGGCAATTAACAGAGCTAATAAATTCTTAATTAAACACAATAAGCAATAAGGAAAGCTAATATATTTATAATTTTTTTGTAGCAAAGAATATGTAGGGAGGCTGTGTGAGTCACTGCCAGGAGAATTATGGCTCTGACATAAGAATTGAGTAATGAGACTGCAGGGTATGATCTATACATGAAAACTACTTTGTGAAACTAAAGCTCTGTTAGTGCTTAGAGTGTCATTTTAAAATGTTTTCAACATTGTCATTTTGTATAAAAAATACAAATAATATGTATAATTTGAATATATTTGTTATATTATAACTCTGCAGCCTATACTAAGTTTAAAAAAACACACAAAAACGACAATCCAGAAGTTAAAATTAATGTTTCAAAATATAATGAATATAAAAATGAGAGCCATTGCTATGTTCCCTCTAAAAATATACCTATAAAATAAATAAATATATATATTTGTGTATGTCTGGTAGAATATAAAAAAGTTTGCAGTGTCAAGGAAATATAGATATAGATTAATTATGTATTAATTTTAATACTCCTTTTTTATTTTGCTCACTTCTCAATTGACCTGTGATTAAAATCAACATTTAGGGACCCTTTAGTCCTTTAGTCACCAAGCATCATTATTCCCATCAATCATCTCTTTTCTTTGCTCCATGGGTGGAAATTCCGAATTAAAAAACAAACATGTCCAATCATTGTGTACTTGTTTGGCTTGTGATTTGTGCATGTTTCGGATTGAGTTTGGGAATTCTACCACTAGATTGGCCCAAACTCGATAAATTGCAGCAAAGATATGGAGAAGCCAATAAACATGTTGTCATCTTATTATGGGATATTATATGGATGACATCTAAATGTATAGACATATTTGAATTTTTGCCAAATTTTGTACCTTTTAATAATCTTGATTCATTATGCTGCCAGATGACAGCCATGCAAAAAAAAAGAGCAATGTGACAAAGTGCCCTTCGCCACTTGGTCCTGGAGAGGCTTGCTTGCCAGCCTCTTCCCCTATGACTATAGCTCTGGAGTGTATGCCCCTTTAATATGCTATTTGGGCCTTTGGACTTGTATTGGACTGTGTATGGCCCTTTAAGGACTGTATTGGGGATTATGGACTTTTATAGGACTGGCGCTGGCCCTTTAAGCACATTTTTGGGACATGGGGAAAATTGGGACAATGCCCCTTTAAGACTGTGTGCCCAGACGTGTTTGGGACACTGCCCCTTTAAGCCTGTGTCCCCAGTGTCCCCAGACTTGGTTAAAGTACTTTATTCATGGCTTCTTTAGTAAATGGGGCTTACTGAACCATGTACCACACAGGCGGACCACCCAGAAGTGGAAGTGTGCAGGCAATTTACCTCCCAGGCTGGGAGCCTGCTGTAGGTAAATTGCCAACCGCTGGATGGCCGCTGTTCGTGCAAACGAACACGTGGCGGCGGCCAACTTTGTTCATTCGAACGAGGTCAGCGGTATGTGTAGCCAAATCAATGGAACTGAAATAGGCTACACATTTCAACGAACACAGCTGATCCCTACCTTCTCCTGCACTTCAACACTGCGGCTGGAGACTAAGTCCCGTTCGAAGATTCGAACGCTCGTTCAAATGGGACTTAGTAATTTTTTCAGTGTAAAATAGACCGGTCAAAATAGTCGGTCATAAAGGACTTCTTGCTAACTTTTTTAAGTAATGGACGTATTTGGCTGAATTTTGGTTATGTTTATATTTATATGTTTATATTTGCTGGTTCTGAAAATTTATGTTTTGTGAAGATTGGATGTATATTTTTAAAGTTGCAGTGTATGTGTAAAAAGTATATTTTTCCTTCCTGTGATAATTACATTAACCCATTGTTTGCAGTAATTATATCACAGGCAGAGGGGAGGATTTTGTGGGAGTGAATGGTGTGGTTTTACTGTATGTTACGTGCTTTAATGGTTATTTTACAAAACCCTGTGGGCGGTACTGTATCTGTAAAACCTGCATAAAAGATGTGCCAAGTAAAATAGATCTTCTTGACCCTCAGCACGTAGTCTTGTCTTGTGATTGGAGGGAACTGCTATATCACACTGAGGACTGCTATGCTCTGCATACTCCCTTGAGCTTTAATCACTGTTCCTGATATGCTCTCCTGGAGGAGAGGTCTTCCCCACATGGTCCTGGAGGACAGAAGCTGATCCAGGGTGGACGGAACACGGCGAGACTCCAGTTAAGCTACAGCGGTTGTGGAGTCTGCGGTGGTTGTGGTGTCCGGTGCGTTGCTTGTGGTCCTCGGCGCAAGCTAGGAAGCGTCCATCAACAGAAGGTACTCGGTTGGAGTATGGGGAGTTCCGTTACAAGCAATTATATGACAAGGTTGTGACAGATTAACATATCTTGGAATATTCCTGTAATGAAGTCAGGGCTATGGGACTTAGTATTTATTGCCGAGCCTATAGGTTAAAGAGGATATGATGTTTAGCTACTTCAAAATCCAAAGAGTGAGACTCATGTACTCTTCAATTGCTGTAGCTCAACCACTTCAGTGCTCAATGTATTGGGCATAGCACTTCAGTATAAACATGGAAACATAGAATTTGAAGGCAGTTAAGAACCATTCGGCCCATCTAGTCTGCCCAATTTTCTAAATACTTTCATTAGTCCCTGGCCTTATCTTATAGCTAGGATAGCCTTATGCATATCCCACGCATGCTTAAACTCCTTTACTGTGTTAACCTCTACCACTGCAGCTGGAACTTATTCCATGCATCCACTACCCTCTCAGTAAAGTAATACTTCCTGATATTATTTTTAAACCTTTGCCGCTCTAATTTAAGACTATGTCCTCTTGTTGTGTTAGTTTTTCCTCTTTTACATATAGTCTCCTCCTTTACTGTGTTGATTCCCTTTATGTATTTAAATGTTTCTATCATCTCCCCCCTGTCTCGTCTTTCCTCCAAGCTATACATGTTAAGATCCTTTAACCTTTCCTGGTAAGTTTTATCCTGCTATCCACGAACCAGTTTAGTAGCCCTTCTCTGAACTGTATTTCAGATACTGTCTCAGTAACTATTGCCTTCCTGACACCTTGAACTAATTTTGTCATTCTTCTCTTTATTTTCTCATTATGAAGATGTTTTAACTAAAAAACTGCCTCTCAGTGGATGAATATTGGTTTTTAACTGCGGTCTTGAACTCAAGAGACTGATATAAGAATGTCATCACTGAGAGGACCATTATAGTCATTCAGAATATTTTATCTCAGTGAAGTGGTCGGGTGCAATACAAAACAATGCATTCTTTTTTTAGAAACTGCAATGTTTACATTGCAGTGTTATATCTTTCTCTATTTGCTGTCTTCCTGATAGCCACTAGAGGTGTTTCTTCTGCACTGATTAATTAAAACTCTGTTACTTGACTTGGGGACTCTTAGGAGAGCATTGCATTTAGTGCTTAACTATGAAGCACTGAATGTGTGCATGGCATTTGCTGCACATGCGCATCTGGTCCCAAATGCTTCTCTAACCTCTATAAAGAGCATTGGATTGAACCATGCTGGTGGAGGACATCCTCGACGATGTAGCAGGAGAAAGGGAGTTGAGCAGTCCCGAGAGAGTCTCAGCGCTGGAAAAAGATTAATAAAAAGCTTTACTTTATTTAATTTATTGGTAAAAGTAGTTAACCAATAAGTAACTAGGGACAAGGCCACTATAGCGTTAGGAATACAGCATTTTCACAGATGCTCAAACCACCACACGTGAAACCAACAGTCATTTTATGTTCATTTACGCTACATTTAAATTAATTTAAGGTATGTTTCTTCTGGATTTTTATATTTGATTTGAACAACAATTAGTACCCTTGATGAGATTTTAAGCAAGTATTAAGGTGTACCCAGCAAAGTGACCTAAGTATGTGTATAAATATAATAAGGGGATGGACGTTTGGCGTCTGTGCTTTGTATATGTGGCAGCTTGGTCTTCCCTAACCAGAGTGTCTTCTTTCTGGTGGTGTAGCTGGATTGCATAAAGGGGTGCGGGGAGACAGCACCTGTAGAATTGTTCTCAGATCCAGTGATATGTAGAATGAACAAAGAAACTTAATATAGTGTAGTATATTAAAAATCTTGGTGGAGTATAGATAACAGAAATGCACTTACAATTTTTTGGAGCTTATGTTCAGCTCCAGATTGATGCGCATGGATGGAACAACCCCCGTCTGTGGATATAATGGTAGATCCAGGTACTTCTTGGTGAGTTTTTTGTTCTCAGGCTGTGAATTGTTGTACCACTGGTCGGCAGTCAAATGTCCTCAGTATACAGGGAGGATAAAACCAGACTATAGTGCGCTCTGTATGTAATGAGCTGATTAAAAAAAGGAATAAAATATACTCACAAGCAGAGAGCAAATACAGGTATTGCTTAATCCTATAAGGCTTGGGTGGTATGATCCCCACCGAGGATGTTCCTCTGAGAATCTTCAAGATAAAATTCCAGGATAAAAAATGCTAGGATAAAAAATATATATTTTTTCAAAGATAGGTCTAGAGTCTCGAAAGCAGTATAAAACAGTAAGCTTAATTTGGAGATAATAAAAGGTAAAAAATTGATAATAACACTAACGTGTTTCTCCTTTAACAGGCTTTTTCAAAGTGTGTACAGTGTGTGAGACCTATATTGTTTAAATAGCTTAAAAACAGGTGATGTGGTTGGTCATGTGACCAGAAGTTAATTAGTTAAAGCATTGTATACAGTAAAATATAAACTAATATAGACAAAAAAGTAAATAGATGATGTTACATAGAAATATAGATAACATTCTAATAAAACTTATTTTAAAAACAGAGGTTTGTATGTGTGTGAAAAATGCAAAAAAACGAATCTGAACGCCTAATTTGCCAGTGTTTGTGACTAAGTGGCTGCTAAAAAAGACTGGACATAATTGAAACACAAGTCTTATATTTGACTCGGTAAATTTTGAAAACACCATAAAACCTGTGGATGAGGGGTACTGTTATACTCAGGAGACTTCGCTGAACACAAAAGTTTCAAAACTGTAAAACGTATCACAACAATTATATCATCAGTGTAAGTGCCGTTTGTGTGTGAAAAATGCAAAAAAATGTCACTTTCACTAATGATACCATCATTATAATTTTGAAACACTAATATTTGTGTTCAGCGACATCTTCTGATTAAAACAGTACCCCCTATGTAGAGGTTTTATGGTGTCTTGGAAAGTTACAGGGTTAAATATAGTGCTAGCAAATTCAATTCTCTGGCCTTTCCGCCTGTTATCAGGCAGGTCCCGCAAATTGTAATTAATAAAATGACTTATTTATGTAAAAATATTACATAGAAATAATTTATATATATATATATATATATATATATATATATATGTGTGTGTGTGTGTACATATATATATATATATCTCCACAAAGAAAGACACATGCTGGGCTTTTTGAAGATAATTATTTGTCTTTATTCATGACACACGGGTTACAGAAAATCAAAGTTTCAGTCCATCATAGGACTTTCATCCTGATGAAAGTCCTATGATGGACTGAAACTCGATTTGCTGTAACCCATGTGTCATGAATAAAGACAAATAATTTTCTTCAAAAAGCCCAGTGTGTGCCTTTCTTCATGGAGATATATATATAAATATATATATGTATTTGTATTTGCTATGCTTTCATTTTGTATTTGTACTTAATAATTTAGGTTTTCAATGGTAAAATGTGTTGGTCATGTATGGAACCCGTGTTTATTACATTGTGTCTATGGGAAATTAGTTCTCACTTTATGAACTAGGCTTCGGAAGCAATTAGTTTGTAAAGTCGGGAACTACCTGTATATACAGTATATACTCGAGTATAAGTCTAGTTTTTCAGCACATTTTTTGTGCTTAAAAACCCCCACTCGACTTATACTCGAGTCACTGTCTGTATTATGGCAACTTAGAGAGCCGCGGCCGTCAGAGCCATGGCAACGATCCGCGCGGCAACCAGACCGCAAGACTTACAGTGGAGCTGACCGGAACGGAGGAGAAGGGAGCTGACAGGAGCTGCAGGAAAGGTAAGTAAATGCTTCCTGCCGGCCCCCCCACTTCACAGCCCATGCCACTGGACCACCAGGGATTAAGATAGCCCCCCTCCCTGACCAGTTAACAAGCAGGGAGGGAGGATAAAAAAAAAATTAAATAATAAAAAAAAATAATATTAAAAAAAATTTAAATAATAACAATGCCCTCCCCCCACCTGGTTCACACACACTACACAAACACACACTCTGCATTATATACACAGAGTGTGTGTATATAATGCAGAGTGTGTGTTTGTATGAGTGTGTGTGTGTATATAATGCAGAGTGTGTGTTTGTATGAGTATGTGTGTATAAATAATGCAGAGTGTGTGTGTTTGTATGAGTGTGTGTATATATAATGCAGAGTGTGTGTTTGTATGAGTGTGTGTGTATATAATTATAAAAATCACAGAATTTCATAGCCCCAAGTTTTACCCTCAACTTATCCACGAGGCATAGCATATTTCACAATTGTTGGTCACAAAACTGCACTCGACTTATACATGAGTATATACGGTATATATATATATATATATATATATATATATATATAGTGATATATACACATATATTTATGTATATAGATATATATTATTTCGTTCTAAGTGTATTTTGATATATAAAAAAAAATATCTATATATAGATATATATATTTTTTTATATCAAAATACACCATTTGTAGGTTTTGCACTCTAGCTTCCCAGTCTTATAGCCCGGTGCTCGACTGCACTGCATACACCAAAAAGATATAGGTAGCCAGCACTCTAGGTCTTGTGAAATTTTTTTATTATTTATTGAATTTAAGATAAAATTATGTCCTGATGAAAGTTCTAAAGTGAACTGAAACGTTGACCTTCTGTGGGATCTTCAATTCAATAAAGAAAATCTTTTTTTCACAAGACCTAGAGTGCTGGCTACCTATATCTTTTTGGTATATGTGTATATATATATATATATATATATATATAATTATATATATATATATATATATATATAATATGTGTTTATTTTTAATATCATTCTACATGTATTTTTATATTAATATATATATATATATATATATAATTATATATTAATAAAAAAATACACTTAGTGTATGTATGTGTGTATATATATATAGGCAACACTTAACAAAATAAAGGGAACACTTAAACAACACAATGTAACTCCAAGTCAATCACACTTCGGTGAAATCAAACTGTCCACTTAGGAAGCAACACTGAGTGACAATCAATTTCATATGCTGTTGTGCAAATGGGATAGACAACAGGTGGAAATTATAGGCAATTAGCAAGACACCCCCAATAAAGGAGTGGTTCTGCAGGTGGTGACCACAGACCACTTCTCAATTCCTATGCTTCCTGGCTGATGTTTTGGTCACTTTTGAATGCTGGCGGTGCTTTCAGTCTAGCAGTAGCATGAGACGGAGTCTACAACCCACACAAGTGGCTCAGGTAGTGCAGCTCATCCAGGATGGCACATCAATGCGAGCTGTGGCAAGAAGGTTTGCTGTGTCTGTCAGCATAGTGTCCAGAGCATGGAGATGCTACCAGGAGACAGGCCAGTACATCAGGAGATGTAGCGGAGGCCGTAGGAGGGAAACAACCCAGCAGCAGGACCGCTACCACCGTCTTTGTGCAAGGAGGAACAGTTGGAGCACTGCCAGAGCCCTGCAAAATGACCACCAGCAGGCCACAAATGTGCATGTGTCTGCTCAAACGGTCAGAAACAGACTCCATGAGGGTGGTATGAGAGCCCGACGTCCACAGGTGGGGGTTGTGCTTACAGCCCAACACCGTGCAGGATGTTTGGCATTTGCCAGAGAACACCAAGATTGGCAAATTCGCCACTGGCGCCCTGTGCTCTTCACAGATGAAAGCAGGTTCACACGGAGCACATGTGATACACGTGAGAGTGTGGAGAACGTTCTGCTGCCTGCAACATTCTCCAGCATGACCGGTTTGGCAGTGGGTCAGTAATGGTGTGGGGTGGCACAGCCCTCCATGTGCTCGCAGAGGTAGCCTGACTGCCATTAGGTACTGAGATGAGATCCTCAGACCCCTTGTGAGACCATATGCTGGTGCGGTTGGCCCTGGGTTTCTCCTAATGCAAGACAATGCTAGACCTCATGTGGCTGGAGTGTGTCAGCAGTTCCTGCAAGACGAAGGCATTGATGCTATGGACTGGCCTGCCCATTCCCCAGACCTGAATCCAATTGAGCACATCTGGGACATCATGTCTCGCTCCATCCACCAACGTCACATTACACCATAGACTGTCCAGGAGTTGGCAGATGCTTTAGTCCAGGTCTGGGAGGAGATCCCTCAGGAGACCATCCACCACCTCATCAGGATAATGCACAGGCATTGTAGGGAGGTCAAACAGGCACGTGGAGGCCACACACACTACTGAGCATTATTTTGACTTGTTTTAAGGACATTACATCAAAGTTGGATCAGCCTTTAATGTGTTTTTCCACTTTCATTTTGAATGTAACTCCAAATCCAGACCTGCATGGGTTGAAAAATTTGATTTCCAATTTTTTATTTGTGTGTGATTTTATTGTCAGCACATTCAACTATGTAAAGAACAAAGTATTTCAGAAGAATATTTAATTCATTCAGATCTAGGATGTGTTATTTTTATGTTCCCTTTATTTTGAGCAATGTATATAGATACTTAGATCATATATATATGATATATTTGAACTAAGTATACATTATTTAATTTTAAACTGTGTTTAAACTTTATTTAACTTTATTTCATGCAGCAGGGGGACTGCCTGTCATTCCAGGCACTCCCCCTGCTGGCACTGCTTTGGACGGCTATTCCGTCCATGTGATCGTGAGGTCCTCACAAGGGCCCAGGAGAGCTGGATCAGCAGCAGGTGGACTCCCTGGGATGCCAGGTAAGTCCCCCCCCATTGTGGATGCCGGTGTAGGATTGCCGGCGAGCAGGTAAATGCATAGGGTGGCGCACCATCCTTATGCCGCCCACCTGCGTGAGTGGATTTTGAATTTATTCTTCATATATACTCATGCCTTAACATTCCTCGTAGAATACATTTTTCTTTTAATCAGTGTATTCTATTGTTGAGACAATGATTTTAACCTCAATATTCCATAAGTTAATGAAATCTTGTTTAGAGTGCCATGATAAACAATAACTGCTCTTTGATAAATTCAATTCATTCTGAAGGAAAGCAACTTACACATTTATTCAACAGATAATACTTCATCAATGTAATCAAGCAATGCAATGATTGCATGTACATTACCTTGGTTCATAATTTAATTCTTAAGAATAATCGATAATGGTTTCATAACATGGTGTATAAAGAAAAATAACATCACAATTTTCTGAATTCTATGCATGTATATAAAATTTAAAGGGACTTTCTTCCCTTAAAACAATTTCATCTCAGTTAAGTTGTTTTTAGGTCTGGAGTCCCTGGGCAACATCTTACCCGAAAGTGTTAAACCATCTGAAAATTGTTTAATACTTAAGATGTACACTTCCCCTACGTGGCCGTTCTCTGAAATCAGCGTGTCACTGGACACCCATTACGAATACAGTATGTACTGACACTCTCAGAAATTCCCATTATTATTATATTATTATTATTTTATTATTTATATAGCGCCATCAAATTCCATAGCGCTGCTCAATATAGTGGATGATTAGAGAATAAACAGAAGAGCATTAACAGGCATCCAGAAAGCAATTTATTATTAAACCATTTAAAAATGGTTTAGCAATTTAAGGTAAGACTTCATCCAGAGACTGTTTTGAGGAAAGAGAGTCCCTTTAACCCCTTAAGGACACATGACATGTGTGACATGTCATGATTCCCTTTTATTCCAGAAGTTTGGTCCTTAAGTGGTTAAACCAATAACCAACTATGATCAACTTTTACAAACTCTTTCAAGCACACATTTCAATCCAACAGCTAACCACATTTTTCACACTAATCCATCATCTTTTACTATATATATATATATATATATATATAATGCTATGAGACATGATTGCCCTTTGGTTGGTACCATTACTACAATTAATCTGTGATAACCTCTTTATTACTGGTCTCGCAATCCATGGCCAGGTATATAACACTGCAGCATATGCAGATGATGTTCTTTTAATTATTAGATCCAATGCACTCCCTTATTTCAGAAGTAATAGAATGTTATGCACAATTCTCAAGATATAAAATAATTATTGATAAGATGGAAGCTGTTAGTCTAGGAACTCCTGATCACCTTCAAGGTGCTCTCTGCTCTTGATAACAATTCTGAATTATGGATAATACCTTTCAACATTTAGGTGTCCAACTACTGTCAGACTTCACACAAACATACCAGTTAAACTATACACCTCTAACTTGGAAACTCAAACAAGATTTAGAACATTGGCACAAATTGTCTATTTCATAAATTGGGCACATAGCCTCAATCAAAATGAACACACTCCCTAAATTTCAATATATATATATCAAACACTATCAATTTTTAATCAATCACTTTCTAGAAAAGGATTACCCTCAGCATCTAATAAAAATGGCTTATCTGACAGAGATACTTTGATTAATTAATGCATTAGATATATTAAATGAAAGAGAAATATTCTCAATGGAAAGCAACCTACAATTCAGAGGAATTAGTACAAAGGGATAGTTTGCTAATGTTTATAAAAATCACAAAATGGAGCATAACACTAAAAATGAAAATACAGATATAAGTCAAAATAGAAATAAAAAGAATAGAGGTAAAGGTAGAGATACTAACATTATTAATAATACCCGACTAAAAATATCAAGTAAACATATGACACAGATGGATTTGGGGACCAGTCTTTGAAACCAAATTTAATATTGCTTACCAATAGATTATAGAGATTACATGTAGATACTGGCCAATATTTTGAAGGGATCCATGACTTGCCTATAGATTGCCAAATATGCCCAGAATTACCTTTAGGAAAGTGACTTATCTAAAAAATATTTTGGCACCGACAAAATTTAGAGCCAGAACTGCTGACTGTCCCAATACAACATCAAATCCAGCTACAGCTAAATGAGTGGCCTACTAATATATTACTGTGTATACTCGAGTATAAGCCAAGTTTTTCGGTACATTTTTTGTGCTGAAAAAGCCCCCCTCGGCTTATACTCGAGTATATAATACAGACTAGGACCGCCGGACTCATTACAAGCCTGGCGGTCCTGTTGGGGGCCAGGAGCAAGCTGTTACTTACCTGTGCAGCAACTCAGTTCACCTCCATTCCGTTCAGCTCCCTGTGTAAATCTCGCGAGAAACCCAGCCATCAGAGCATTGCCACAGGTTACCGTGGCAACGCTCCACGCGGCAAACACACCGCGAGATTTACACAGTGAGCTGAACGGAATGGAGGTGAATGGAGCTGCTGCACAGGTAAGTAACAGCTTGCTCCCGGTCCCCCTCCTGTACAGCCCATGCCACTGTACCACCAGGGATTGAGATAGCCCCCCTCCCTTGCCAGGTATCAAGCAGTGAGGGGGGACAAAAAAAAGAAACAAATACATATTAAAATAATAAAATAAAATAATAATATTAAAATAAAAATGCCCTCCCCCCACCCAGTTTACACACACTACACAAACACACACACTCTGCATTATATACGCACACACTGCATTCATACAAAAGCACATTCTGCATTATATACACACATTCTGCATTATATACACACACACTGTATTATATACACACACTGCATTCATACAAAGACACTGCATTTATACAAACACACTGCATTCATAGAAACGCACACTGCATTATATACACACACACTGCATTCATTATATACACACACATACTGCATTCACACAAACACACACATTCTGTATTCATTATATACACACACACACTCTGCATTCATTATATACACACACTACACAAACACACACACACACTGCATTCATTATATACACACACTGTAAATAAATATTCAATTAATGTAATTTTTGGAGGATTTAATTTTATTTAGAAATTTACCAGCAGCTGCTGCATTTCCCACCCTAGGCTTATACTCGAGTCAATAAGGAATTTTTTCCCAGTTTTTTGTGTGGTAGAATTAGAAGCCTCGGCTTATATTCGGGTCGGCTTATACTCGAGTATATACGGTACTTCTAATTATATAAAACATGCAGTAGTTTCTCATACTAACCTTCACTAATATACTGTAGCTAACTGAGGTGGACTTATTTACATTATTGTACTAATTTTATCCTAAGTGGTACTTATCCCCCTGCTTATAATTAACCATTGTGATCATGTCCTTAGACCTCTATATTTAAGAGGTTTAGTTCTCTTTAAAGTGGGTGCCACTACTATCAATGATACCTACCTGTATTAGATGATGGGAGATATCTATTTAGGTTTATATTTATAGATGCGAATCATTAACTACACAATAGAAAACTTTTACTAGTATTCCCCCATAATAGATTAGATTTAATGTATGAATGTAACATTAGATGAAAGTAGTCTATTAGTTCTCTATTGAACTAGGGACCATTGAGATTAAGAGGTTTTCAATATACTGGTGTGATTTTTCTTCCATGAAAAGTGCTTCTTGCAGCTTCTTTTTGCCCCTAAAATAGACTCAAAATAATCTTTGAGAAAAATAGTCTATGGGACACCTACTGAACTAAAGACCATTGAGATTCAGAGATATTTAAGATACATTTATACATTTTTCCAGGAAAAGTGCTCTTTGTTTTTAATTTCTCTCTATTGGCGTGAGCCTGAAATTGTGGAAGAGGCTTCTACAATCCCTTCTAGAGCATATCTCTAGACAGTCAAGCTAGAGCCGAGTTGTCAATGTTTCAACCATTTCTACCATCCTGGAACAGGAGGTCTTTGTTTATTCCCTGACTACTGCTCAATGATTTAGTCAGATGCTGTAAGTACCATTGGTTACACATCTATATTTGGGGATGAGTGGGTTCACATAAAATGTCTGCCTGAGACTTCTCAATTGGCGAACTTTCCAAACTCCTCTGCTCTCTTTGAGATTCATCCTCTGGTTGTTGCTGCTCATGTTTGAGGCCATAAGTGGTAAGGGCAAACTGTAAATTGTTTTTTTGATAATACAGCAGCATGCCAAATTATTATTAAAGGCCGTTTACAGTAGAAAAGGCACAATTCTTTATGATGTGTTTTCATGTGCCTGGTGTTCAAAACAAAGCAGTTTATACCCTTGTGACGAGAGCAATCTCGCCACATTGCATTGGAGAAGCCTGGTTGCTCACCTGTTGCCTTTGAATTATGGCCCCATGTTAAAAGGCTTGATTTTCCCCTGCAAAGACAAGAAAGCAGGGTCATTTGGTGCTTGCCCTGTTTGAGCAGTGATACCCCAGATAGCTATGCCATGGAGCCTATTCGTATAATGAAAGACTATGGGAAAGACTTTGGCTCCATGGCAATTGAACTGTATGTGTGTGCTCTGAGCGCCATTCAGTAATAATGTGCGCTCAGACCTAAGCTATCTGGGCATATGTTGCATGTCTGTATTTTATGTCATAAATGTAACCTTGTGTATTTTATTGTATTTTACTGTCTTTTTCCTGCCATGTGTTCAATGGAGTTTTGCCTCTGTCCTCGGAGATAATTGGATTACTTCTAATTATCTCCAGGATAGAAGACTCTGTGGAACTGGTTTTGGGCAGAAAAGCCATGCTTCCTGTGGTCACAAAGGACTGATTCTGAAAATGTAAGTTTTATGTGAATGTGATGCATACTTTTCAAGTTATGAATAATGTGGAAAAAATGTATTTCTCTGCTTGTGCTAATTAAATTACCCATTGTGTAAGTTAATTGTATCACAGGCAGGAGAGAGGATTTTGTGTGGGAGTGTCTGAATGTATTGTATGTGTTTATTGGTTGTGTTCCAAAACCCTGTGGGTGGTACTAATGTGTAAGAATGTGTACATAGGAACAATAAACCCACAGCTCTGTCTGTTCACTGCTTGACCCTCAACACGGAGCTTTGTCTCGTTCTTGGGTGGGATTTATTGTATGATGTTCCAGTTTGACTGCTAGGAGTGTAAACCTATTCGTATGGTTTTTCCTATTCGGCTGTTTACAGCATTCGTATGGTTTCCTGTTCGGCGGATTGGTGTTCTGCAGTAGCTGTGCCTGTGTCTCTGGAAGGGAAGATCTACTAAACGGCGGTTTAACCCTCTTATGCTGAGGGTGCCGTTACAACCCTCTCACAATTTCATTTCTAGGACTTCTTATAATGGCATCCCAATGCAAATCTCCAATTCATAGATCCTCCAGAGTTCAGGGATCTAATCATGAACTAAATTTGCGTATTGCTCCAGTAAAGTTTTAGCTCAGACAGGCTTGTCTGAAAATACTAAAAAAAAAATCATAAAACAGAACATTCAAGTTGTTTTCTAAGTTTGTTTCTGAATATACTGTAATAATTTTTTTCAGTTAAAACCATCATTGCTTTCACCACTTTTTGTCATCTCTCTTTAAAGTTAGCCTATAACACTATTAAACTACATAAACTTAGCCGGTTAAAAGTGTGTTGAAGGGCATACAATGACTCAAACTCCATAAAAAGACTTAAAGATTACCCATAGATAATCAGAAATTCAGAACGATTTAGGACTTGTTAGACACAGCCCCATTTGAACAACAAACAAACGCTGTTATTAAAGCAGCTTCATATTTGTTTTTTTAAGGTTTCTTAAGAACCAAAGAGTTACAGACACCAATATATGCGTAAAAGTCAGTGATATAATTAAAAAGAAAGATCACTTTATCCTGTCCATTAAACAAACTAAAACCAGCCAGTTAGGTCCTCCTGTAGAAATTCCTTTCAACCAACTAATAACAAATAGCGAATAGTGTCCCTTAACTGTATTAACACATCTTAACAACTCTGTCCTACTTAGAAATCCAAATTCTCCCTTTTTGGCTATTCAAGGTAAACCTCTAATGACCCAAAAGTTTATCCTATACATTAGAATTGTTGGTTAGGTTATGCTTTAACCCTTCATAATTTTCAGGGCACTCTTTCCGTATAGGGGCAACTACACCAGCTTCCAGCCACAATACGCCTACTCACATTATTAAAGAACTGGGTCGATGGAAACAGGCAGATTACAGCACTTACATTCCTCATTCCGAGAAGGAAGTCAGACTATCCTTAATGAATATTGTTGCGTGATTATGAAATTATTTAGTTTAATAATAAAAAATTTGTAATTTAACATTTATAACAGGCACTACTCAACCAACTATAGTATATTCTAATTTGTATATGTTTAAAATAATATTTGACTTTATAATACTGATCACAAATAAATATATATATATATATATATATATATTCTGGGGGTAACAATCTATGCAAATATTAGTATACAAAAAATACAGTTAATTATTTAGGCCACAAGCTGTAGAAAGCATACACGTTTAGGATATCAGTCTAATGATTGTTTGCTTAGAGGTTATCATTAAATAGCAAACCATGCTCATAAATCCATAGCTGACTTTTTTTACTTACATTTATAGAAATGTAATCATGCTTGGATTTCTGGTATACCACTGAAAACCTGAAATCAATTTAAGTTGCAAAGCTCTAGTGAGCAAATTGCCATAAAAAGAGCATTTATTTACATTATTAATAATTAAAAATAAAAATAACCAAGCAGACTGACATCCCAAATAAGCAAATGAAAGATGGAAAAATAAGATGGAAAACATTATAAAAAATAAATAAATATAATATATAAATATAAAAATACATCAATGTATCAACACTGTATGTTACAAAAAAAACATTTTCATTATCGCCCAGAATACATTTAACCCCTTGAAAAAAAAAAGCTATTTTTCACTTTTAAGACCACAGTTAAGAGTCCTTTTGATATTTGTGCTATGTGTTAGTTGACTAGAATTACACATTTATTAGCATACCATTGGCAATAGTAGACACACAAGAGTATTTAATTTGGTGTGTTGTGAGTTATTTAATGAGGCCATTGTATCACTAATTTCTGTTTTGAGAGTGCTTTTAGCACACTGCATGTATATGTGACATTTGTACACCATTTGTACATTTGTACACTTAAATTGTGCTAGTTCAGGAATAGATCATATACAGGTTGGCATTATGTTTTACCGAGACTTGAGCATGGATCAAAAATATGGCTCAGATGAACCAAGCTTTACAAAAATAAGAATTTTTTTTGGTACATCCAAATTTCTCCCTAGTCTAAGATCAGATCAGTGGAATTTTGAAATTAAGATTTCAATTCAGAAATCGGATCAGAAAAACAGACATGTAAATGGGCCAATAAGTAAACTGTAAAATATATACACAATAAAATACATGAAATATACATATTTTGCAGTATACTGACAGCAGCATTTTCCCACCATTTGGTTCACAGTTTAAATTAGAAAAAGAAACTGATAGAGGGAAAAACACAAGGAGCTGGAAAAAATAAATATAATAAAATAAATAAATAAATAAATAAATATATATATATATATATATATATATAATGTATTAAATATATACATATATATATGTATATGATAACATTATACAAATATATTCGGGGACAATACAAACCATTGTGTGGAAATCTATTCACAAACCGGACTGGAAGAAAGAAGATTTCGTCTAAGGCAAAGTTTTTTTTTACTGTAAGAACAAGAAGGATGTGGAATTCTCTGCCTGAAAAAGTGGTTTTATCAGATTCCATACAGATGTTCAAACGGCTACTAGATGCATAATTGCAAAAACAGAATATTCAAGGATATAATCTTTCAATGTAGGATAATAACTGCTTAATCCAAGGATAAATCTGACTGCCATGCTGGGGTCAAGAAGGAATTTTTTTCCTAGCTTGTTGCAAAATTGGAAGTGCTTCAAACTGGGTTTTTTTGCCTTCTTTTGGATTAACAGCAAAAAACGAATGTGAGGAAGGCTGAACTTGATGGACGCAAGTCTCTTTTCAGCTATGTAACTATGTAATTATATGTAACTATGTAACTATATCCAGAGCGACCTCTGGTGTCTAAAATTGTATTTAGAGTTTCTTGTACCTGTTCTGTCATTTATGCTATTTTAAATTCATAAAGTTTGCAGTTATTTAAGCAAGTTTGTCATATGAGGCTACAACCAGTAATGTGTGCAGATACTTTTATGTTGGGCGCGTATTTTAATACAATTATTAGGCTGCTAGCCTAACAATGACTACGGATCATGGTATTGGGAATTTATATATGCATGATTAGCACTTAAGATGTCTTTTAAACTCTTTTCAGTATTTTTTCTGCATTTCCACGGTGGGCAGCTATTCTAACAACTTGCACAGGACTTAGGTCAGTTCACTCGAGTTATTTTCTACTTAACAGTCACCCTACGCCAGGGTCCTTATATGTGTTTTCTGTATTTTAGGTATAGGCATCCTTGCTCTTTTATTAATTGGTGCCCAGCCCTCTGCTAGGGCAATATTGCTGGTAGGTATCTGAATAACAGGGGAGTTAGGGGTCATATTTCTGTGCCCGTTCAAATGTATATTACTTTCGTAGGTGACTACAGATCGTCTGTACCTCCTTTTCCTCATAATAGCTGTCAACCCGCTCATCAGGTACGTCATATCTTTTCGACTATTATTCCCCATACCTTCCCTTTCGGCTTAGTACAGATTTACTGGCTTACAATAAATAGGACCCACTAGCTACGTTTTCTGGCCTCTTATGCCTTACGTTAGTGGTCCCGTGAGGCCAACACCCATCCTCATTTCGGAAATACGGCATCCCCTCGGGCCCATTCATAGCTAGCCGCCTCGCTTAGTTGCATAGAGAGGGCCTCACTTGTCACTCCCATTCTGTCTTATGCTGTTACAAATCACAGAGAGGCCTCCACCCCGCCATAATGCCAATGGCCACGTACTCCACACGAGCCAAATCATAGATAGCGCCTCTCATAGCCGATTGGCTACTAGCAGGGCCTCACCTGTCACGTTACTTAATAATTCTTCGCCGCTTGGCATTAGTTATCATAAGCCAGTTGGATAGCACCCCAGGTAACATGTCATTTTTATGTTATAGCATGTCCCAAGTTCCGGAAGGAAGGGAAGATGAGTCCTTACCCAGTACACCAGCTAGATCAGTCACTCCGTCTCGGGGTGACGACATCGCAAGCCCTGCCTCACTCAGGGCATGGACTATTCCCAGGATCACGCCGAATTAAGGAAGAGAAATATTCCTTTCCCTGCTACAGCTAGGAAAGCAGAACTGTACAGATTGCTGAACACACAGACTGATAACGCGGGGGCGGGTGAAGGGTCCAGTGGCACCCAGTCTTCAGAGCTGAATACGATTCTGTCCTCAGTTCTGACCTCTTTGGGGCGTATTACTGACAAGCTAGACAAAATGGATGCAGATAGCCAGCAAAGTCACTGGCTGCTGCAGTGGATCCGGCCGCTTCGGTCCATTTGGACCCCCTACTGGGTAATTTACAACATAGGTTAAAAGACCCACATATTATTAACCCCGCACACATGGTGCCTGCTAAAACAAAGAAGGACATCTTGGAGGGGAAAGATATCAATTTGGTATCACTTTTGATAGCCTCACAAGATGTCCTAGAGAATAAGACCTACGCTTACGGTGATGTATCAGTGGTATTGAAGTCCAGAGACCCCAGGTTAAATCAGAAACTATCAATACCAGAATTTGTACTGGCTTTCGGTATATACAGAGATGTAATATGCTCGGTATACCCGGATAGGAGGGAGGAATTGGACCTGTATCTCCACAAGCTGGTGGATTTGGGGCATAAGTACGGTGGTACGTCTTTTTACGACTACCACCGTGCCTTTTCCGCGAAGGCATCGGCAGCCCTTTCACAGTTCAATTACCAAACGGATTGGGGCGTCCTGGATACAGAGCTTTTTTGCCGGCACTTCGCGGGCCTAAAAACCCCAGCTTGTGCCATTTGCTCGTCCAATTCCCACACGGCTAATCTGTGCCCTAATTCTCCAGAGGTAAACGCTGTTTTTCCACCTCCTAATGTAGTACCCACAGGGAGACCTGGCAGGGTGCTTAAAGATAAACTAGACCGTGACATAGTGTTTTGGGTAAATCGCAGGTCTGTAACAATTTCAACTCAGGTTCCTGCGGTTACAGTGCCTGCAGACTTCTCCATGTTTGCTCACTATGTTTCAGAGCTCACTCCAAGGCAATGTGCCCAAATAAACTATACCCTAAGCAGTACTTATCGTCTCTTCATGTCTCCCTACTGCAACAACTTTTGCGGGATCACCCTTCCCAACATCTCGTTGATTTTTTGGTTACAGGGTTTAAGATGGGGTTTCACACGGGTATTATTCACATGCCCACGGGGACCCTAGAATGTAATAATTTGCAGACAGCCTTGGCAGCACCCAACACTATCGACTTACTCCTACAGAAGGAAATTGACCAAGGTTTCTTATTAGGCCCTTTCAACCCCCCGCCTTTCGCAGTTTGGAGGACAAACCCCATAGGACTGGTCACCAATAAATCCTCCAATAAACAAAGATTAATTCTCGATCTGTCCGCCCCCCATGCATCTCATACCCCAAGTCTAAATTCACTAATCCCGTCTGAGGAGTTTTCCCTCCAGTATGCCACCATCGATCATGCAGTCACAGCCATACTCGCAGCAGGGGTAGGGGCATGGCTAAGTAAAACTGATATTGCCAACGCTTTTAAGCAGCTCCCTATCCACCCATCCCTATGGCATTTGCATGGTGTTAAGTGGCGAAATTCATATTACTTCTTCACGCGTCTCACGTTTGGCTCAAAAAGCAGCCCTAGGATTTTCGATATCTTCGCGGAGACGTTGTGCTGGATGCTGCTTAACATCTGCAGATGTCCCACAGTTATCCATTACCTGGACGATTTCCTGACCATAGAAAGAAACCTAGTACCTCCCAGTAGCCTCCAGTCTATCACAAAACTGTTTACACAACTAGGGGTGCCTATTTCGCCTACCAAGACTGAGGGTCCGGATACTATCATCCACTTTTTGGGGGTGGTACTGGACTCTGTACACATGCAAGCTAGCCTACCCAGAGAAAAGATTGAGCGCATCCTTGCAGCTATCGACCTTTACTTAGGAGGAGGCTCATGCAATAGGAAGGAGTTGCAATCCTTGTTGGGTTCTCTAAATTTCGCTATGAGAATCATTCCACAAGGTAGAGCATTCATTTCAAGGTTACTTAGCCTGTTTCCAATGTTGCAATCTGACACCTCCCGCATTACTTTAGACGTACAGGCCACCGCTGACCTACATATGTGGAGGGAGTTTTTGCAAAATTGGAACGGGAAAAGCATGTTTATACCGGTTTGGTCAGAGAAATCGGAGTCAGTCTGGACGGATGCCGCAGCCACCTCAGGTTTTGCAGCAATATGGGGAAATGAATGGATGTGGGGAGAATGGCCTAGGGAAATTACAGGAATTCCCCGGTTTAAGGACACATCAGCCTTGTTTGAGCTCTATCCTATCTTAGCGGCAGCAGTTAAGTGGGGAGCAAGTTGGTCCGGGAATACGGTTCGTTGCTTCTCGGACAATATGGCAACATGCCATATTGTAAACAAGGGGCGTTCCTCTTCCCTCACCATCATGCGTTTCATGAGGACTCTCACATGGCTCGCTGCAAAACACAGTTTTCTTCTCACTTGTGTTCATGTGCCTGGGGTTCTCAACATTGCAGCTGATCATTTGTCACGGTCTCGGTTTCAGGAGTTTCGGGAGGCCCTGCCAACAGCGGCCCTCATACCAACTCCAGTTCCAAAGTGGCAGGAAATGATCTGGGACTAAAAGTTCTGCTATGTCAAGGGCGACAACTCTCACAGCTCGGTCTCTCCGATAATACCAGGAAGGCATATGAAAGGGCTTTCCATGTTTTCAATAAATTCTTGTTGGACTTTAATGTCACTGACCAGTTTTCTATGGAAACCATTATTGCTTTTATTTCTTTTTGCCACTTTCGTCTAACATTATCTTACAATACCATCAAATTATATATCACAGGCATTCAACATCACATCCTCACCACTTGGCCTAACAAACAACGCTTTCTGTCGTCCTACCAAGTTAAGGCTATACTTAAAGGCATCAAAGACTCCGCCCCTATAGCCTCACCAACTAGACTACCCATACACGATGTATTGTTTCAGTCACTGTCAAAACTACTAGACACCTCACCCTTTGAAGCTCATACTAATCATGTAATTAAAGCCGCCATCTATCTAGCATTTTACGGGTTTTTACGGCCCAGAGAATTCACTACTACTAGCTATAACTCACCCCTTTTCCTCACAAGGTCCGATCTCATAAAGGTCCAAGATCACTATCTTCTGTTACTGCACCATACCAAAACAAGCGCCCCGGGCGAACGGTCACTATACCCTATTACCCCACAAGTAATACTTGGTGCCCGGTGAAGGTTTTCGACACCCTTCTTGCCTTTGACAATATGGGCCCCACACAACCACTCCTGTCCTTGCACGGCAATAAGCTCACTACGAGCCAATTCATGATGTATATTAGGATATTGTTAGCCCGGTTAGGACTGAACCCAGCCAGCTACTCTGGTCACTCTTTTAGAATAGGAGCCGCCACCACCGCTTCTAAAAAGAATATCCCTGCTCACATTATTCAGATACTAGGACGATGGAAATCTACGGCATACACCAGATACATACCTCAGCCCATACAAGAAGTACGCCTGGCTTTCAAAACTATGAATTTGTAATCTGTTATGTCCGGTTGTAGGACGAATAAATGGTTATCTCTTTTTGCCCTCTTTTATTTCAGGCCTACTTCCTCGTCAGTTCCGGTACACCACAACTGACATTTCCTTTCATGGTTTGTCCTATTTATATAAGTTATACTACGGCTTATGCCCTGACCACAAATGGAAGGCGTGGCCTGAAGTTGTGGGAAGGGCTGGGTTACCCTTCTTAAGGGACTCCAGACCCTTCCCTCACTACCTGTTAGGTGCGACGGATTGTCCCACCCACCACACCGCTTTCATAAGCATTTTATAAGGTAGGCCCTCTTTTATTTCAGGCCTACTTCCTCGTCAGTTCCGGCACACCACAACTGACATTTCCTTTCATGGTTTGTCCTATTTATATAAGTTATACTACGGCTTATGCCCTGACCACAAATATATATATATATATATATATAATGTATTAAATATATACATATATATATGTATATGATAACATTATACAAATATATTCGGGGACAATACAAACCATTGTGTGGAAATCTATTCACAAACCGGACTGGAAGAAAGAAGATTTCGTCTAAGGCAAAGTTTTTTTTTACTGTAAGAACAAGAAGGATGTGGAATTCTCTGCCTGAAAAAGTGGTTTTATCAGATTCCATACAGATGTTCAAACGGCTACTAGATGCATAATTGCAAAAACAGAATATTCAAGGATATAATCTTTCAATGTAGGATAATAACTGCTTAATCCAAGGATAAATCTGACTGCCATGCTGGGGTCAAGAAGGAATTTTTTTCCTAGCTTGTTGCAAAATTGGAAGTGCTTCAAACTGGGTTTTTTTGCCTTCTTTTGGATTAACAGCAAAAAACGAATGTGAGGAAGGCTGAACTTGATGGACGCAAGTCTCTTTTCAGCTATGTAACTATGTAATTATATGTAACTATGTAACTATATATATGTGTATATATATGTATATATATATATATATATATATATATATAAAGAAAAAAGCACTATACCTTGCACTCAAACTCCATGTGTCCAAACCGGGTGCACTCCCAGGGCTCCAAATATCCAAAAAGCTGAATCAATAGGTTGCACTCACGGATTCTTAAAACATAGCTTTTATTGTATACTCCTAAAAAATCGACGTTTCAGTCCTGTTCAAGGACTTTGATCAGGATTATAAAGACATAACATAACAATTCAGCCATATATAGGATGCAGTAAATTACAATAACTCACCACAGATGTCATGAAAAAACCGGCGTCCCAGCCGGGAATGTGCGCATGTGCAGAATAGTCCCTCCCCTCGGCGTGACACGCAACGCCGCCGTTACCATAGTAACGCGGCTAACATATACTATACTGAAACCGGCATCTAAGCCGGAAGTATGCCGTGATGCGGAGAAGTTCCGCCCCCCAATGTGACGTCACATATACGCCGCCGTCGTTACCATAGTGACGCGGCTGTGAATAAAAAATACAACAAACCTATATGGAAACAAACTTATCAAAGTAATGACCTAGATGTGAACACCAAGGCTTTTATAGAATGTACCAAATTTGGTAAAGACAAGTGTGAATGTGATCTATGTATATTAATAGAGTGCTAATGGGTCGTTAGCATTAGCACTCTATTAATATACATAGATCACATTCACACTTGTCTTTACCAAATTTGGTACATTCTATAAAAGCCTTGGTGTTCACATCTAGGTCATTACTTTGATAAGTTTGTTTCCATATAGGTTTGTTGTATTTTTTATTCACAGCCGTGTCACTATGGTAACGACGGCGGCGTATATGTGACGTCACATTGGGGGGCGGAACTTCTCCGCATCACGGCATACTTCCGGCTTAGATGCCGGTTTCAGTATAGTATATGTTAGCCGCGTTACTATGGTAACGGCGGCGTTGCGTGTCACGCCGAGGGGAGGGACTATTCTGCACATGCGCACATTCCCGGCTGGGACGCCGTTTTTTTCATGACATCTGTGGTGAGTTATTGTAATTTACTGCATCCTATATATGGCTGAATTGTTATGTTATGTCTTTATAATCCTGATGAAAGTCCTTGAACAGGACTGAAACGTCGATTTTTTAGGAGTATACAATAAAAGCTATGTTTTAAGAATCCGTGAGTGCAACCTATTGATTCAGCTTTTTATATATATATATATATATAAATGTAGATTTTGTTTGTGTTTTTTTTGCTGCTCATCCTTTTTTCACTCTATTGCTTACTTGAACTGCAAATAAAACCACTATTTAATGGTAATTCCCTAGCCATCAATCATCTTTATTTCCCATTGCTCATCCATATTATTGCACTACAAAGTGAAATCAGAACCATGATTACAAACTGAATATTGTGTGGTTCAGTCGGTATGTGATTCTCGTACATTTTGACTCAGAGTTTGGGAATTTGAATGATTAATTAATCGGCCCAGCAGTTCAGCCCAAAATAAATCTCCAAGTCTAGTTTTAATGTTAAAGGTCCCTAGAGAGATTTGCACTTATTTTAACATAATATGATTTATAGGCCCCCTGGACAAATTGAAGAGTTAGATAATCTACTAGTTGAGGAAATAGCTAAAATGACAATGAAGGGGGAAGTTATCATCATGGGTGACTTTAATCTTCCTGATGTAAATTGGAAAACAAAATTAGCTACTTGTGCCAGGAGCACACATATTCTAAACTCCTACTGGGATTGTCTCTAAAACAAGTTGTTGAGGAGCCAACTCGTAAAGAGGCCATACTAGATTTAGTGTTAACAAATGGAGATTTGGTATCAGATGTTACTGTAGGTGAAAGTTTAGGATCCAGTGATCATCAGTCAGTGTGGTTTAATATAAGAACAGTGACTGAGTCACACCACACAAAAACAAAAGTTTTAGACTTTAGAAAAACAGACTTTTCTAAAATTAGAATATGGGTAGAGGAGTCATTATCAGACTGGAGCAATTTAAATGGAGTCCAAGAAAAATGGGATTATTTAAAAGTTGCACTATTGAAGGCAACAGAAAATTGCATTAGGCTTGTCAGTAAAAGCAAAAAATTCAAGAAACCACTGTGGTACTCCGCAGATGTGGCCAAAATAGTTAAAAACAAAAAGTTAGCATTTAGGAATTATAAAAAAACCCAGAGTGAGGGAGACAAAATGATCTATAAGATTAGGCAGAAAGAGGCTAAGCAAGTTATAAGAGCTTCCAAATCACACACAGAAGAGAAAATAGCACAGTCAGTAAAAAAGGGGATAAAACATTTTTTAGATACATAAATGAGAAAAGAAAAGTAAAACAAGGATTAGTTAGATTAAAAACAAAAGAAGGAAGGTATGTAGAAGAGGATAAAGGTCAGGCTGACTGCCTCAATGAATATTTTTGTTCTGTATTTACAGAACAAAATGAAGGAAAGGGACCTCAGTTGAGAAAAAGGATAAATGAGTCATTTATTACACGTGAGTTTACAGAGGAAGAGGTTCTATTTCAACTGTCAAAAGTAAAGACAAATAAGTCAATGGGACCTGATGGAATACACCCAAAGCTATTAAAAGAGCTTAGTGGTGTACTAGCAAAACCATTAACAGATTTATTTAACCAATCATTGTTAACAGGAGTAGTCCCAGAAGATTGGAAGTTAGCGAATGTTGTGCCCATTTACAAGAAAGGTAATAGGAGGAGTCGGGCAACTATAGGCCAGTAAGCCTTACTTCAGTAGTGGGAAAAGTGATGGAAACCATGTTAAAGGATAGGATTGATGAACATCTAAAAACACATGGATTTCAAGATTAGAGACAACATGGGTTTACTTCAGGGAGATCATGCCAAACTAATCTTATTGATTTTTTTGATTGGGTAACTAAAATTATAGATCAGGGTGGTGCAGTAGACATTGCTTACCTAGATTTCAGTAAGGCTTTTGACACTGTTGCACATAGAAGGCTTATCAATAAACTGCAATCTTTAAGTTTGGATTCAAATATTGTTGAATGGGTAAGGCAGTGGCTGAGTGACAGGCAACAGAGGGTTGTAGTTAATGGAATATATTCGAAGCTTGGACTTGTCACCAGTGGGGTACCTCAGGGATCTGTACTTGGACCCATTCTCTTTAATATTTTTATTAGTGATATTGCAGAAGGTCTTGATGGTAAGGTATGTCTTTTTGCTGATGATACTAAGATATGTAACAGGGTTGATGTTCCAGGAGGGATAAGCCAAATGACAAATGATTTAGGTAAACTAGAAAAATGGTCAGAATTGTGGCAACTGACATTTAATGTAAATAAGTGCAAGATAATGCATCTTGGATGTAAAAACCCAAGGGCAGAGTACAGAATATTTGATAGAGTCCTAACCTCAACATATGAGGAAAGGGATTTAGGGGTGATTATTTCTGATGACTTAAAGGTAGGCAGACGATGCAATCGAGCAGCAGGAAATGCTAGCAGAATGCTTGGTTGCATAGGGAGAGGTATTAGCAGTAGAAAGAGGGAAGTGCTCATACCATTGTACAGGGCACTGGTGAGAATTCACTTGGAGTATTGTACGCAGTACTGGAGACTGTATCTCCAGAAGGATATTGATACTTTAGAGAGAGTTCAGAGAAGGGCTACTAAACTGGTTCATGATTGCAAGATAAAACTTACAAGGAAAGATTAAAGGTACTTAACATGTATAGCTTTGAGAAAAGACGAGATGGGGGATATGATAGAAACATTCAAATATATAAAGGGAATCAACACAGTAAAGGAGGAAACTAGATTTAAAAGAAGAAAAACTACCACCACAAGAGGACATAGTCTTAAATTAGAGGGGCAAAGATTTAAAAATAATATCAGGAAGTATTACTTTACTGAGAGGGTAGTGGATGCATGGAATAGCCTTCCAGCTGAAGTGGTAGAGGTTAACACAGTAAAGGAGTTTAAGCATGCATGGGATATGCATACGGCTATCCTAACTATGATAAGGCCAGGGACTAATGAAAGCATTTAAAAAATTGGGCAGACTAGATGGGCCAAATGGTTCTTATCTGCCTTCACATTCTATGTTTCTATGTATTTGCCTTCTCTGTCCTCTTCTGGCCATTGTGGTGTAACAATACCCACCATATTTCTCACTCCAGATATCCTAAGCTTATCTCTCACTTGCATCTCAATATATTGGTCCATCTTGCATGTCCTGCCTCTCACTAAGCACAAACTCTGAATTCACTCTCCTTAGCACTCACTTGTCCACTCCTATCCTTCTCTTCTTATTAGCAGGAAAAAGCTCTGTTAGAGATGGTGAGGTAGCAAGACCATTTGCAAAGTGTGCAAAATCTGCTTTACATTAACTATTTTGCAGTCAGCCAGTCCACACAAGGTTTGTTCCCCTTCACCCCTCCTAAGTTCCCATACTTAAAAATAAATAAATTAGCCCATTAGCACCCATTTTAATCCAGACCTGGTTGTGTCAGTTATTCATTGTACCAGAAATGATACTCGTGCATCAATCTTGCCCTGACTCCTCTAAGTTTGGACCACATTTGTAGACCATCATTCTAATACTTGGCACTCATAAAATCATGTAGGTTGTAACAGTGGGTTTTCTACTTGTGTATATGCACAACTGATACAGGGTATTGGTGTCAGGGTCTAATACCATTTAAACTCTTATCACCCCGAGATTGGCTCCCTTTTATGATTTTAGACCCATGAGGCCAATCATTTTGCAATTCTATTCTTTTTTTGTTTAGTTTTGGTTTTTTTGACCCAGCTTAGTATTTGACTTTGTTTTTTAAATTTTCTGGTACCCCTAACCCAGCTAGTCTTCACCTGATTTAGATTTATTTGTTTTCCCTGACTGCCCAATTTTCAATTACTATTGCTAGCCTACAAATTCATAATTCAGCTCTGCTTTTTACTATTTCTCCTATTTGTACCAAAAACATTAAGCCTAAACACTCTGATGACCAAAATTATGTCTTTCTATCACTCTCACTGTGTCTTTTTTTGTGTTGACTAACATGCATTGACCAGAAAAGGACTGCATGGCTATTAATTGCAAAGGACAATAGTGATGAAGACATTAAGGAACTGCAACTTTAAATACATTAGGGATAAACTGCTTCTAGGTCTGATTTCTGTGTTACACTACTACAATGGAAACAGAGAAAGAGTTATCTAAATTGACACTTCAGTGGCTTGTCTTCTGAGCAAACCAACCATGATGATTGGCTCACACTGTGATTCCTAAGCATAGGAAGTCAGGCATGGGTTTATGCTGCACCATCGCTTCTGTGGCAGCCAGCAACCACAAGTACGTGGTGGGATTACAACCTAAGTTTTATTGTGTGTCATACAGAAATGGTACTGGTCTGTGTTACAGTGATGGGGCTAAAGCTAAAATAGTTAAAGTTGAGTTACAGTTCAGCAGTGGTTTAAATTGCCTTATCAGAATGGATTTATAAAAGTACTCTAATGATATATTTAATATATCAAAATTATACAGAGACATTTTCCACTGGAAAAAATAAAAATAAAGGGTTATTTCCTAGCAACTGATGTATTTTTTCTTTCAATGATGATAACTGAAATTATCCTTGAACATGAATGTCTATTAAAAAAAATAAAAAAGTTGTATGCCCAAATGACTGCATCTAATTCTTTTTCAATTTAAACCTTTTGTTGTTTTTCCTTTATAATTTCCTTGATACGAGTAATAAAAGAAAATCAGCTTCATGGAAGAAGCTTACTGAAAGCCTTTTAAAAAAAAAGAAAAGAAAAAAAAAAAGTAGGTTGATAAAACTAACATTTATTTAAAAATGCAAAGCTTTATGTAAAAATTATAGTTTCTAAAATTAGTGCAGTATTCTGATAAACTTTCACTGCAAATGACTGGTAATGATTTAACCAGTTTAGTATTGTATTTATTTATAATATACATCTTGCATCATTTATTTCTAAATCTTTCTTTACATAGCAAAAAAACAGCAACAAATAAATAAATACAAAGTAATGCCAAATAAAAGTTGATTTGAAATCCCCAGTTAGTTTCCCCCTCTGCTTTATCACTGGTTTTCACCTTATAATAAAATATATATCGGGAATATAAATATCTAAATTTATTTAGGTAACTGCATAGACTGAATTTAGTAATATACCCTCATACAGTGCATTATGTCAATAAACAGACATCCCTTCTACAGTCTGGTGACATAATTATGTTTCCTAAATATCCCAACACATTCCTTGTAAATACATATAAAAGCAATGAATGGCCTGTATGCTTCTTTGCTTGTATTTTATACTTTTGAGTCTAATACTTCAGATTTTTCTTCCATCTATACCAACATTTCGGTTAAGGATGAATAAACTAATGAAAAATTAAATTGATATATATAGCCATCGCCCTTTGGAAAATAATTTTTAAACATATCAGCTTTTTAGTCCTTAATTTACAGCTTAGTCATTCATCCTAGTTTCCATGTAATAAATGTAATGAGTATAGTAGTGAAAATTAAATTTGATTGTAAGTTAAAACGTATTAAAATTATGTGATAGAGAAATGTGTTCTCTCTTTCTCTCCATAAGTTTTAATAATGATTTCATAGGTAAAAAAGTGTTCAAAAATGAAAGAAATTAAAATCAAATATAAAAACATATCTATTTGTTCCGCTAAATTTGTGAGACACAACTTATGTTGTGAAATATCCAAATTTGCTTATATTTAAATTGTTTCCAATTGATTGTATTTAGGATTACATGAGAATTTTTTTATTTTCAAACTATACCTTGTTTAACAGCTAGGAAAATATTCCAAAGCGGTTTCCATTTCCTAGAGGATGTATCTAGGTGAAACCTCTGGAATAGTGTGAATTGGGGCACAAAGTGCCCACATTTTAGATAAATGTATATTTGATCATACAACCTTCAATATTATTATTTGCATTTATATAGCACCAACGCATTCCACAGAACTTTACAGTTATAGAAAGGGGATATGAAGAGGACCCTGCTCAAATAAGCTTGCAGTCTAAGAAGATTTGTGGTAGGAAATGTATATATAGTTGGTTGTTTTGCCCAAGAACACACACATATACACCGACACCCACACACATCTATTTAAAGGGATACTATAGTCACCAAAACAACTTTAGCTTAATGAGGCAGTTTTTGTGTATAGTACATGCTTCTGAAGTTTCACTGTTCAATTCACTGTTATTTATGAGTTAAATCACTTTTGTTTCTGTTTATGTAGCCCTAGTCACTCCTGTCTGGCTGTGACTAACACAGCCTGCATGAAAACAAAATGGTTTCATTTTTAATCAGATGTAACATACTTAAATGTCTATCTCATTCTCAGTAAATTGCACTTTAATTGTACACAGGAGGCTCCTGTAGGGTCTAGCAAGCTATTAACAGAGCATGAGATAAGAAATTCTTAATTTTGAAGTTTCTGGAGGAAGTATTGAGGGCCTTCGGCATCGAGGGTTTCTTTAAGGAGTGTACAATGGCATTATATAAAGATCCTCAAGCTAAAGTATCAGGATATATGTTCCAATCAAATTGGTTTCCTGTTAGAAACGGGACGCGACAGGGATGCCCTTTGGCACCCCTGTTATATATCCTCTCTATAGAGCCGTTGGCAGCCGCGATTAGACAGAATGAAGACATCAGCGGGCTAAAAGTGAATAGGTTGGACAATAAAATTGCACTTTATGCAGATGATGTCTTATTGACCCTCGCAGACCCTATTAGATCTATCCCAGCCGTATTTCGGCTCATAAATATGTATGGTAAACACTCAGGTTATAAAATAAATATAAAGAAAACACAAATTTTGATAAAAGGTTTAAGTGGATCTGAGGTAGACAAACTCAAAACAGATTTCAAATGTGACTGGGAAGTAAGGAAAATAAATTACTTAGGAGTAAAATTATCGCTAGATTACAGAGAAATTGGAGAACTTAATTATACAGACATTGCTATCCAATTTAGGAACACCTTAAAAAACTGGAAGGGATTGGAACTCTCTTGGTTGGGAAGGATTGAAGCAGTAAACTCCTATCTCCTCCCTAAGTTGACATTTTTATTTGGTAATCTTCCACTGAGGGTGTCATGCCAGACGATACGCGGTCTTCAAAGGCAAGTATCAAATTATATTTGGCAAGAGAAGAGACCTAGAGTGTCTTTGGAAATTCTACAGAGAGACTGGAAAGAAGGGGGGATTTGTTTCCCAGACTTACAGAAATTATATAAGAATAATATGGTTGCACATTTAATTAAGTGTGATAACTTTACAAAGTCCAGACCAAATTGGTTGGACATTGAAAAAGCAGATCTCTGTGATATAGAACCTTTATTTCTCTGGTGGCGCGATAGTGAATCTCTAATAAATATAAGATCTAGTAATCCGATGAATAATACAATGATTTACATCGTTAAGTACTTGAAAAAAAAAATATGGTACAAAACATATTTCATTAAATGCCCCATTAATAAGCTTAAAATATTACATAAAGGATATAAATATCCAAGAATGGGTACACTGTGGAATAGTAAGAATAGCGGATCTTGTAAATAATAATAAAATATTGCCATTCCCCATACTTCAGTCTAAATATAACCTTCCTTCGAAGGAAATATTTAACTATTTAAGAATAAAATCTTTTACTATGGGAAAAGTTCTTTCGGAAACTTCTCCAATAGATCAGTTCATAGAATACCATTATAAAAAAAAGATTGTATCTAGATTCAATCAATTTTTAAGAAGCCAAAGGCAAATAGATAAAGTGCCAGCAATGAGTAAATGGGAGCAAGAACTTCATTTTTCATCTTCGGTCGAGGATTGGTTATCGGGTCTACAAGCAGTAAAAAGATATATACACGGGGTGAATATACAGGAAGTATACTTTAAATTAGTATACCGTTGGTATTTGGTCCCTACCCGTCTTCACAGATTTCAACCCACACTCCTACCAGATTGTTGGAGATGTGGTAGGGAGTTGGGCTCATTCTCCCACATCTGGTGGGATTGTGAGGAGTTGAAACCTATGAAATTAATTTTAGCGGAACTGACGGATTTTGTGTTCGGGACTCAGACTGTGATTACGCCTCAAATGTTTTTGTTTCATTTAGACCTGCCAAAAAGTAATATAAAATTAAAAATCCTTATGATCCATATTTGTATGGCTATAAAAATAGTCATGGATAGAAATTGGAGGAAAATGGGTGCGTTAAATTGGCACGATATTTGTACGCAGATAGAATACCAACATAGCATGGAAGCTGGCATAGCCTCGAACAAGATATCTAGAGATAAGTATAATGAAGTTTGGGTCCCTTGGGTTAGATATACTAACTATAAAACTTAATTCCCCCTGCCCCCTTATAGATAGCTAATAGTAGGTAGTAGTGAAAATGCGGCATAGATAAGAAGTATTGAGTGTATGGAATGCTTGCATGGTTGTAGATATAGCAGAAAACTGGCAGATGTATATTTGAAGCACGGTTTTATTGTTATCCATATGTACTATTTTTCTGTTAAGCAATTTCTTTACAGTGGTTAAAACTACAGTTGAAAGCTGTATCTGTATTTGAATGAATTTTTATTAAAAAAAGAAAATAAAGATTTATATATATAAAAAAAAGAAATTCTTAATTAAACAGAACTTGAAATAAAGGAAGTATAAACATTAGATGGCTCTTTACGGGAAGTGTTTAAGAAGGCTGTGTAAGTCACATGCAGGGATATGGGACTAGGGCTGCATAAACAAAGTGATTCAACTTCTAAATGGCAGAACATTGAGCAGTGAGACTGCAGGGGCATGATCTATATACAAAAATGGCTCAGTTGTTTTGGTGACTATTGTGTCCCTATAATATGTAGGTACATGGGAAAAATTTGCTAGCATTAATTGGCATCTTAGAATAATTGTTTTGAAGAGTTTGACATGGTTGGAACAATATTTTTACCACATGATAACTTAAAAAGACCTTGCAAGTTTCCAGCTGGATGGCAGGATTGTAGATATGTAATATAAGTCTACTTTACAGGTAGTGTCATTATTGTAAGTCTGAAATTAATGCATTGAATTAATTCTTACAGAATCTCCGAGCAAGTCAATATGTAGCAATATATGAATATATGTGTTTTTAAAATGACAATAGGTTTTATCAGTCTACTTGTGCTTTTGAGGGGAATCTCTCATCTAAATAGCCCAGTAGTTCTATGGAATTATGAGTAGTGAACACCAAAGTTGTGAGAATCTAATGGTGATTTTTGAGATGTTCTCCATTAACACATACTACTCTGCCTTAATCAGGAAGGTATAGCATGTATTGAACTAATCTAGCAGCTTTGTAATAAGTGTGAACATTTCTGACATTCCTGTTGACTCAATTTTTACCAAAGACTACTCATGTTCACACATATACTAACCCTTTTAGCTGTAATCCACTCTTTTCAATCAATGTTAAGCCCACAAAGTATATATTTATCAATTCTTTCTATCAATTTGAAGTACCTAAGCAATTCTTGTTGTTCCTTTTTCACACAGGTCTGTATAGGATTAGAAATGGATGCAAATTTTCCCATCACATTATCTAATTTCTTCAAATTCTACAGACAATTCCTACAAAACGTTAGTGAGCAAATTCTCACCTAATTATCTGCATTCCAATTGAAATTTTTACTGTTTATTTCTATATATGGAGCACCCAATACGGTTCTGGAGTAAAAATAAACTATTCAATATAGAAAAATAATATGGTGAAGAGGATAAAAGAAACAATGTTCATCTTTTTCTTCCGGCTGTGCCGGAACAGAAATGATTGCGATGTAATTTGGTAAAAAAAAAAAAAAAAAAATTAAGTCTGTGAATGGTCTTTCTATGCTGTTCTCCTTTAATATGGTTAACATTTAATACAAAAATAAAGAAACAGAGTGTTATCTGTTACATTTTTTTCAATGTTTTACTCATTAATTGATGGTTCCCCTTAACGCCAAAACAGCTGAACTTGAAACTGAGCTGACTAATGGTTTTACATTTGGATATCTTGTCTTGATGGTTTTTGTTTTTTTTTATGCTTTACATTTTTTTTCTGATGAGACCATCATTTTAACCTTCAGTCCTTAATTTGGCATGAAATTTGAAATAACAGCAGTTTCCCTAAAAGCTTCACTTTTAATAACAGCATTACAATTACTGCATTGAAATAACCTATACCACGAGTGTCTATTCTATTTAGTTTCATGCAAAATATATATTTGCTTCATTCTGAGAAGATTGTAATGGCATTGTGTGTTAAGATTTCCTATTTAAAACTCAACATTATTCAACAGTATTTCGATTCTAATATAGATATAGCCTACTTTAATCAAAACATGGAATATTGTTAAAAAAAAAAAATTATAGTAAAATAAATACAACCTAAACTTTTTTTTTTTTTTTTTAGTGTTCTGTAACAACTATCGCATTGTTTATGGGACACATTTTAATAACTGTATGTTATGTATCAAAACGCGACTCAAAAGCCTAGTAGCAAACAAAAGTGGCAATCATTTATCCTAATAGATAGGACCAAACCATAAATATTATGCTCTGCCTGATTTTATTGGAACTTGGCATGCTGAAAATAAATTCTGGAAAATGTATTCTCTTATACTTGAAAATGAGAGAAATCTCAATGTATCATTCCTGGTCAAATATTTCATAAATAAATAAATAATAAATATGATTTAAAAAAATAATTAAAGGTGAAGCCTGGGCTAGAAAAAATAATATTTTTATACCTGACTCAGACAGTTACATTTAAAAATATACATTTATTAGTTTTTCAAACTTAGTTTTTTGATTTGCCTAAATTGCACCCTAGTGCAAGTTCTGCTGCAAAGCTAATCCATCTCCTTTTTGCAAAGCACTAACCTTCCTTGTGACCCTATAGACATAAACTCTTCCCTGATTATAGAATATCAAGGTTAGCCCCAAGCACAGTTCGACTTATCAGATCTGATGAACTTATCTGATGATTTGACATACAAAAGGTCCAGGTGATTTTGTCCATTGGATTAGGGACCACTATCCATTGAGTCTGTATAATAAAGCACAGCTGATGCAGGTCCATGCACATTTACTGAGATTGCTCTACTGATATTCTCAACCAATAAGCATGGCCCTGCTTTACTCTGTATAGAAATTTGTCTTATTCTTCTGGAGAAGACCAGATTGAATGGATGTGGTATCCTGGTTATTTAACGCCACTCATTCCACAATAAAATGGATGCGGGGGAGGGTTAGAACCTTAGAGTCCTGCTAAGTATGTTAACCAGTTATCTCTTGCATATGGATGAAGATAAAAGGAAGTGTTAACAGTGGTCTCTTGATGCATTCCAGGGTGTCTATGATGTAATAACTAGACCTGTGCACCAGTGAAATTTTCGTTTCGTACGAATGATTTTGTACATGACAAAAATTTAATTTCTCAATCCCAAATTTAATCCATAAACCATTCATTTTTGAACAAAATTCATTAAAAAATAATTTGTTTTCATTCATTAGGACGAAAATGGCACTGCGCATGCGAATTAGGTCCTCCCCATTATTTATTTAGGGTCCCCACCTGCCGCTCATGGGTAGGGACCAGGAGAGACATTAGGTCCTCCCTTCAATTAATTACGGTCCCCACCCGCCGCTCATGGGTAGGGACCAGGGGGGACATTAGGTCCCCCCTTTAATTAATTAGGGTCCCTACCTGCCACTAATGGGTGGGGACCATTAGGTTCCCATCTTTATTTATTTAATTAAGGTCCCCATCCACCGGTCATGGGTGGGGACTTGAGGGGACATTAGGACCCCCCAATTATTTTTTTAATTAAGGTCCAACCCAACAGTCATGGGTGGGGCCCTGGATCCTCCCATTTATGTTAATATCCCCCACCCGCAGGTCACGGGTGGGGGTGCAGGGGAGGCACTATGTCCCCCCCATTTTAGTGATTTTTGTTTCCCACCATGGGGAAGCGAGGGGACCTGTGCCAGGTCCCCCCTTGTTGCACTAGTGACTGGGCAGGAATAGCTGCCTCGTCACTGGTTGTTTTAAATGACAGTAAGCAGCCACTGGCTGCTCGCTGTTTAGGTGACATACCCATACTATCGGCATGCTGCGAGTAGGGGCAGGCAGGAGGATTTAACCTCCCTTTTATGAATTTGGGGGTCATAGTGATCCCCATATGTTTTAAAACGGGGGTTAGGAGGGATTGGAATTAATATTTATTACAAGGAGGGAGCTGGTAGTATTGCCGGCTCCCTCCTTGCTTATTTTTTTGCGCATGCGCAGTGTTATATTCTCTGTGCTGTGGGGGTTAATTCCCCTACATCACGGAGTCTATTAAACGAACTAAACAAAACGAAAAGGTAATGCATTTGGCATTTGCCCTTTAGTTTCGTTTATATTCCGTATGTAGGGCTTTCGTTTACGTTTTAGTAAACCAATACGAAAAAAACACAAATTTTCTGACAAAATTGTATTTGTACGAAAACAAATGCACATGTCTAGTAATAACTCACATTGATTAGCTGGCAGAAATAGACAGCTAATATAAAGAGGGTTACCTAGACTACTTTAAAAAAAAAATGCATACATATTTCAGCTAAAGTTTAAAAATTGTTTCCCATACTTAGTTATTATTGAATAGTAGTAGTTGAATCTCAATTAAATTAGTTAAACCATAACAATTCTAAAGCAACTCTTAAGACTTTGTGTCTTTCTTGTAAATGTCTGTTTGTGTGGCTACATTCTTTCATTTATTTCAGTCTAAATTTTACCATTTGGTTGTAAAACATCAAAATGCACTTTTTTGATTGTTTATTTTGTTTATTAAACACTCTACAATACATACATTGTTTATGTACATCTTAAACCATTTATTATGAAATTCACAATCACTTCTCCAAGTCAGAAGAATTATACTCCTTCATTACTTAGGCACTAAGGAAATGATGAGTTGACACTTGCCTTGCATTTTTTCACTTAAATAGCAGAGCTTCAACTCTTCTGTAGGTCAATTATTGCTCTACGAACAGACGTTTTAAAGATTTAATTGCCAGAGCTGTAGTGATTATAACATGTAACAGTTTCAAGTTTGCTAATTGTCACATTTTGGCTAAAGCATTTTGGGCCTTTAATTATTAAATCTACACAAAAAATGCCAAAAAATTACACAGTAATGAAGCAAATAAGTGCATCTGAGCTGTGTTTATTTGTTGCATCTTTAAAGACTCCAGTTATACTTAACTCCAGTGGAAGCTCTTCTATAGGGACAGTTGAAACAGCACCACACTAGCTTTTGTTTTTACAAAATAAATAATAAATAAATAAATTAAAAACTAATCAAATCGATTGTCAATAGTAAAAAAAAAACAACTAATATTTATTTTCTAGGTGAATTAGCTTTTTTTAAATCAATCTTATTTTTGCATTGTGTGTGTTTTAAAAATTGGTTTCTCTTTAAATATAAACACTCAATTTTATCTATATATTACTGATAACATTAGTCACCTTATGTCTGCCTAATTAATATCTGACATCACTGTGACGAGACCAATCTCGCCACATTTCATTGGAGAAGCCTGGTTGCTCGCCTGCTGCCTTTGGACTATGGCCCCCTGTTAAAAGACATTTTTTTTACCTGCAGAAAAGCTTCATTCATGCTTTTCTGCCTGGGGTTCGGTAGATTCAATCTACCCGCGACCTCCCTTCTTGTTCGGTGGAAGTGCACGAACGGCCCGGTGTTCGGTAGTTCTGTTTGAATGTCTTATACCCCAGATAGGAATCCCATGGAGCCCATTCGTATGAAACTGACTGTAAAGACTTTGGCTCCATGGCGATTAAACTGTATTCGTGTGGTCTGGGTGCCATTTACCTAATAATGTGCACTCAGACCTGAGCTATCTGGGGATATGTTACATGTCTGTGTTTTATGTAGTAAATGTTACTTTATGTATTTTAAAGTATAATACTGGTTTTGTGTCCCCACATGTGTAATGGAGTTTTGCCTTTGTCTTGGGAGATAATTGAGTTACTTCTCAATTATCTCCCAGGGCAGAGGGGAGGAAGCCAGGATGCATTGTGGGAATATACTGTGACTGTGTGTCCTATTTGTCTACTTGTCTGTCCCTTGTCACAGTCTCCCATTTGGTCCCCTAGGGGAGTGTCCACCAGGTGGGAGACCTGCATAAAAGCCGGGCAGGTAGCCCTCATTAAACAGACCACTGCTTGACCCTCAACACGGAGCCTTGTCTCGTTCTTGGGGGGATTTACTGTATGCTGTTAGAGACTGATTGCCAGGAGTGTAAGCTGATTGTCTGCTTTTCCTGTTCGTCTGCTAGCAGCTATTTGTGAGGTTCCAGTTCGGGAGTTGGAGTGCTATTTTGTATCCAGTTCGGGAGTTTGGTGTTCTGCAGTAGCTGTGCCTGTATCTCTGGAAAGGGGGCCGATCGCCTAAACGGTTTTTACCCCTTGTGTGCAAAACGGTCCGTTACAATCACAAATACATTCTCATTTTTCAGTCTCATTATACATGCCCTAAAAGTCAAGTCTTTGTTCTATTAATGTCTAAAGGAAATGGGCAGAGGAGGTCAGTAGATCTCATTAGGTACCACAATAATTCAGTGGATCTTTCCACATATTTGTAATGATTTAACTGGGTTTTCAGCATTACATTGCATTTAAGTGTTCCCTATGGTTTAGGTGGATCAAGCTATATCCAGACTGGTGATTTTTGTATCATTATGGTCTCGATAAAATGTGCATATAGCACAACATGTGTAGATTATAGTGTTAGTTCATAGATTCTAACTTTTTTCATCCTAGGTTGTTATATTACTATTTTAAATGTTGCTAATAAATTATTGAGATTTTAGGACCTACAGTAATATGTTTTTACTGGTTGGAGCCGAAATTATTTTTGCTGTTTTACTCTCACCACAATTTTATAGCAAAGGCTACAGTTGGCCTGAGGGGTAACTGCAAGCAAAAAAAAAGGCTTAATAAATTGCTTGTCAGTGGTTCAAAATAACCAAACATTTCAGCAAGTGATCAAGTTTACAATATCAAGTAATACCCTTAAATCAACCACTGCTTAATGGTATGCAAATCCAATCCCCGAATGCCCATTAATAAAGTGCCTTTCAGGAAATATATGTGTGTAATCCTACAAATCTTATCATGGCTAAATGGTATACTGCAAATTGTATATGATAAGAAAATTGTGATACACTTTATTCACTCATGTTTAAAACCAAATAATGCGTGAATCAAGTAATGGGATCTTGCAGAATTCCTCCACTCAATCATTCCCACACTTGGTGACCAACCCTATTTATTTCATTCAAGGAAAGGACAATATCTAAAATCAAATCTGCCCTAAAAACACCATGAGAAAGGCTTCTATAATACAAAGAAAAGGAAAACAAAACAAGAATCCCGCTATTAGTTACAAACAACCCAATAAGGAGTACATAAAATTATTAAAGAGCTACAACCATTAAGTTCAGAGGACCCCACACTCAAAGAAATATTTCCTGAACCCCCCCATACTAGCGTTCAAACAACCGCCTAACCTGAGATAGAGATTGGTCCTCAGCAAACTGACCACAGAACAGGAGCTCACACAGAATGGCACTGTACGATGCAAAAAATCACTCTGCAAACTGTATCAACATATATGTGGCAATAACACAGCCAGACACCATAACAAATCATACAACATTAAGGGACCATATTGGTGCACATCTGCAAATGTGGTGTACAGGATATAGTGTACAGTGGGTGACAAAGGTTGCTGCATTGGATAAACTGTCCTTAAGCTGCATCTCAGAATGAATCCACATAGACACTCAATCAAGAACCACAAGGAAAACGGATATTGTACCACTTCACCCAGACTGGTCACTCCATCCAAAACCTCAGGTTTAAAGTTCTTATAGGGAATTTCAAAGTATCTCATGAACGAAAGACATTTGAGATGAAAATGATCACACATTTCAACACCAGAAATAAAGGACTTATTGTAGATTCTGGCTTTCTCACACACTACCAAAACGTAATGTCTTATGTAGTACTTTTTCAATATACTTGTATGCACTGCTCTGCTGTGTTCTTTTATTTATATTGATATTTATTGCAAGTCTGTTCAGTTATTTGACACGTTCATTTTGAAACACAAGTCAATCTTTGTGCCAAGAAAAATTATTCTGTGTTAATTCTTTACTTTCCAGTTGAAAACTGATTTAAAAAAAACACTAAAATTGATCATTTATAATGATGGTTTTAGAAAATGTATAGCAGGCTTGAATTTTTCATGCAGTACTGCAGATTTAGTTTTACTCTACTAAAAATACAAATGCTGTGATACAATATAATAATGTAACATAACTTAATATAAAAGAAAACAAGTATTAAACTGTCGTATAAAACAGATAACATTCATAAAGAAGATTTTTCAAGGCAAATATTGGAGGTAAAGAGGGTAGAGTGCAAAAGAACAAGCAGTCACTATAAAACCAAAATAATGTTTCACAACATTTAGTATTTTCCATCCAAATCAGCACCTGTTTTCCTTGATAAATTTCCCCCATAAAGATTCCCATTTGACAGAATTTTGCTGTATATAGGTCTAGTTAAACCAAAAATGTATTTTGTTTCACAATGTATAAGATAATCACTAGAAATAAAGCAAAAAATGACATACATTTTGGGTATCAGTTGTCATTTTATAATTTTTCCTGGATATACATTTTTTAGAGAAATCCATCCATATCACAAATACAAAAATATTGATCACAAATCAATTATGATCTGGATTCCAATATAAATATATATATATATATATATTTTTATTATTATTATTTTTTTATATATATAATAACAGTACCGTTATATTTCAATAATCCATTGTTTAAATACTGCTAAAAGGCTTACCACCACTGATATGGGTTATCATTGCCAGGATCACCAGTCCATTGATATTACTTTCAGTTTTGGTTGGATATAGAATTCATATTTAACAGTCTGAAAAAAATAAAAAAAACACATATTAACTTATGGTATGTAAAAGAACTGTAGTAATAGTATTTATTGTTAACAAATGATTCACCTTCAACTATAGATGACCCAGTTACTCAAGTATGCTAAGACGTATCCCGGTAATTATCAGGGTAAAAGGAGCAAAAGTTACTGGTGTTTGTTTTTGTAATTGGTGTCCATTCCTCTTGCAGTGGGAGTACTTACAAGGTTACTTGTTCACCTTATTAGCTTCATTCATTTGGGTACCCTTCACAGAATGTTTAAAAATGAATTTAGATTAGGTCATAAGGGAAATATTAAAATTAAACTAATATATAATGACTTTGATTTGGATAAGTATTGTCTAAAATATAGACTGGTGAATAATTATATGTATTACACTCACAAATGTGTTCAAAATGAGAGACTTAGATAATATTAAATCACTTCACAGTGCAGAAGGCATGGACCGAGCCAGGTTGAAAAAGTACCTCTATGAAACTAAGACAATAAAACACATAGTGCAGGACGCTGACTATAAAAATGACACATTTATTTGCATGTAACGTTAAAATCATGAAACAAGCACATATCAGAATATCACTGGAAACTGCTAGCTAATCCAAATGTGTTTCTCTATAATCAGGTGTGAGTTCCTCAGGTAGTTCATAGAATCCGAGTGATACTTCCAGTGTTAAAACATTTAAAAATAGTAACATACAAAACTGAGATAACTACCTTCGTCACCTACCTACAGACAATGTCTTTGTTCAGATGGTTGTCTTCCCACAGAATGCTATTTCTGCTTATGTCCTACACATATTATAACTTTATAAATTGATATAAGTTTAATAATAATGTATCCCTGAAAAGCAACCTATTAACAACATTGCTGTTTTATCCTACATGTTATGAGCTAGAAATACAAGTGGTATCCAATATACACCAAAATTGCAGTATATGCTACTTAGCTTAAAAGAACAGCTTCCAAGGTCCCTTCCCTGATGGTGACCTCTCATAGACAAGATATATACAGAAAGTTGGTATCTCAATTTTCTGTATATATCATGTTATGAGCTAGCTATGCATCCAAGTTAAAAAATAAATGCCATCATATTAAAACCAATGATTAGTGGTGAATAGGTTAAAACCAAACCAAAAAAAAAGAAAAGAAGAAAGGAGAAAATCAAAATGTATAAATCAAATACCATATACTGCAAATGAGCAGTTGTTAAAAAGAAAACAACTAGCACTATGTTATAGGAGTCATGAAAACATGGTTTATATAATATTACAATATTGACACGTTATGAGTATTTCTTTTTAAAGATTTTTTTTCTTAAAATCAATGCTATTTTTCTAAGTGTCTATCCAGAGATAAAAATATGATAAGTAGGTTTTAATTTGGCAGAGTGCAGTCTTAACCTGGTAACATAAGCATAGCTCACTAAAATGGATTATACCTGGTATAACTGTAATTGAAATCTAATATACTGACCGTTTTATTGTTATATTGCCATTTTATTTTACCTTGGGGGTTTCAAGCCTGAGTTACTATTCCTGAATAGCTGGATGATCACTAATCAGCCATCAGCAATATAAAACTAGGAGCAAGCACAACCACAATGTTAATCTGATTAACTCTTTGAATGAAGAGAGGGATCATGCCACGATACTCATTTCCCATGTAGTAATAGTGCTGAATGCAGGATAGCCTGCATTTACATATGATTAACAATATTATAGCGAAAATGTATAGAATGTCTTTCATTTGTATAAAACCTACATAGAGAATACAGTTTTAAGTACACAAAACTTTTATTTTCATGAGGAATTGTAGACACTTATTAAAATGATGCATGGTTAGAATTAAATTCTATCTTTATTTCTCTAAAAATTATGTCAACTGAAATGACTAAAATGGACATTAAATGGTAAATTATTTTGTGTGTAATACTTTCAATGCAAACCATATCAGCGTATTTCCTATATGAACCAATTTCAAAGTGAAAAATATTAATATGCTAATGTACATTTTAACATAGGTTATTAGGAGTTCTAAATCTGTTACTTTAGATCTGTGGGGGAAAATCTGTATAATTGTAGTTATGGACATATCCATCAGCAGTCTGAAATATGAGTGAGTAATAATATCAAATAGTTTTTTACCATATATTACGATAGTGAGAATGAATTTCACACAGAAAACACAAATTAACAAAGACAGGCTCATGAATAATGCACATCTAGTTTATGAGATTGATTGAGCTAACCATTTCTTTGGAATTAGCTTAGACATGCTTCTGTGAAAGGTAAGAAATGTTTACTCTTACAAGAAATATTTTCAACATTACGTTTTATGTATTATAAGGTTATATCAGGGCATTAAAGCCTATACTTTTGTCAGGAGCCCAATTGAGCACCAGGATCCGCTTCTGCAAGAAAAAGGTATGGAAATATTAGGGTAGCTAAAATGTTCATTTGTTATTTATATGTTTGTGTGTGTCGGTGTTGTTTTCAGTGTGTGAGTGACAGTACATATCTTTGTGTGTGTCAAGGTGTATCTGGATGTGTGGCATTAGGTATCTAAGCATGCATGGCTTTGTTTATTTGTGTGTGTATGTTAATGTGTACCTATGCTTATGTCATTGTGTGTTTATCTGTGTGGCAGTGTACATCTTAGTGACAGTGGGTATTTTAGCATATGTCAGTGTGCATCTGAATATGAGGCAGTGTATATTTGCCTGTGTCTATCAGTGTATTTATGTGAATCTTCATTTATGTCTGGCAATGTGTATATATGCTTTGCAAATGCATATCTCTGGTTTTGAATGTGTAGCTCTGAATGTTTATGTATGTGTGTATGAGAGTGTGTGAGAGAGTGTATTAATGTGTCTTGAAATGTGTATATATCTGAGAGTTAGTATCTATGTGTATGTCTAGAAGTGTATGCAAGGGGCCTCACCGTTTATATATAGTATAACATATACAGGGGAAGCTTGATATTTACAGTCTTAAGCTACTGGACAGGTCTTAAAAGTTACTTGCCACTGCAAGCCTGAAGGGTCCATGACACACTCATCAGGTGTGAATTTCTACTCTCCAAGGCTAAATGTTCATAAGAAAAGAACAAATTAGATAAAATGTATAAAAAATATACCTTTAATAAAAAAAGACCAGCTTGATACAAACAGCTCAAAAAACAGGTCAGAAAGCAGATTCCCCCAATATAGATGTGAATCTATTCAGGACTAATATAATGCAACAACATAAATCACAATCTTACAATGTGTCAAAGATTCTAGGATAGTAAGTGATTCTAGGATAAATTACATAAACATCACCAAAAATGCCAAGGTATCAAAAAAGATAAAAGAGGGATCAAAGAGGGATTGTGTAAGATAGCGAGCCTATGTTCTCTAAATCTACATTTTTAGGGGTCTGGTAGTTTGTCCCACATACTGTAACCCACAGGAACATTCTAATAAGTACACAACAAATGAACAATTACAGTAGATCCTGTATGTGACAGTGAAGACTTCCCTACTATTACTCAGTCTGAATTTAGAGGATTTGTGACATAGTTAGCTGTAAAGGAACCTATTTGCGTACATTCTTATAATTACATGCAAATTTTTGCAAGGAGACCGAGACATCTCATTGCACTATTAGCTCTGCAAATATCATATATTTTAGTGGTATGATCCTTTAACCCCATAAGGACACAACTTCTGGAATAAAAAGGAATCATGACAGAATATTTCCGTCATGTGTTCTTAAGGGGTTAATGTTATGCAGCTCTTTGAGCTTATTTAGGTATTCTGGAAAGTGAATGATTGCACTTGTCAATATCTCAAATATGCGATAATTGCCTCTTGATCACAATAAAACAGTTAAAACAGGTCTTTAAAATGGTGTCATTTTGAGTTGAATAGAAATTTCATAGAACATGATGGTGACAAAAAAAAGAAAACATATGTCAGTTTATTTATCTAAGGTTGACTAGACTTATTACTATCAATACCAAAGCCAAATTGCATATTTAAAATTAATATTTCATATTTTAATATGCAGTGAAAAAAAACTGTCTTTTCTACATTCTCTGTTTAATAGAGTTTGCTCTGTTGTCTTATCTATTCTAGAGATTAATTATTAACATTTCTTAAGGTTTGTGAATTCCATTTAGCACTGATAATATGCTACTTAGTGAAAAGCATTTCATCCTCTCTGTCCCTGTACAAATTCATTTTCAGATTTTTTGATACTGTTTCCTAAACAAATGTGAACAACTCAGAACTTTGTTGCAACATCATATCAGTGTTTTGTTAAATTAACATAGTTCCAGATTAATCAAATTTAACTAAATAATTAATATTCCTTCATCTCTATGACTATTGTTCATATTAGGATTCATGTAGTAGCTGCCTGCAGTGCCATGCTGTTACTGTATGGCCGAGGAATGGTATTTTGTTTTATTGCTTGGTAATGGGATTTAATCACTTTGTTACTGTAGACAGATGGATGCTGCATTCAACCAAATGCTACAAATAATCACAACATTTAACATATTATTATGTGGTAAATCATAAATTTTTCAAAATGTATTTTAAAATGATATCATTACGTCTATTTTTATTATTCCTAAACCAGTTTGCCAATTCCAATATGATGCAAGATCATTTGAACATATTTAGTCATCAATAAGTCACATTTGGTAAATCTGATGCACACGTCCTCATTGAAGGTGTTTTCGGCTGTGTATTGGGGTCATCATGGGAACTCTTGGCAGACTGCGGCTATGCAGCAAACTGTAATGTGTTGTGTGTTCTGACTTCTTTCTTTCATAGCTTGCATTATGTTTTTCAGAAATTTAAGCTACAGTAGCTCTTCTTTGACCAGCTTGGCTTGCCTTCACGCCCCATGTGCATCAATGAGCCTTGGGAACCTATGGCCTTTACACCAACCCACCGTTTGTCCTTCCTTTTACCACTTTTGGTAGGTGCAAACCACTGCATACTGGATACAATCCCACAAGTCTTGCCTTTTTGTACATGCTCTAACCCAGTCATCTAACCATCACTATTTGGCCCTTGTCAGAGTCACTCAGATCTTTCTGCTTGCCCAAGTTTTCTGCTTCCAACACATTAAATTCAAGAACTGACTGTTCACTTGCTGCCTAATATAACCCACCCCTTATAAAAAAAATTCATAAATAAAACATATATAACTACATAAAAAATATATTAAAATACTATAAAATAAAACATTTTTCATAATATTAAACCACTTTAAAAGTCATTCCAAAAATATTAAATCATTTGGAAAGCCTATCCATCTATATTACATCAAAGCCATTGTTGAAAAATGATTTAGGCCTCAATATCAAAAACATATATCATAAATAACAAAACAAGTAAAAATAAAAATCTAAATATTAAAATATGTTTTAATATATTAAATAATTTTAAAGGTTTATCCCCAAAAAAATTTTTTCATAAAAAATATAAAATCAAGGCCATAATAAGAAAGCACCTATTTCAATCTATAGAAGACAAGAATGCAAATGTTGCAATTTCATATCACCTAAGGCAAACCATGTTGAAAGGCAGCTTGTCAGTCCATGTGAGTAAAGGGTTATTAAAGTGTTAATTGTGAATAATTCCAGTTAATTTTAAAGGGTTTAATCTCTAAACCCTGAAATACAGTGAAATAAATCTGAATAGAAAAAGATAGGCAAAGATAGTGAAATTTTAAACATAGCTGAATTGCAGAATTTTACAAAGTTAGCCATTTTTACTAAAATTTGCCATTCAAATTTTTTATCTCCAACAAAGCATTTGTATAGAGGGGTTTATGTTAGCACTACAGTCACATTTAACAGTCTAAGTGCTTTCTGAAAGAGATAATCTTTTATGAGTCTCAAGGACGTCTGCAGAATGTGTGGAACCCTGAAGAACACTGACTACTGCAATCATTCTCTACCGAAATGGGTAAGATTTATCCCATTAAATTATGTTTGGCAATTTCTGTCTTGTACCTGTAATTACTTTATTACTCTACGGAGTGACATTTATATCTGGTTTCAGAGTAAGTTTCAAAAAAAATTTAACTCAAAGGACGAAGAGGTGCTTTGCACCCAAACACCTCACACTTTAAGTGGGTTTTTTCCTGTCTGCAAAGCATCATATATGATATGAAGCTCACATTTTGGTTAGCTTGTTTAGAGCATAAGAGACATCATGAGTTGCTGCTGAGAGATATTCTGAAAGGTGATAGATTCAACTGACTCTTCTACAAATTAAGTGGTTGTTTTTATAAAAGCAGCAGGAGGTAAGGTATAGATTGAATTATGCTAATAACATAATAGAGAAGAACTGTGGTAAGTACAATTTAACCACAAGGGAAGCAACACTAATATAGGAGAAGCAAATCTTTCTTTCTAAGTTTTACATTAGATAGTAAAGATGCAATTGATTTACTCATGTATTCAGTTGTTTAAATTCATAGTTTAGCTCACTGGCATACCTTATATGCCTTGTGGCAGGTCTTGACATGTGCTGGTATATATATATATATATATATATATATATATATATATATATAAGATATCAAGTGGGGTCTTCAGAGGAAAAGTAAAAGAGAGAGAGATAGATAATTAAATTGTGATAAAAATGCAATGTCATACGAACTATCACATAGAAATAACACACACATTTTTGCACAATTAAAACACCACTGGGATCAATGGGAAACCGATGTCAAAAAAACACATAACCTGTAATAACTTGTAATGTTGTGTTATTCAACTCAAGTGCCTTGTACTTTAACAAATTTACTGTTATAATGGATGGATATCCCCCCCCCCTTTTTCTCCCTCATCTCCCAGTTTTCACCCTTCCTTTCCCTTCCCTAATATATTGTTCTTTATTATTTGTAAATTCTGCAACATTTTTTCAATAAAAATTATTTGAAAAGATTAAAAAAGAAAAAAATTAAAATACAATGTCCTTTGTGTGGTGTGAGATGATTTTGCTTCTTCTAAAGGTGAGCTATTATGCAGTACCAGCCCGATCCAAGCTGCACGAGGTATAATCGTTCCAAATATTGTGGATTACGTTGCTTTAGGATCTTCCACCAGTAGCTTTATTTTCTGTTATTAGTGTCAGAAAAACCTCACATGTAACTTTAGTGAGGAGGAAACACTGTCAGTAAAGGACACAAAATAGGGTGTCAGATGAGTACGACTGGAGCCAGTTTAGCAGTATATCACTTATACCTGATTTTTTTCAGTTTAATTACTAAAATTGCATTGTCAAACAAATCAAAGGCCTTGGAGAAATCAAGTAAAAGGGTTCCAGTAAGATCTCCATACCACTCTAGATGTGGTTTCTATAGAGACAGCGAGTACCCTCTATATTAAAGTTCTGCAAAATGTGGGTAAAAATCCTCTATTTTATATCATCCCCATACTGACAAAACTGGGTAGTACAGGTACAATAAGCATAGAAAGCAGTACTTTTGTTTTAATATGTGTTAGTGGGTATAGTTGATTATTTTAAAAATCCATAGTAAGTGTTGTTTATTTCTTCACATAACGTATTGAAATTCAAAGGAATACAGCTTTAAAACAAATACACAAACTACAGCCTTTAGTATTGAACATCTTGGTTTATAACACAGAAAGATTATTAGAAATGCAAATATAGACCTATAAATAGGGTTTATTGCTTATTAAGGGTCTGATAAGATCTGGAATGATTAATACATAGCACTAACAATGCACTGAATACTACATATGCTGAGAGTGCGGCATGATATTACCAGAAGTGTTTGTTTCTGTATAAAATTCAATGACAAACATTACATTCACTAGAGAGCTTCCATAATAATGCAGAATGATGGCATGGTCTTACTCTTTAAGGACCAACTGCAGAATAATTGTGTTGAAAAGAAAACAGACAACTAAACAAAATGGAGTGTCCTAATCATTTAACAAAGGTATGGCTACATATGGTTGCAAATGTTAAATAAGCCAGGGAAATCCCAACTGGCATGGTGAGAAGATTTTGATAAAGAACTGTGAAATATATATAGGAAAGGCATTATACAAGATAATATTTTTTATAATATATAACATAAGTTCTGTGCTTTTAATTGGAATCTGACCGAATATTGCTTTCACTGATTTTTTTCAGATCTTTAATAAATGCTCCATGCACAATATCCACAACCACACACTGGCACACTATCATTGTCACAACCTTACATTGGCCTTGACCTATCCACACTCAGTTGTTTAACTGCTTCATATTTGGCAAAGTTAGGATGGTTCTGTTCAGTCAGCCAGAAGTCAAACTGAGCATTAAGGCAAATGCAGTTCACAAATATCTGGAGAACAAGAGTTGAATAATAATTATATTTTACACTTCCAATTATATTCAGCCAAGTTTTGGCTGGCTGAGCATCAAGGGAAGTGTAGTCTACTAACATCTGTAGTTCTATGATAAATAAATATTTTTTTTAAATAGAATTATTACCACGAATAGACACCTCAATGTTTCTAGTTTCTTCCATCCATCTATCTTTATCTACATATGGCATTTATATATGAGCTAAATACTGAAATTGAAGAAGTTAATATATCAACTCACACGAAGCATGATAACCAACTGTATTTAGGTATCATTGATCCTAGGTTTACCCCTCTGTGTCAGCAGTGTGTACTACCTACTCCTTCTCTATATACTGGTCTTATCTAGTGCCACCAGAAAATTGTATACTGGAGGAATAAACTAGAATGGTGAGACTGGAGTGTCAAATCACAAATTCTGGATCCAGCACAGTTTAGAGATGTGCAAATACTTACACTATTACATAGAAGTCCATGTTGAAAATAAACTCAAGTCGTTGAAGTTCATACTTAAAACCCATTATTTTATGTTGATGATCCACAAGAAGGCAAAAACATTATGTGTATACTAGATGTTGTTCATTTTGTATTGTAATAAGTATAACAACTTTTTTTTTAACATACTATGCCCGTGTAAAGAAGCAAACAAACAGAAAAGCTAAATGTAGCCTAAACTGGTAAATATGTTTACAAAGGGAAGTGCTTAATATGAGTGATACTGTATATTTAAGGTCTGGAAAGACAGAAAAAAACATTGCTGATTAAATTATCCATAATGTCATTAAACTTTTTTTTTTTTAATGAAATTGTAGTTAATTTATAGATACATTAGAAAATTGTTCGAGACACAATTTATATAGCTTCAAGAGCACAGACTCAAAAAAGCAATTGCATAACTATGATTCTTTAATAAAATAAAAGCATTCTTGTTTGTCTGGACTAATGATATATTGTGCAATTCTTTAGAAATTGACTGAATACAACATATAATATTGTAGAGCTCTCCAAAATTACTTTGTGGTTAATATCACAGACAAACAAAAGGCAAAATCTATTTTATCTGTGAGATAGTAAAGTACCCTGCAAGCGGCATTGTTACTATGTATTTCTTTATGATTTTCAATGTTTTACTAAATGATAAAAACTAAATTCTACTATTTATTGTTTTCTTATTTTATTAAAAAAAAAAAATGTGCATTTGATTTTAGACTCACTCTGGCTGTGGTATGATTGCCCCTTTCTACCATTCTCTTCTTTGCAGTTTATGATTGTTTTGGCAGATATCCAATTTTCCTAATTCATGTAACTCTTGAATTTGCTTTGTATGAAGAAAAAAAAAACATTGCATTCATTTTCTAACATTTTAAATATAGTTTGACATATTTCTAAGGACAAAGCATTAGCGACAAAGCATATGATGTTCCTATTGCAATTTATCAAATATAGTAGTATATTAACCTATCATTTGCAGCAGCAAGTTAAGAATCCCATGCTTGACATGCATAGCTGTTTTGGACAGACCCATTATACTTGTCTCGGATAGACCTTTTGTTTTATATTTCTGGAGAATCCAGCCATTGTGAGATATTTCTCAAAAAAAAAAAAAATTGTTCTAAAAAGTGGTCTAAAGTACTAGAAACTTGTGGAACCAGAAAGGAAATTCCTTTGATCACTCCTCGATTTTTTTTTATCTTTGCATCACTTTTTAGAACAGCACACTTAGATAGATTTCTCCTGTCGTGTATACTATAATGGTATATCAGAAGGAACATGGGTGGGAAGCCTGTAAGGGGACTTAATACGTAAATATTTTCCAGGTATTTTATATATTATGTAGAATGTTTTCTTATCTTATTTTTGTTTTGTCAACAATATCCTTTCACATTTGTTTTTCTGCATATTTTTCCCTAATGAACAGGTTAAATGATATCCATAGAAATTAATTTGCGAGTGTATTCCCCATTGTATTATAACATTGACAAAGGATCTGCTCTTAACCCCTTAATGACTGTAGACATACTTGACAGCAGGTGGTATTATGCAGTATGGACAAAGGCCATGCCTGTGCATCTTATAAATCCCTGCTGGTGCTGAGAAATTCCAAGTATTTCTTGATAACTTAAGCTCTCCTTTGACAGTTGGGGACAGATTTAAACTGTATTAAACTGTGTGCAAAGTAAACTCTTAACACAGTGATTTAAATAATCACGGTGGAATGATGACGCTCATGGGTATTCTAAGATCCTTGGTTGCAGAGAGAGACCAACAGGGTCTGGAATGATCCCAAACATATCTCCCTGCATGCCACACCACCAACAGTGATTGAAACTGGTCTGTGAATTCTGCCAAGTAGTGGTTACTGTGTGATTGAGAGTGATTGTATTCAGAATATCAGAATATCTCTTCCTCTTGTTATGATCAAAGTGCAGAAGGCTAATAGCATTAGGGTTAGTATTAACATTAGGGTTAGGATAGGGCTAGGGATAGTGTTCGTGCATTGTAAAATGTTGGGTTGCTGATGGGTTAGAGTTTGGCATTGGGTAGGTTCAGGGGCCTTCGAAGGGACACTTCTGTCCCGAGCGCGCAGCCCAGTTACAGACATGTGAGACAGGAGGACTGAGACAGGAGAACTGCAGACCCAATCAGATGAGGATTCTTCCTATCACTGCTGCATTGAATTAAAAGACTCTTTCCTCAGCAACTGGACATCTACAGCTAATAACTGGTTTATATATACAGCAAAACTACCTGTGGGGAGATCCATCCATTTTTCTACCATCCAATCAGTGCACTTTTGACTTGGTTTTTTGAACTTTTCAATTTTTCACTTTTTTTATTTTTCTATTGTTTATTTATCTTGCTAGTAATTTTTTTCTATTTTTTGTCTATATATATCTTTCACTTATATTTTGTGACTTATCTATTCATTAATTTTTCACCATTGTTTACTCTACATCACAGCAACTGAGTGATGGATCAAACTGAATACCAACTGAATACTTAGGAACTCCCAGCTCCACACATATGGGATTTATGGACTGTATATAGTTGTTTATAGTCTGAGATGTGTATATATTATGAATTTTTGCTATGTGTATTATAGATGAATTGATAGAGAGATCATCAATTTGCATTTGATAGTAACAGTGGTTCTTTTTCTACTTGCATGAATTTGATATAGTTAGTGTATAATAAAGGATTTTTTGCATATTTATACATTGATTCTTTTTCTTATGCATATTTTATGCAGGCGAGTGCAGTATTAATATTTATTTTTTTGTATATCTAATTGAGGTTACTTTGGGGAAAACCTTTAATACCTGCACCATTATGTAATTGAGTGCCAGCACCATCAATATTGATTATTGTGTAGGGTTAGAGCAGATGTAGAATTGGGATCAGTGTAGGCTTAGTGTTAAGGTTGATATAAGGCTAGGTTTGAATTTTGTTTGGCAATTTATGGATAGGTATATATTAGTGACTTAGGAGGGGGAGAACACCAAAAGTATATAACAAAGCCAGAAAAAAAAACTGACAGCAATTGGAAATCAACATCATTCAGCCTGGGTTCCGATAGTTGAATTTGGGATCAATCTAGTATATGTACTCACAACTCTGGTGACTAGTGCTGCTATTTCTTGCTCATTATACTATATTGCAACTGCTCATTATGACATATTATGATACTCCTATGAATGTACTATCAAATATATACATTATATACATATTATATATACTATGTAGTACATATACATAGTATATAATACATACAGAATATTATTTTCATATCATGCGTTCATTCAATCAAAATTAATCTTGAAAAAATCTTGGTGCACATGTTTATGTATCAGTAAATAGGTAATAAGCCCAACTATTGATAATCCTTTTTGGACACTGTAGAGCCACACAAATACAAGCATGGCTCCAAATATCCCCTATTAAACCATAATTGACCTGCACAAAGTTGTATCTATTCCCTATCCCTCCACTGCATGTGAGTTAACATTCCATAAATTCCAGGAGTCATATGGATGCTTGCACTAATCTCTATAATCTTCAATAAAAAATAATTCCAGTAGTTAGTTAGCTAGCTTAACTGTAATGGAGCCACAAAATAGTTTCTCTCCACTGCTTTGCTCCACCCACTGTGATACCATTACTACTGATGATTTCCTGGCAACAGAAAAAGAAGTGTTGACACTCAAGCTTCTTGCTTTGCGCCAAGAGGTGCAATCTATAGTGTTTATTTCTCTTCAAATCACAATTTTTATAGGGTGGCAACGAATAAACACTATTTTAACCAACAAAGCAACTCAAAACCCCAAATAAAGTGTTGTGTTAATACTGAACAGTATTGAACCATATATCAGGAAAGTATCTGCAAAGAATAATAATAAAAATAAAACACATAGGGGGTGGGGCCTGGCAGCCAAGATGGCCAGACATGCTTAGTGATAGCTCTGGCACAATCAGGCACAAAAGCACACTTTTCATGGTCAAAAAATACTGCAAACTGCTTAACACAATTTGTGCCCTACCTAGCATCGAGCAGGAACACGGGGATACGTGTGTGGACCCAAGAATCAAAGTGCCCACGGCGACCGACACTGAGGCCTACCATGAATAGCAGTCCAGGGCCTGGGAGAGGCGGCCGATCTCCCAGTACGGGACATGCTCCATTCAACTATACTCCTGCAGCCCTTTGGACCGGTGGGGGTTATCCCGGTCCCCCCTGGGGAAACATGCTTCTCAGCAATGTCAGGATCCTCCACAGAATAACCAACCGCATGGCGAGCCCAAGATGGCCGCTGCAACAAAGCACTCTCAGCACCAGGAGAGCCCCGCAATCGCAACGTGGAGGGAGAGCTTTGAAGCTCGATTCGACAGCCTCTGTCGGGAGTTCTGGGAGCGCATATATGGCAGACCTCACTCCATAACCCCACAAGTAACCCAAGCTGCGGTACAGGATCACCAATCACACCTCAGAGGGGAGACCCTTCTGGAGGATCTTGCAACCAGACCTTGCTCAGCAAGCTGCCCGACCTCTGGTGCTCCCTCGAACCCGAGACCCAGCAAGGAGGAACAGGATCAACACAGGACAAGCAGAGAGAGCACCCACTGCTGTCCAGGCTACTAAAAGCAGTGATCCATATTACAGCGACCTACCAGCAGCGTACACACAGAAGACCTGTCACTTCCCACAGAGCAGCCTGGAGACAAGCCACGGCACCATTCCTGGCAAATTGAAGGACTGTATGCAGTGGCCCATATGTGGAGTAGGATAAATCTACGACAACAAGAGCGCACTCAAATTCAGACAATTCTATGTATCTCTACTCGCTATAAGTACCCAGTGGCAATACTAACCAGGGGTTCCTATCTTCTGAATTCCTCATGTTGTTATTTACTATTTATTACTGTGACATATAAGCTTACAATTTAAACTGGTTTTCTCTCCCTATATAAAAAAAAAGTGCAATGCTTTTGACACCATAATACTACTGTTAACACATGTGTAAAAATCGACTTGCACCAGCTGTTGTGGCAGTGCAACTCTGCTTGTTTAATCTCTGCACGCATAAAATAAAGAATTTAAAAAAATAAAACACATAGTGCAGACCATCTAATACAACAACAAAAAAGAGCATACACATAAACAAATATGTGGAGTACACTCCCGTTTTCCAGAGCCCTATCCACCCTAGCTCTGGGTAATAGAGTCTTCTAGGAGAGGGAATAGATCCCACAGATAGATGTCCAAAATTTCAGTCTAATCTTCTTAAAAATATGCACTGTATATTAGTCATAAACAGGCATAGGAACCTCCAATGGCACAGTATAAAATGCTTTATTGACACAGATTAAAATATGCCTACTTGCAATAAAAGTGGGCAACAGATAAACCATAAGAATGCCAATATTTTCAACAAACACAGCTAAGTATTTAATATATTTGGCCTGCTCCACTTCCTGGCTCAAGACCCTCATGATGTCACTCTGTTATGTGTTTCACCCTCCTCCTCCAGGCTTCATCAGGGGACATCACTAGTCCTCTCTGCAATTTACAGTTGTGGCTCCACCCTGACTTTGTCTTGTTTGGAAGCACAAGGTCTCATCGGACATGAGGAATATTGAAACAGTGCTGTATATTGAGAGTCTCTGGCAATCAAACTAATTCAAAAGTCCCCAATGTAAAGTTTTACTGCATATATTTATCAAATACATTGAGTTCACAGTCCACTCTTCGACCAGAGAGGACAGTAGAAAAGTAATCTAAAAAGCAGGTCCAAGGCAGAGTTATTATCTCGGAGGGACTCACTAGTTTATTCTTTAGTGTCTCTAACCTATCTATACCATATCTATACCAGCTCTATGTGTGTTATTATCCTACCTTGTATTTAACAACAATACCTCTTCCCCCCTAGAAGCCTGTCCCGGACCTGCTTTTTATATTACTTTTCCACTGTCCTCTCTGGTTATGTAAGACAAGGTTTTCCCTATATATATCTACAAATTACTTTCAGGATACATTAGAAGCAGTTATTTACGTTGTTTCCAATGCCTATGACAAATGTAAATGGCAGTTTTTCACTTGTCACATTTAGAAGACTAATCTACCCTTTCTGTATATACTAAACAGGGTTTCCCTGAGTATATTTACAACATCTGTGAAGGACACTTTGGAAACAAAACTGTTCTCTGCTCTATTGCTATAGTTATATATACTGTTTGTATATAGTTTATGTATCTTTTCTAATAAAGTTTTCTTGTTTACCTTATATTGTATTTACTTTGAAGTATTTCCTGCGAGTCAGGTCTCCATACCCTTCTTTGAGGGGTTATCAGCCTCATTAGTTCTCTATATTTATATTTAAGGGCTACATACCTTTATAACCCTCTCTAGAAAACTGGTGGGTTTTTATTTCCTATCAGTATAAACAGTTTTCACTTTGTAGGTTTAAAAAAAAGTATTAGTTTAAATACGACCTTCTGATAAGGGCTAAAAAATGAACATGAATGATACTTTGGACCACGGTGAGCTTAATTCGAGTTCTAGTTGAGATGTGTGATGAACAGGCCTAAATTCCCAATAGGACCCCTCCAAATCCATATATATATATAACAATAGTAGGTAACAAGGTTTTGCACTTACCCATGCCCCTCATAAACAAAAACTTTTCCCAATATGTCATTAAAAGATTGGCATAGGTGAGTGCAAACCTCATCCCCATCAACGTCCCGAGAATCTGTATAAACAAGAGTCCATAAAGATGATTTGTTTCAATGTTGTGAAGTGTTCCTTTAACATAGCATTGTCAAAAAATTACATCGCCCTAATCTTCCGAGCAATAAAATACAAAATTTAACCCCTTAAGGACCAAACTTCTGGAATAAAAGGGAATCATGACATTTCACACATGTCATGTGTCCTCAAGGTGTTAAACTATAACAGAGAAACAGATGGAAACCGCGCCCTTTATACAATACAAAAGTACATACTCGAGTCCTTATGGTCGTAGTCTTCAATAAGCCTCAAAGAGAATTTTTTTTTAAAATAATAGTGGAGTATTGTCAGTACTTAAAAATATAAAAAAAGCAGAAAGATAAGTGCAAACTCACATTTACCAGAGCTTTTACAGAGCTCTACTGTTGTTGCACCTAGACGGAATGATCCCCGTCTCTGGATTAGTTTGAAGTGATCGGTCTTTTAGCGTCCTCAAACAAATAACACATATAGAGACATAGAAATCCTTATAGTGTAGTATTGTCGGTGCTTAAAAATATAAAAAGCCAAAAAGATAAATGCAAACTCACATTTACCAGAGCTTTTACAGAGCTCTACTGTTGTTGCGCATAGACGGAATGATCCCCGTCTCTGGATGGGTTTGAAGTGATCGGCCTTTTAGCGTCCTCAAACAGATAACACATATAGAGACATAGAAATCCTTATAGTGTAGTATATTACAGTATTTTGAAGGAAAATTGAATAAAATGCAAGGTAGCGTACTCACATGTACTTGAGCGTCCATCGCTCTAGATTCAAAGCGTAGGTGGTATAATCCCCACCATAGGATATGATGACAACAACAGTACAGCCTTAGGAATAAAAATGATGAATCAGAAAAGAAGAATCCCCTTATTGTTAGAAAAATTTCATATAAGTACTTCAAAAGCTTCAGCTAAATATACACAGTACTCCCAAGCATCTCTAAAAACTCTTTATTTTAAGATGGCTGAATTATTTAAAAAAATAGAGCATATTTTACCATGGTTATTGTTTTATTTTAGTCTTTCAGCAAACAAAATTACATTCTAGTTCTTACAACAAGCTTTAATGTTTTTATACTTAGAGCATACTTGACTAACTGAACAAAATTAATTATTTTAGTTAGTTTGACTCTGGGGTCAGGTGCTTCTGATTTCCTAAAATAAGGAATTGAGTTCAGAGGGCATAGACACACAGTAACACAAAAAGATATAAAACCCACTAAAGAATAAAAGCGAGAATAAAAATAACATACATCCACCTAGACGCAAGTCGTGCAAGGACAATGAGTTTGCAATGCTGAAAATAATCTGGATTTTTAAAGCATTTGTATGGTTCATTAATTCTCCAAATGCTAATCAATGTTTTTGTCGCAAATGTCACTCTCTGCTTTGATCTTTTGTTTGTTCATTTTATTTTTTATGGAAAACCAGGATTTTTAAAGGTTGTTTATAATTTAAAGGTTGTTATAGTTTAACATACAGAGATTAGGCGCTCACTATAAAAAAGAGATGAATTGAGAGTGGGCAGCAGTGACCGACACAAGGATTCCCAACCTTGTAGTATAGCAAATGAGAATAGAGAAACAGATGGAAACTGTGCCCTTTATACAATACAAAAGTACATACTCGAGTCCTTATGGTCGTAGTCTTCAATAAGCCTCAAAGAGAATTTTTTTTTAAAATAATAGTGTAGTATTGTCAGTACTTAAAAATATAAAAACAAGCAGAAAGATAAGTGCAAACTCACATTTACCAGAGCTTTTACAGAGCTCTACTGTTGTTGCGCCTAGACGGAATGATCCCCGTCTCTGGATTAGTTTGAAGTGATCGGTCTTTTAGCGTCCTCAAACAAATAACACATATAGAGACATAGAAATCCTTATAGTGTAGTATATTACAGTATTTTGAAGGAAAATTGAATAAAATGCAAGGTAGCGTACTCACATGTACTAGAGCGTCCCTCGCTCTAGATTCAAAGCGTAGGTGGTATAATCCCCACCATAGGATATGATGACAACCAGGAAATTCAATATAAAATAAAAAGGTGTCTAAGAGTGATAAAAATGTAGTAATTATTTATTATACATAAAAAACAATAAAACAGAATATATATAAAATTATCACTCTGTAGAAAAGTCCATAAAAAGTCCACTTTACGTGTTTCACCTAAAAAGGCTTCCTCAGAAGTGTGTGGGCAAAGTCCTGGTAATGTCCAAATATATAAAATATGGTATTCAAAGTTATTAGCTTCATCTGTGGGGTATCAATCACTTACTGTTTCCAGATTTCAAAATTGGCGCGCTCGCGTCATACCGGAAGTGACGCGGCGCCATATTGACCAATAAGGTGGTGGAGAATACTTCCAATAAAAAAATACGCATCAGTGGAACGCACACGTCATACCGGAAATGACGCGGCGCGATTAGACCGTGGTATTGTGTGCGTTCCATCTATGGAACGCAGGCGTCATAACGGAAGTGACGCGGCGCGCTGGAGCTATGGCAATGTATGCGTTCCAACTGTGGAACGCAAGCTGGTGCTTGAATAAGAAACAACATTTGTAATAATAAGCAGCTTATAAAATGATTTTGCAAGGTGATATATATATATATATAAAAAAAAGGATAATAGAAGGAATCTTAGATTAAAATATATATTAAGTATAACTTATAAAGTTATTCAAGATTTAATTCTAAAATGGAGAGAATCTAATTGCAATTAGTATTCTCATATATGCATGTATATATGTATATATAGAGGGGAAGAAAACATATGAATAAAAAGAAATATGAATGTAAAAAAAAGGAAATAGTAAATATTATGTATATATAAATGGAAGTAAACCTAGTAATATTGTCATCCAATATAACATAACATGTAGGTAAACAGAGGATAATTTGCAGACATAGGTAATAGTTATAAAAAACAATGAGAATCCTCTGTTAAATATAACAGGAATACATATAGAAATAACATAAATATAAATATAAGAGCAGGAAAAAAGGGGATAATAAAAATGGGTAAAGATGACAATTAAAAATAAGAATAAAATAAAATGAAAAGATGAATCTTCTTAAAGAATGGTATATATAGAAAATGGATGTAAATAATTGTAAGAATTATAAAAAATTAAAAAGGTTGAAATCTATTTTTAACCCGTTTGGGTGTAGGGTATCAATTTTAAAAACCCATTCCATCTCCTTTTGTCCTATCTTTTTGATAAAATCACCACCTCTCCAATCGTTTTTTACTGTGGTGATTCCCATAAATGTAAGGAATTTGGGATCATTGTTATGTTTACAGAAGTGAGAAGACACTGAATGTTTATTATAATTATTTTCAATATTTATGCAATGTTCTGCTATGCGTCTCTTTAGGGGTCTAATAGTCCGACCAATATACTGGAGACCACAAGGGCACACCAGTAAATAAATTACATTTTTGCTATCACATGTGATGGTTTCTTTAACATTATATACTTTGTTAGTATTATTTGATTTAAAGGTAGACCTTCTTTTATTTGTTGTTTTTGTTTTTTTACAGGCTACGCATTTATTACATTTGTAAAAACCATTGGTAAGGGGTAAAATATTTTTTATTGTTGTTCCTTGGTCTTTTGTGTAGTTCTTAGTCAAATGCATTTTTAAGTTTGGAGCCCCTCTAAAGACAATTTGTGGTCTTTCAGGGATTATATCTTTCAGGATAGGATCCTCTTTTAAAAGGTGCCAGTGTCTGTTCATAATTTTTCTTAAGTGCTTATTTTTGTCATTGTAGTCTAATATTATGGGCAAGACTACTTTTTTTTGTTGATAAGTTTTTTTTCTATGTATAAGATCCTTTTGATTAATTTTTGATGTTTTTGTTATAGTAGACTCAATCTGCTTTTTATCATAACCTTTGTTAATAAGACTATTTTTAATTTTATTTGCTTGTTGTATAAAAGTTGTGTTATCTGAGCAGTTTCTCCTAAGTCTAGTAATTTGGCTCTTAGGAATACTATTGAGCCAAGCCTTATTGTGGCAGCTTTTAGTATTGATATAATTATTTACATGAACATCTTTAAAATGGGTTTTAGTATTGATTGTACAATTTTTAATATAAATATTTAAATCTAAATATGTAATTTCTTTATTACTGATTTCTGAAGTTAAAACTATACCTTCCTGATTGGAATTTAAGAATTTAATAAAATCATGTGCATCGTTTATAGGGCCTTTCCAGATAAAAATAAGATCGTCTATATATCTGGAGTAGGATACCAGGTTTGACGTCCAGCCATGTTTGCTCCAAATGTATCTCTCTTCCCATTCGGCCATAAAGAGGTTGGCATAGCTGGGCGCAAACCTGGTACCCATAGCAATGCCTCTATTTTGCAGATAAAAAGAATCTTTAAACCAAAAATAATTATTTTTTAAAATCAATTCGATACCCTCTATTAAAAAATCAATTTGATCTTGCTCCATGGAGTTATCGTTTTCTAACATTTTTTTAACTGCATTACATCCTTTATCGTGTTGTATAATAGTATATAGTGATTGAACATCACAGGTAATGAGTAGATAGTCTTCTTGCCATGTAATTTGTTCCAATTTTTTTAAAAGATCTATGGTGTCCTTAAGATAAGATTTTACTTTTGTAACATATGGTTGAAGAAGGATGTCTATGTATTCTGATAGATTGGAAAGGGCAGAGCCAATTCCAGAGACAATGGGGTGTCCTGGGGGTTTTGTTAGATCTTTGTGAATCTTTGGAAGGAAATAGATGACTGGAATCTTTGGGTGTATGACATTCATATATTGGTATTCTCTTTTGTCTAATATACCTATAGTCAAACCTTTATCTAAAAATACTTTTAATTTCTCTTTAATATCCATTGTAGGATCTCTAGTCAATTTCGTATAGGTAGTAAGATCATTAAGTTGTTTATGGGCTTTTTCTTCGTATTGTTCTTTTGTTAATATAACAAGGCCCCCACCTTTGTCTGCGGGTTTAATTACAATGGATTTATCATTATATAAATCTTTTAAAATTTGTTTTTCATTTTTATTTAGGTTGGCTTTATCTTTATGTTTATTGTTATTTTCTAAATTCCTTATGTCTCTTCCAACTTTTTTTTCAAAAATGTCCAAGGCGCTGGATTTATAATGTGCAGGATAAAAGTTTGATTTGCTTTTGAGATTACTTTTTATATATTTATTAGCTGGATTGTGTATAGAGGAATTTCTTATATCAGTTTGTTTGTTGTCACTATTAGAGGTAAAAAACCTTTTTAGTGTGGCATTTCTAACAAATTTATTGATATCTATAAAGGTCATGAAAGAGTTATAAGGTTTTGTTGGAGCAAATTTAAGTCCTTTTTTCAGGACATCTGTTTCAATTTTACTTAAGTTTTTATTTGATAAATTAAAAATGCCTGTGGGTGAAGAGCTTAGATGTTCTGCTAAAATCTTTCTATTCGTCCTTTTTTGCTGTCTTCTCCCTGATCTTCGTCCTCTAGGTCTCTCTTTCGACTCTTTATTGGGGTGATGTTTAAATGATTTGTATGATGTTTTCTGTTTGAGGGAATCTCTAAAAAAGAAGTCTCATCAAATGGCTCACAAAATGATAGTGCGTGATATCTATTTTTTGTCGTTAAATCGTTTGGGGTGTTAGATTCGTGTTCATCGTGTCTTTTGTGATTCTTTGCAGTAACTTTCTCCCAGGAGTAGTGTCTTTTCTTATATTTTTGTTGTGGAGAAAGTGGTTCGTATGTGTATCTGTGTGTTTTGGGTCTAACAACTGGTGGTGAAATTCTATGGGAGTTAATTTCTTCTTTGTGATGCTGCTCTCTTTCTAAGAGGTGTGTGTTGTCTTTCCTATTGTGGACTAAAGGTTTGGTGTAGTTGAAAGTTTTCTTACTCTTATTTTCTGTTGTGGTGTATCTATTGTTGTCGTTAACAAAGATACCTCTGTGTGAAATTTCATTTGGTGATTTGTTCCAATAGTGTACATGAGATTTTCCAATGTATTTCTTTGGAGATCTGTATTGATTGTATGTGTTATATTGTAATCTATTTCTTTCTTTTATTTCTTTGAATGGTCGTTTGTACCTAGAAGAATTGTGTTCAGTGTCTGTGTGACGATAATTATTGGTGTTTTTTCTAAATTGATTGTGTGGTTTTCTTGCATTGTATGTGCGAATTTGATTTTGAGCATAGTCTCGTCTGTCTCTGTTATATTTGGTGATTTTGATCTTTTTTGTGTCTATTTCTATTTTTTCGACTGTTTTTTTAATCTTTTGTGTTTGATTATAATATTCTTCAGTGTCGGCAAATGGAATTAATTGCTCTCTTAAACTATTAATCTTTTTGTCTAAATTCAAAAGTTTTTCATTTTTTACTTTGATGAGACTTTTCATAAGACCAAATGTGCAAAATTCTAAGTGATTGTACCATTCTTCCATAAATGGTTTATTGTCTGTATCTGATGTGGGCATTTTAAATAGCCTTAGACCTCTTGGAGTAATTTTTTCATTTATATATTTGGTTAAAGTGGCTATTTCCCACCTCAATTTCATTTCTTTTATTAAAGAGAATTCTAAAATTTTTTCTCTTTGAGGCTTATTGAAGACTACGACCATAAGGACTCGAGTATGTACTTTTGTATTGTATAAAGGGCGCGGTTTCCATCTGTTTCTCTATTCACATTTGCTATACTACAAGGTTGGGAATTTTTAATGATTTGGAAGATTTAGATAATCCAATGGACAATGAACCACTAATCATATTTGATGACCCACAAGAGTTACTAAAAGAATTAGAATTCTCTTTAATAAAAGAAATGAAATTGAGGTGGGAAATAGCCACTTTAACCAAATATATAAATGAAAAAATTACTCCAAGAGGTCTAAGGCTATTTAAAATGCCCACATCAGATACAGACAATAAACCATTTATGGAAGAATGGTACAATCACTTAGAATTTTGCACATTTGGTCTTATGAAAAGTCTCATCAAAGTAAAAAATGAAAAACTTTTGAATTTAGACAAAAAGATTAATAGTTTAAGAGAGCAATTAATTCCATTTGCCGACACTGAAGAATATTATAATCAAACACAAAAGATTAAAAAAACAGTCGAAAAAATAGAAATAGACACAAAAAAGATCAAAATCACCAAATATAACAGAGACAGACGAGACTATGCTCAAAATCAAATTCGCACATACAATGCAAGAAAACCACACAATCAATTTAGAAAAAACACCAATAATTATCGTCACACAGACACTGAACACAATTCTTCTAGGTACAAACGACCATTCAAAGAAATAAAAGAAAGAAATAGATTACAATATAACACATACAATCAATACAGATCTCCAAAGAAATACATTGGAAAATCTCATGTACACTATTGGAACAAATCACCAAATGAAATTTCACACAGAGGTATCTTTGTTAACGACAACATCAGATACACCACAACAGAAAATAAGAGTAAGAAAACTTTCAACTACACCAAACCTTTAGGCCACAATAGGAAAGACAACACACACCTCTTAGAAAGAGAGCAGCATCACAAAGAAGAAATTAACTCCCATAGAATTTCACCACCAGTTGTTAGACCCAAAACACACAGATACACATACGAACCACTTTCTCCACAACAAAAATATAAGAAAAGACACTACTCCTGGGAGAAAGTTACTGCAAAGAATCACAAAAGACACGATGAACACGAATCTAACACCCCAAACGATTTAACGACAAAAAATAGATATCACGCACTATCATTTTGTGAGCCATTTGATGAGACTTCTTTTTTAGAGATTCCCTCAAACAGAAAACATCATACAAATCATTTAAACATCACCCCAATAAAGAGTCGAAAGAGAGACCTAGAGGACGAAGATCAGGGAGAAGACAGCAAAAAAGGACGAATAGAAAGATTTTAGCAGAACATCTAAGCTCTTCACCCACAGGCATTTTTAATTTATCAAATAAAACTTAAGTAAAATTGAAACAGATGTCCTGAAAAAAGGACTTAAATTTGCTCCAACAAAACCTTATAACTCTTTCATGACCTTTATAGATATCAATAAATTTGTTAGAAATGCCACACTAAAAAGGTTTTTTACCTCTAATAGTGACAACAAACAAACTGATATAAGAAATTCCTCTATACACAATCCAGCTAATAAATATATAAAAAGTAATCTCAAAAGCAAATCAAACTTTTATCCTGCACATTATAAATCCAGCGCCTTGGACATTTTTGAAAAAAAAGTTGGAAGAGACATAAGGAATTTAGAAAATAACAATAAACATAAAGATAAAGCCAACCTAAATAAAAATGAAAAACAAATTTTAAAAGATTTATATAATGATAAATCCATTGTAATTAAACCCGCAGACAAAGGTGGGGGCCTTGTTATATTAACAAAAGAACAATACGAAGAAAAAGCCCATAAACAACTTAATGATCTTACTACCTATACGAAATTGACTAGAGATCCTACAATGGATATTAAAGAGAAATTAAAAGTATTTTTAGATAAAGGTTTGACTATAGGTATATTAGACAAAAGAGAATACCAATATATGAATGTCATACACCCAAAGATTCCAGTCATCTATTTCCTTCCAAAGATTCACAAAGATCTAACAAAACCCCCAGGACACCCCATTGTCTCTGGAATTGGCTCTGCCCTTTCCAATCTATCAGAATACATAGACATCCTTCTTCAACCATATGTTACAAAAGTAAAATCTTATCTTAAGGACACCATAGATCTTTTAAAAAAATTGGAACAAATTACATGGCAAGAAGACTATCTACTCATTACCTGTGATGTTCAATCACTATATACTATTATACAACACGATAAAGGATGTAATGCAGTTAAAAAAATTTTAGAAAACGATAACTCCATGGAGCAAGATCAAATTGATTTTTTAATAGAGGGTATCAAATTGATTTTAAAAAATAATTATTTTTGGTTTAAAGATTCTTTTTATCTGCAAAATAGAGGCACTGCTATGGGTACCAGGTTTGCGCCCAGCTATGCCAACCTCTTTATGGCCGAATGGGAAGAGAGATACATTTGGAGCAAACATGGCTGGACGTCAAACCTGGTATCCTACTCCAGATATATAGACGATCTTATTTTTATCTGGAAAGGCCCTATAAACGATGCACATGATTTTATTAAATTCTTAAATTCCAATCAGGAAGGTATAGTTTTAACTTCAGAAATCAGTAATAAAGAAATTACATATTTAGATTTAAATATTTATATTAAAAATTGTACAATCAATACTAAAACCCATTTTAAAGATGTTCATGTAAATAATTATATCAATACTAAAAGCTGCCACAATAAGGCTTGGCTCAATAGTATTCCTAAGAGCCAAATTACTAGACTTAGGAGAAACTGCTCAGATAACACAACTTTTATACAACAAGCAAATAAAATTAAAAATAGTCTTATTAACAAAGGTTATGATAAAAAGCAGATTGAGTCTACTATAACAAAAACATCAAAAATTAATCAAAAGGATCTTATACATAGAAAAAAAACTTATCAACAAAAAAAAGTAGTCTTGCCCATAATATTAGACTACAATGACAAAAATAAGCACTTAAGAAAAATTATGAACAGACACTGGCACCTTTTAAAAGAGGATCCTATCCTGAAAGATATAATCCCTGAAAGACCACAAATTGTCTTTAGAGGGGCTCCAAACTTAAAAATGCATTTGACTAAGAACTACACAAAAGACCAAGGAACAACAATAAAAAATATTTTACCCCTTACCAATGGTTTTTACAAATGTAATAAATGCGTAGCCTGTAAAAAAACAAAAACAACAAATAAAAGAAGGTCTACCTTTAAATCAAATAATACTAACAAAGTATATAATGTTAAAGAAACCATCACATGTGATAGCAAAAATGTAATTTATTTACTGGAGTGCCCTTGTGGTCTCCAGTATATTGGTCGGACTATTAGACCCCTAAAGAGACGCATAGCAGAACATTGCATAAATATTGAAAATAATTATAATAAACATTCAGTGTCTTCTCACTTCTGTAAACATAACAATGATCCCAAATTCCTTACATTTATGGGAATCACCACAGTAAAAAACGATTGGAGAGGTGGTGATTTTATCAAAAAGATAGGACAAAAGGAGATGGAATGGGTTTTTAAAATTGATACCCTACACCCAAACGGGTTAAATATAGATTTCGACCTTTTTAATTTTTTATAATTCTTACAATTATTTACATCCATTTTCTATATATACCATTCTTTAAGAAGATTCATCTTTTCATTTTATTTTATTCTTATTTTTAATTGTCATCTTTACCCATTTTTATTATCCCCTTTTTTCCTGCTCTTATATTTATATTTATGTTATTTCTATATGTATTCCTGTTATATTTAACAGAGGATTCTCATTGTTTTTTATAACTATTACCTATGTCTGCAAATTATCCTCTGTTTACCTACATGTTATGTTATATTGGATGACAATATTACTAGGTTTACTTCCATTTATATATACATAATATTTACTATTTCCTTTTTTTTACATTCATATTTCTTTTTATTCATATGTTTTCTTCCCCTCTATATATACATATATACATGCATATATGAGAATACTAATTGCAATTAGATTCTCTCCATTTTAGAATTAAATCTTGAATAACTTTATAAGTTATACTTAATATATATTTTAATCTAAGATTCCTTCTATTATCCTTTTTTATATATATATATATATATCACCTTGCAAAATCATTTTATAAGCTGCTTATTATTACAAATGTTGTTTCTTAAGCAAGCACCAGCTTGCGTTCCACAGTTGGAACGCATACATTGCCATAGCTCCAGCGCGCCGCGTCACTTCCGTTATGACGCCTGTGTTCCATAGATGGAACGCACACAATACCACGGTCTAATCGCGCCGCGTCATTTCCAATATGAAGCGTGCGTTCCACCGATGGTCTAACAGGAAGTATTCTCCACCACCTTATTGGTCAATATGGCGCCGCGTCACTTCCGGTATGACGCGAGCGCGCCAATTTTGAAATCTGGAAACAGTAAGTGATTGATACCCCACAGATGAAGCTAATAACTTTGAATACCATATTTTATATATTTGGACATTACCAGGACTTTGCCCACACACTTCTGAGGAAGCCTTTTTAGGTGAAACGCGTAAAGTGGACTTTTTATGGACTTTTCTACAGAGTGATAATTTTATATATATTCTGTTTTATTGTTTTTTATGTATAATAAATAATTACTACATTTTTATCACTCTTAGACACCTTTTTATTTTATATTGAATTTCCTGGTTGTCATCATATCCTATGGTGGGGATTATACCACCTACGCTTTGAATCTAGAGCGAGGGACGCTCTAGTACATGTGAGTACGCTACCTTGCATTTTATTCAATTTTCCTTCAAAATACTGTAATATACTACACTATAAGGATTTCTATGTCTCTATATGTGTTATTTGTTTGAGGACGCTAAAAGACCGATCACTTCAAACTAATCCAGAGACGGGGATCATTCCGTCTAGGCGCAACAACAGTAGAGCTCTGTAAAAGCTCTGGTAAATGTGAGTTTGCACTTATGTTTCTGCTTGTTTTTATATTTTTAAGTACTGACAATACTACACTATTATTTTAAAAAAAAATTCTCTTTGAGGCTTATTGAAGACTACGACCATAAGGACTCGAGTATGTACTTTTGTATTGTATAAAGGGCACAGTTTCCATCTGTTTCTCTATTCTCATTTGCTATACTACAAGGTTGGGAATCCTTGTGTCGGTCACTGCTGCCCACTCTCAATTCATCTCTTTTTTATCGTGAGCGCCTAATCTCTGTATGTTAAACTATAACAACCTTTAAATTATAAACAACCTTTAAAAATCCTGGTTTTCCATAAAAAATAAAATGAACAAACAAAAGATCAAAGCAGAGAGTGACATTTGCGACAAAAACATTGATTAGCATTTGGAGAATTAATGAACCATACAAATGCTTTAAAAATCCAGATTATTTTCAGCATTGCAAACTCATTGTCCTTGCACGACTTGCGTCTAGGTGGATGTATGTTATTTTTATTCTCGCTTTTATTCTTTAGTGGGTTTTATATCTTTTTGTGTTACTGTGTGTCTTTGCCCTCTGAACTCAATTCCTTATTTTAGGAAATCAGAAGCACCTGACCCCAGAGTCAAACTAACTAAAATAATTAATTTTGTTCAGTTAGTCAAGTATGCTCTAAGTATAAAAACATTAAAGCTTGTTGTAAGAACTAGAATGTAATTTTGTTTGCTGAAAGACTAAAATAAAACAATAACCATGGTAAAATATGCTCTATTTTTTTAAATAATTCAGCCATCTTAAAAAAAGAGTTTTTAAAGATGCTTGGGAGTACTGTGTATATTTAGCTGAAGCTTTTGAAGTACTTATATGAAATTTTTCTAACAATAAGGGGATTCTTCTTTTCTGATTCATCATTTTTATTCCTAAGGCTGTACTGTTGTTATCATTAAGGTTATTAGATTAGCACTGTCAGTGTCAAGTGCCATATGCTGTAACCTTCTGTTTTGTCATGTGTTCATAATGCTGTAATCTACAGAATGTATTTTTAATAATTTTTTGTTTGTAACAATAGCCTGTGACTCTGCAGCTTCTCTGAGTTGTTATAACACAATTCTAACCTTACAATGTAGATCTCTGGTCTGTATTTTACTCCTAATGTCTTTTTCTACAACTTCAGAGGAAGGCGGTATGACCTTATTATTAGCCAACACTTGGAGGTCTATGCACTGAGCAGAGAGTTGTGATGTACTGAAAACTCACGTTATCTAATATTTTTCATTAAACTGTGCAAATTTTGGGGCTACAAAACTCAACTGAACACATAATTGCAAAGCCCTTTATTGTAGCAATTTACATTACATTACAGTATTTGAACATCCCATGTCAGACATTTTATCACAAAAAAACATAAGCATCAATATTGCAATTATTTCTTATTTGCTGTTCCATTCTCAAAACAGAGGTTTTTTCCCCCCATAAATATTGAAGCATTGCTGTAGATATTTATTTCTGTTCAACCACAGGAGCAGTAGTGTGGTTGTGTGATGGTGTTTAGTGATTTGGTGTAGTTTGTGCAATATGGTAAGTTTCAGGTTATGTATCCAGAACAGTCAATTTCTTACACAGACTTTGTAGACCATTTCACTGTCATTCTAAAAACAGAAAAAGTGATCCTTGAATTTAGTTCCACTAAGCTAAACTACCACTAAGTAATAGGGCCAGTTGTTTGTTTAACAGCAAGGGGGAGGGGGTGTAACATGGTAAATTTATAAAAGTGTAAATTTATATTTAAATCTACACTTTTTGTAAAATGAAATTAAAGAGCACACACTCAGGTAATAAGCATTCTCTTTGCATTCTGTAGAGCAAGCATGTCAAACTTGCGGCCCACAATGAATATATTTGTGGCCGCATGCCCTGGGGCCACTTTGTGCTGTGGCTGCGACCATCCGCAAGACAAGAAAGATCTTTCCTGTCTGATCCTTGTCTTCCCTCCCACGACCACGAGAGGGCAGAGTGTCTAGGCTCTAGTGTCTAGAGGAGCGTCTGGCTTGCTTGAGCAGAGCAGGGCTGGAACTGGAGGGTATGTGGTTCAACTTAAGGTAGGAGAAGAGGGGCTTAGGGGACCTTCCTGTGTAATGTTTTAAATTGGGGAGAGGAGGCAGTGTATTCATTTGAGGGAGGGTGCAGTGTATTTATTTGGAGGGAGGGGCCAGTGTATTAAATTGGGGAGGGGGCAGTGTATTAATTTAAGGGAGGGAGAGAGGGAGGTGGCCAGTGTATTAATTTGAAGGAGGTGGCAGTGTATTAATTTGGGGGAGGGACGTGGCAAATTATTATATTTGGTGAGGTAGTCGACAGTGTATTAGAGTGGAGGGAACGGGGGCAGTGTGGGGAGGGCAGTGTATGAATTTGGGGAGGGAGGGGAGCAGTGTATTCAATTAGGTAGGAGGGGGCAGTGTATTAGAGTAGTTGGAGGGGGCAGTGTGTTACATTCAGGGGAGGGCAGTGTATTCAGTTGTGGAGGGAGGGGGCAATGTATTAATTTGGGGAAGGGAGGGAGCAGAGTATTAGAGTGGTGGGAGTGGGAGGCTGTGTATTACATTGGGTGAAGGAGGGGGCAGTGTATTAGAGTGGTGAAAGGGGAGGCAGTGTGTTAAGTTGGAGGAGGGGGCTGTGTGTTTAATTGGGGAAGGGCAGTGTGTTAAATTGGGGGAGGGAGGGGGTCCGTGTATTACATTGGGGGAAGAATGGGGCAGTGTATTAAATTGGGTGAGTGAGATGGGCAGTGTGTTTAATTAGAGTGGAGGGAGGGTGCAGTGTATTAGATTGGGTGGAGGGGGCAGTACATAAGAGTGGAGGGAGGGGGGCAGTGTATTGGATTTCAGGACAGTGTATTAGATTGGGTCTTCATGAAGGCGCTGAATGCTCCCATGGAGATGCTGACTGGCTGTGCAGCTTTTTGCCACACTTGCACAATAGCTTTCCAATGTTTTCCAATGGGAAAGCATTGGATTGGCTGAGATCATCAAGTTTGATGATCTCAGCCAAAGTGAAGGACACACTCATAAGACTTCAAAATCAACAAGATATCATCCTTTTTTTTTGTTTTACAGCTGTGCAAAAGCATACATTCACCATTTCAGTCCCATTACCAAACTTTTCTTAATATGTCAAGGTAGTTGGACTGAAACATTGGCTATATGCAAATGCACTTCTCCTTAAAGTAAATTCACTCTTTTGCTTACTTTGAAGCCATACGAGTGTGAGGACATTAGGCAACTTTTTTTATACTATACTTTTCAAAATAAACTTTTTTCTATGAAAACTGAAGTTTTTGTGTTTTTCGGCCCACAGAGACTTAAACCTTGTTTATTTGGCCCATGTAAGCCTTTGAGTTTGACATGCTTACTGTAGAGCTCCATTTTGGTGAGTGCTATACATAGAAACATGGAAACATAGAAATATAGAATGTGACAGCTGCGAAGAACAATTTGGCCCATCTAGTCTGCCCAATTATCTAAATACTCTTATTGGTCCCTGGCCTTATCTTATAGCTAGGATAGCCTTATGCCTATCTCATGCATGCTTAAACTCCTTCACTGTGTTAACCTCTTCCACCCTCCCAGCAAACCCATTATATCATGCATGGTGATCATATGCTTGTGAATAGATGCTTAGTCATGGAAAACCATTTTTCTCGATTGACATTTTTTACTAGCATTTTTCTAGAGTTTTTCCAACCAATGACCAAACATTTTTTAAACTCTTAATCACTCAGCAGCTTTGTTCCAAGAGCTTGCATATCCTAATACTTTGAAGACAGGCAACCTTTTTTTGTTTTTGTTTTTTATTTGTCTAAAAAAAACTGAAATAGAAAATAACAAAAAGACACATAACTTACCTTAACTTGATTTATATATTTCACCAAACATGAATAAGTTGCATGTTCTTTCAAACTGTCAACATCAGCTTCAATACAATTTATATTTTTTGAGTGAGTTGTGGAAAGATAATTAACTCCCTTTAATCAGCTCAGTTTTTAAAAAGAAATTGAAAATATAAGCCCATCACCTACAATTTATTGTTGCTTTACCAATAAAAGCAAATTTTTCTCACCATAATAAAAAAAAATGTATTTAAATGTTACCTTTATTTGGTTCACACAAACACTTATATGAAAATTAAATAAATATTAGGGCATTAAGATCTGGCAGCAGCCTAAGAGATTTCTATATTGTACTTCAGAGTGAGGAAATGCATGTGATGACATTGAAAGTCTCCTATAAATGCTACCCATGTGTTTCGTTACATGTTGCTCATAGTTGTGGATGAATCTATTTTATGTTACATCTTTATGGAAAACATCTATACATACTCAGTGGGCTTCATTCTTCTTCCAGACACATGCAAATGATTACGGAATTGATTACCACTGCCCCTGTAAGAGGCCACTTTTTCAATGTGAATTATTGCTCCAATGCCTTGAACACACTTAACATTTTTATTATCCTCTGTAAAATGGCACAATCTCACATCTACCTAAAAGTTGCATCTGCATGAAAATTCAATGGTTATTAGCGCCTATCCACTAAATAGATAATATGGGGAAACATACCATATTTTTGTTGATATATATAAATATTGTTTTGTTTTTTTTTTCAAATGAGCTAATTTTGCTTAAATTTTGTTTAATGAAAAAAAAAAGATAAAATCGGAATAAACCCTTATAAGCTGAGTATAAGTATACTCCCGTGGCATTTTCACTTAACTGCTTTACTTTCAGTAGCATAGATGAACACTATACCGAATAGCAATAGGACATTTTTGCTCAAATGTATTACATGTAATACTAGAATTTAAAAATAAAAAGTAAATATACGTAAAAGTATACATTTTATATACCTACATCTGCAGATATTGTACAAGGTATATTCGTATTTGACTTTTTATTTCACATTTGAAGGCAGGTTTTTTTAAAAACTATATTTCTTTTTTGTAAATAAAGTTTTTGTCGAGTTTACAATAAACAAAAGCACAAATGTAAAACAAAATATATTGCACATTACAGTTAATGTAATCACTTTACTTCAAGGCAATTGTCGTAACTGGCAGCCCATTCTGTCAACAGATTGAAATACAATACAATGTGATGTGGTATGTATTATAGTACCAATTAACAAGTAAAAAGATAGGAACCTCAGTGAGAGGCCAATGAGACTAAAATGTTGAGGGTACCTGGTGACCTAGGGCTACGGGAGAAGAGGAATGACTGCTATCCCATTACAGAAGTAATGAGCCAGAACTTCATAGCTTTAGTGATAAGTGAATAGCTGAGAAAGATCAGGTGAGAAGGCTTTGAAAACTATATTTCTTTTCTTTGATCAGAAATGTAGTGGAATGAACCTTGGACTATCATCCTTATTCCTGCTATGAGCTGTCCGTAGCTTGTCCCCACTTGTTATTTCCTATGTTTTGTGCTCCTAGTTCCTGGATCATCTTGTTCTTTCCCCTGTTCGTCTGGCCATTCTGTAAAATAGCAGCCACCTTGTCTACTAACAATGTCTTGTTTGACAACTGAACAAATTACCGAATGGCCAGACCACCCATATGTGGAGTGTGCCGCTCGTTAACCCCGCCCTTCGTATGTGTGAACACATGGCAGTGGCCATCTTTAGTTGCTAACTGAGACAGCAGTGTTTGGTTGTCGAGTGCATGGAACTAAAATCGGACACTCGAGGGTGCGAATACCGCTGAGACTTCCATCCTCCGTTATGTTCATGGGGATTCAGATGAACAGAGTGGAGTTCGGGGGAAGCAAACTCCCGAACAAGATACACAGAATAATGTCTGCACGAACAAGTTCATGCCTGGTGTTTCGTATATTTAATACTCTCGAAATAGACCAACCGCACAGCCTAATTTCATGGAACCTCTTTGGGCAGGCACCTTGTGTGCAGTTGGTCTAAACTATACCCCGGTGGCGTTTCAACTGCGTCCGTGGGATCTGAGTGCTTTTTGGATATCTTGGGCGCTCAGACCAGGGCTATCTGGGAATATAGGACTTAACGGGGTACCTTGTGGGGAAATATATGTTTTGGGGTGATTAATATTGTACTTGTCCTGGACCTGAGAGTTAATGTAATTATGTTGTGTACTTTGTCTAAGTCTACTCTCAGGTCCAGTGAGGAATGCACCTGGAATGTGTATTTGCAAACCCTTTGCATGGGGATTCACATAAAAGACTGTGTGTGGCTCCATTAAAATCAGTGCTACCCCAAGAGCTGAGTGTCATCCAGTTGCTGGGGAGGTGGTGGGAGTTTCCTGGATTACTTTACTGTGTTTGGCTCTTCCCTTAGAGTGTACTACTTGTTCTTGAGCATATGTTGGAGTAACCAGCATAGGAAAGTCCCTGCTATGAGTAACACTCCGCTACTAAGCCATGGGTTGTCAGTAACAGACCATGCAAATATAACAGTAACAGCCAAAATATAAATAGTAACAGCCAAACTAGGAAATAGCACAGTTAGATACATTTTCCAACTGTGATAAACTCTGATATACCTAAAACTTCAAATACGCTGGCCAATTCAAAACAATTCCACATTTATGGAATCATCCTGACTGTTTATCTTGACTCCACATGTTTGGCCTCACCACAATCTTTTTGGTGCCTAGTTATATGCTTTCAAAGAGGCTTCAACTTCCAAACCAGAACTAGCACCATGCTGATGAGATCCACAAGGTCCAAACTACAGTACATAGCTGGTTTCTGGTTACTGATCTTTCTGGATAATAGCCCGTGTTTTGGTTTAAAATAAGTTGTGTTTAAAACATCCATTGTTAAAGGTATCTGTGGAAATGCAGTATAAAGTCTGAAACACAATGCCTGTCTGTGCTCATTTAAATGTCAAGCTTAGAACTCTAGGATAGTTGTGGTAACATGCATTTCTGAGATCCTGTGCTCAAGAAGGACACTTCAAACTCCAACTTGAGATATGCAGGTGATGCATAAGAGCAATTTTGTGTATTTACACTGTAGGGAGTTGTATTGTGTTTGGCATCACCACAAACTTTTCAGTTCACAGCTGGGTAGTAGATGTGATTGGGCATTTCTGATCAGTGCTAGCACTTAGCATATTATAAATTATTGGAAAATTACTTTTAACAATTTAACTCCTATATGGTGTATTGTCTTGAATTAGTTGCTGTTAATTTGTAGAAGTTTGATATTTCAAGAGCCCTATTGAATATATATTAGAAATAATATAAACAACACAATCCATTTTCAGTGAAATTGACATGTACTATTCTGATGCTGGGTTTACAGCAAATACATTTATGTGTCTAAACCTCAATCACAATTGGTCATTTGATAGTTATCTACATATTAATGGCTGCAAATGAGCTGTGACATAAAAATCACACCTTCACAAAACATTTAAAAATAACTTTTTGCATTATCAGTTCAGCTTTAACCCCTTAAGGACACATGACGGAAATATTCCATCATGATTCCCTTTTATTCCAGAAGTTGTGTCCTTAAGGGGTTAAAAAGGACCAGAATCTCACAAGCAGTCAACAATTACTGTGTATAAGATTTCTAGACTCAATATTAATAAATACCCTCAAACATATTAAATGTAAAGGAACACCGGACTGCCGATCTGAGCGGACGCAGGTAGCAACAGCTCCGGTGCCAACCGACGATCCAAGTGGCTTCTGCCAGCACAGAATCCCAAATAGGGCACGCTGATATCGAGCAGATGAACTCGAGACATACACGAGGATACCTCACACGCCGGTACAACGCTCAGCACCAACGTGCGGCCTAGTTACACGGGCGGTGCGGGAGGGACGGCCGCTCTCCCGCCACCTCTATACCCAGCTAACACACCGCAGCTCACACCAATCACCTACAACTGCAAACAACCCACAACTAGTGGCCAAGATGGCGGCCGCCGGCCATGCTCCTGAGCCTCCTACCACCCAGCCTCTACAAATGCAGCTAGCAAGCGAGCATCCCCACGAGAACCGCATAGCATCAGCCTTTGATCAATTTTGGGCAAGACTATGGGCCAAAATGGCACAGACTCCAACAGCCAAAACGGTCCCGAGAAAAGCCATCACCTCCCCTACATATACATCAGCTCCGCAAAGCAATACAGAGACACTAACTGGGATGAAGCAGGAGAGGGGAGGGAGGGCTAAGCCCCGACACACCAGCCGCGGACCACACATCAGACACCGCCAGCTGGGGTCCCGACATAAGTGGAGAACCAACTCACACGACCCACGGCCACTTACGATATGGAGACACACTTGGAGGGTCCGTGCTCGTCCTACGGCCAGCAAAACCAAAACCAAGTTGGACACTCAACGCATTAACCACCCAAAACCCTGCAATGCCACTACAAATGCACAGTAGGGCTTCTACCATATAATAGGAGGTATAACTCTGCTATCAACCCACAGAGCAACAAGGGGAGAGGAGAGGCCAGCACACCGAGAACATGCGCCCACCACATGACTGGGAAGAGGCAGCGGAGCCCTTCCAGCTCTCTCACTCAGCAGCGTTGCCGGAGTATTGCTGAACCAGGACTGTGGTATTGGCTAATGCCTTTGCCATAGTCTCTGAACCTACCTCTGGCTCAACTTAATCATAAGGCTATTTAATATTATTTTAGGTTCTCGCTGGCATTATTATTTTTATTGTGACTCTTGCAGTTATGGTAAAGTGCTCTTGTACCCTCAGTTACATATGAGTTTACTAGCCCTGACCCACTTTTTTACCGTAACTAGAGCCAGTGTCCCGTTTGAATACCCAACTAACTTAAACCTACTAACAAAATGGGCTCCGCACATACATGCCATAATGCTGTTTTAACTACCACACTGTTAGACTAGATATGCCTAGCTTCTAGCATGTTTTACTTTACAAAGTCTCATGAACGTCCAACCTGATGCACTACGACTTTAGCGAGTTAACTTGTACTTATGCAACCAAGCATTAACCTAAGCTATCAGTATATCGAATCGTTTAAGCCTGTTAAAAAAATTAAAAAAAATGTGCAATGTTTTTCAATGCCTTACCAATGTCATAATAATCTGTCTTCACATTCGCTTGCACCAGCTATTGTGGCAGTTTTCACTATGCACAAATAAAATAAATTTTTTTTAAACAAAATGTAAAGGAACACTCCACTTCCAATTTTTTTTTTAACATCACTATTTAGGGGGCGTGACCAACAGCTGGACAGAATGGATGCATAATCCCAACTCCAGTATCCGAGCTCCAAATCCATTATATTTCAAGCAGACAGAAAGTTGGGAATTGGCTCAAATCACAGATGTCACAGCACAAAGCCAAGAAGAATGCCTCTAAGGCAGGAAAATTAATTTTTTTTAACCAAAAGGTGCAGCTGGTTGCTTTGGGCCGACACACGCCTACCCAAGATGGCGCCGACAGCGCAGACGACAGTGATCTCTCACCTACTAGTAGAGCATTCTTTTTAATAAGGTATAGGGACTGAGTCTTGGGAGCTCTCTCTGAGTCATCCCATTCCAGTTTCTTTTTTCTGTATTGTTACTTTTGGGTTATGCCCTAATACCCCCCAAGCTACTCAACTCTAGTGCAGGGTCTCTTCTCACTTCACTATCTGTTTTGCTTTCTATATCTACTTAGGGACTCCCCCTATACACCTTGCCCTCTCCTATCCTCCTGTTCCGTTATTCCCAGTTACTACCTTGGCTTTACTTGGAAAACAGATGCAATTGTACTGATTTGCCAAGACGCGTCCACCATATTGTGCCGGGTGATGTAACAATGTACTGCAATACTATTGCATGCCATCTAAGTATGTCAACAACCTACATTGTACTTGATTTTCTCAATGATGCCTTATTATCCTGTACAGTTTTACTGTTTGTGTACTGAGCATCTGAAAAATTGTCAATAAAAAAAATCACTATTTTTTTAGATTTATCCTTAATGAAAATATGCATGCATTTAATTCTGCATCCAAATCTGCATTGATACAAATCTATAGTCTGAAGCCTATGAAAGCCCTCTCCTTCTGACCCTGCGCAGATTTTATGAGACTGTCCAATTACAGACTTCCCAGTGCAGCCCAATGAGAATTCTTTGCAAGGCAAGTGCTCTGGGCAATTTATGCTGTCTCTTGAGTTTAGCTCAACTGAGCTAAACATCCAGGAAGTAGTAAAACTGGTTGTTTGATTGACAGCCAGGGAGGGGGATAACAGGGTTAATTTTAAAAAAGTGCCAATTTCTACTGAAATCCAAACTTTTTTGTAAAGGACACACTCTTCATACATAAAGTACTTGAGCAAGCTAAAGTGCTCTAGGCATCTGGAGTGTTCATTTAACAATGCACCTGAGCAAAAACTGGTACAAATGCATATTGTTTGATTACTGAAAGCAAATAACATATAAATATGCAATGCTACATTAAATAACTTAAAGGGACACTATAGTCACCAGAACAACTACAGCTTATTGAATTTGTGCTGATGAGTAGAATCATTGCCTTCAGGCTTTTTGCTGTAAACACTGTCTTTTCAGAGAAAATGCAGTGTTTACATTACAGCCTAGTGATAACTTCACTGACCACTCCTCAGATGGCTGTTAGAGATCCTTCCTGGGTCATGGCTGCCTAAAATGCATCCAAACATTCAGTGTCTCCTCCCTCTGCATGCAGACACTGAACTTTCATTCATTCATTCAATTCATCTCTATGAGGAGATGCAGATTGACCAGGGCTGTGTTTGAATCATGCTGGCTCTGCACCTGATCTGCCTCTTTGTCAGTCTCAGCCAATCTTATGGGGAAGCATTGTGATTGGATCAATCTACCACTTCTGATGATGTCAGCAGACTGTTTGTTTTTCTGAGCCTAACAGCATGCAGAGTTACAGCTTCAAGCTTAGATACAATAAGATTTTTACTATATTTATGGAGGCATGAGGGGCCCAGGGAGGCTAGATGGTGGTGTTAACACTATAGGGTCAGGAATACATGTTTGTGTTCCTGACCCTATTGTGATCCTTTAAACATATAACATACAACAAACAATAAAACTGGCAATGCAACTAGATATTGTGGCAGTGTGAGGGAACACTGCTACATTGGCCCCAAAATGGCACTTTCAGTGTTCCCTGACTAGAGGGAATTTAAAAGCAGGTTGCTATAGTACACTAATTAGTGAGATACATAAACCCTATGCAGAAGGGAATCAGTCTCTATCAGTCTCTCCTGCGAAGAGCTGGGGCGGAGACAGAAAAACTGTGAGTCAAAGAGACTGTGTGGAAAGGAAAGGTAAGGTATTTTGCAAGCTTTTTATTTTGATATTTGTTAAACTACTGGAGTCAGCTTAGCTGCCCAGTAGCATAGAATGGGTACTCTATGTTAGTTAGTCTCCAGTGTGGAGTAGGGTTTTATTTTTGTTCAATGTCTCAAAGCTTTCCTCCTGTTGGAAGAAAGAACTGTTTATGACCCAAGATCTGGCCAGCCTGCAAATAAATAGAGAGAGAGAGAGAGAGAGAGAGAGAGAGAGAGAGATAACACATCAAATACAAATGTCCATTATACTCAAGATGTCCACTTTGAAAATGAAAACAAAACACCAATATTAATGTAAATTTTAACCACGGTTAATGCCACTAAGGTGATGTAATTGAAAAAGTCTGCAAAATCAACATTTACTTTGTTATAAATCTTGAAATGTTGACATATTGATCTTGAGATTATTAACAAAGATTAAAAAAAAGTCAAAGGGTTACTCTATACATCATTACAACTTTGCTTAGTTGAAGTGGTGATGGTACCTGGAGTCCGTATGTTTTTTGCTAAGAAACTCTGCACATACAGATTTAACCCTTCTGCTGCCATATGTGTAACTTCACTTAGGCTACATCATTGGGACATCAATAGCCAACCCGGAATAAGAGTTATGGTGGCTATTGCAAATCTTATGCAAATTTCATTTACGCATATTTGTGCCAGGCAGCCAGCGGTGGCATACCTCCCTCTGTGTGCCACCTATGTCATCCCATCAGTCCGCCCTCCCTGAGCTTCATCTCCTTCTGGGGAAGGGGGGAGACACCAGCTTTGGAAAATCACTCTGTAGGGAGCACAGGATCGCAATGAGTTTTAACGGTATATTATATTTATTTACTTAATTTTATTTTATTTTTTTAAATAGGGGATGGAGCTGTGCATCTCTACTCTACTCTAACCAACTATGTTAATCCTGCTTTTAATTTAATGATTGGGCATTACTGAGAAATACTGGTTTGTATTTTTCCTTGTTTTGGATTATAATCAAGTGCAAAACAAACAAGCCAAAGTTCATAAAACCTTTAAGTAAAAACAGGCGTGGGGTAGTAATTCTAGGCCGTAATTTGATACTCCGTATCCAATCTTGTACTCTCACATAAAGGTTATAGTGTAATTAATTACCCATTATTTTTGTCTAAGTTAGGCATTTTTAATAAAACTATTACATTTTGTGAGCTTTTAAGTTTCTGTTTAATGAATACGTGAATCTTGTATGTTGAATTAATTAACCCCCAGCAGCACATTTATAATGTATGCATGTGCATATATGATATATAATATATAATTCAGCCTAACAATTCTTTCCTAAAAAAATTATTCATGTGCTCCACTGACTCATTTAACCTTTCAGCATATCATTACCATTTGAACCCATATGTGTCTAATTCTGAGCCTCTACAGCCTCTGAGAAATTAATTTAAGTAGTTTCATGAATTTCACAGAAGTGATGTAAATGCTAATTAGCAGGAAATATTGTTTCCGTTTAATAATTAACATCCTTTCATTTTTATGTAAGAGAGAACAACAATGTATCACATACAGTAGCTGTCAATAAATAGAATCAAAACCTTACTCCTAAACAATTTCATTTTGCTGTATATAGCATAATATATTAGTGTCACTTACTGCCCCTTTCCTCTTGGTTATAAAAAAAAAATAATAATCTTCTACAAGTTCTCCGAGAACCACTATCTGCCTACTTTGACATCACATTGCCTCATCCTTACTCTGTGTGAGGTCCAATGAAATGATTCCTATAGGATAACATTGTTTAGACTTTGGGGACATGTACAGTAAGCTTTGCAATTGCCAGAATCTGACAGAGAAGCATTAGATTTGCAGTATGCACAGATCTGACATTGGTCAGTCTGGAACAGAGCTGCTGGCTGGCTAGGTCGTGTGTGACTACACTCTACCTACATAAAGAAATTGCTAAATTTGTGTCAAAGTTTTAAGTGGAAATGCTACACATACAGACTGCGTGTACCATGACCACATCTAAAAGAAGGATCTGTCATGGTAGTTAGATTAACTCTTTAACTTTCCAAAGCTGCTGTACAACATGCAGTGAGCATGTGTTCGTGTGTACTGAAGCAAAAGTGATGTAAGGCTTTAAGGGTTAAATTTTATTTTGCATTGCTTTCAAATTATAAAAAAAGAAACTTGATTCTTGTATATATGGGGTTAAGTTATATTTGGCTTGTTGAGATTGTTATTGCTTTGCACACATTTTGGAAAATTCAGTATATCGTCTTGATATAAAACGTGTTGTTTCAGTTTTTGTGGAACTTATAAATATTGCAGAATTTAGTCAATATAATTGACTCACCTTTGCTGTAAATGTGATTAGTCTTTTTATTTATGCACAGCCTTGCATGTAAACCTTTTTATATTCACATAAAATATTTTGTGATCAGTCTTTATATATTCATGGAGAGAAAGATATTCAGTCAGTGTTTATATTCAAACAGAACATTTAGTAATCATTATTGTATTCACAGCATGTGAACTGCTATTTCAAATATATTTAAATCTGCAAATTGGAGTGCTAAAATCAATTGTTTGATCTTTTGAACAATATTGAGTTTACATCAATGACAGTCATTTAAGGTTTTTTTAGGCAGCTTGTATTAAAAACATGTTAACTTATATTGACTATGTGTTACACCTCCTTGCATCTTGCCTTAATTTATGTTTATTATCTGTTCTTCCTTGAGATAGATCTCAATATCCAGGTGCTGCCATTTCATTTTAATCTGTCCATTCTATCTGCAGTTTGGCGTTCTGTAGAGGATTCATTTGACAAATATATAGTGGGTAAATTAGCTTAGCCACTGAATTAATATCTGCCCATTGTGAAGTTTGCCAAATATCAGGCTCCTCTTACAAAAGTAGTCCCTGTGTATAACTAAACATACACCTAACCTTTAACCATAAATGTATAACTGATAAAGGCCAAAGAAAGCAGATGTGGAAAATTAATTGTGTGTGTGTATGTATGTGTATATATATATATATATATATATATATATATATATATAATAAAACCTTTTCCCCCTACACTTTGTCAAATTAGAGTTACATATTGGGGTGTTCTTTGGCAGTAACCCTGCCAGGACATGTATTCTTAAATTGCTATGTGTGTCAAATCACCAATTTAACTTTTTTTTAAATGTTTTTAAATTTGGCATAGATTAGTGGTAAAATGGTTGCATGAAAAGAGTTTAATACCTTAGGTTGTCTTCTTTTAAAAAATATATACATGTGAAGGGTTATTCAGGGATTCCTGACAGATATCATTGTTACAATGTAACGCGTTAATTTTGAAAATAATGGTTTGGAAATAGCAAAGTGCTACTTGTACTTATAGCCCTATAACTTGCACAAAAAAAAAACCTAAGAACATGTTAATTTGTGTTTGTTTACATTTTTTTTATCTTATTTTTTTATAGTAAATTATGATATGATGAAGATAATGGTATCTTTGAAAGACCGTTTAATGGTGAGGAAAAACTGTATATAATCTATGTGGGTACAGTAAATGAGTAAGAGGAAAATTACAGACAAACATAAACACAGCAGAAATGTAAAAGCAGCCCTGGTCCCAAACTGTAAGAAAATCGAAAAACTGTGTGGTCACTAAGGGGTTAATAGGGTGAATAGGCAGGGTATCAATATGAGTGTGCTCATTATTAGGGTAAATGGGCAAGTCATCAATAGGATTCTGTTGATTATTAAGGTAAAAGAGGAGGGCATGGGTAGTTTATTAGAACACCTGAATGGATTTGGAGAGGCTTGCATTACACAAGCACATTTAATAGAAACATATATTTAAACAGGGAGGGACTCCTGATATTAAAAGGCACAGTCTATGGGTAAATAGACAGTGTCTAATGGTAAATTGTCTGATTTTGATGTAGTTTGAATTATGTGTTAATATTTTATGTGTCAAGAGGATGACGTGGCTATGGTTCCCTGTGTGACTCTTTTATGCAAAAGAAAAAAATGTTGTGTTTGTGGGCTTGTGTATTTTAAAACACTCAAATCATTATTATTTTTTGTTTCAGTTTGGGCCTGACTGTTTCAGGTCAACAAAAAATGTCTTATATTTTGTTTACCGATCTTTGCTAATCTTTGTAATACCCCTGAGGAAATCTCCTGCTGAAATGCGTATGGTAAGATTGGACAAATTTATTGTTTTAATATTGCATGCCTAACATCATCATCTCAAAGAGAAGGATGAAGAAGAATTTCCTTGCACTTTACCAGTGTTCCAGTTTCTTCAGAGATTTGATGATGGACTTTTAATTTGAAAAGATTTTGAAAGTGTGACTAATAAACCTCATGTGTTATACTTTTATACAGTATTACACTATGTTTTTCCTATGTTTCTTTTACATGCAAATTTGAGAATCCAAGATAATCAGATTCACCATACCAGAATAATCAGATTTATCAAGAAACATATCCATGCACCAAAAAAGCCTGATTCTTATATATTTTGGTGAGTTTAACATTTAACTTTACCCTTTTCTAAGTGTTTTACTCTACTGCTCTATGTGTGTGCTGGTTTTTATTTATTGTAAATACTTATTTTTGTGTAATATTTACGAGGAACTTGAGAAGCCTTTTAGTGATCTACAAATTTTTTAAAAGGGTAAATACTTTATTGTCTTTTAGCACTGCACTTTTTTGGGGGGTGTGTGTTTTTAACTTTGTTTTTTTTGTCTTATTTTGTCACCTGATCAGTTAAGAATCAATTACTTGCAAAAAAATATTTAAAGTCCTAGGGTACCTGTTATGGTAAACAGAATGCATGCTTGTGGATCAGGACTGATTCATAATGTTTATCTGTTCACACTTTCAGCACATCCAATTAAATTTAATGTCCTGTGAGAGCATTAAGAGTGAAAATCCATGAAACTCAAATGCGTTCAATTAATTTATTTAGGTAATATTATTGGCAAACTTATGTTTTACAAGAACTCACCAGTAGAAATGCAGAAGTTATACTTTACATTTATGAGCTCTATTGTTAAATTTACCCCAGCCAAATCCCAAACGTATTTCACCCCTACTCTCCCCTACCCCCAACAACATCCTGTCTCAAGACCACTTGCAGACACTGAATGTACATAAAACCTTTGAGCAGAAATAAACCCATATATGGGTGATGACATCATTAAATATACTAAAATATATATGGAATGGATTTCTAGCTAGCTCACATTGACATTCCGAGGTCAGTCTTCCCAAAAATTCAAATTCAAATACTGATTTAGTGCAATATTATATCCAGTCAGTTGAATAGAGTTTATTTTCCAAATAACCTAAACATACAGCTTAACTTTAGCATGGGATTCTCAAAATTGACTACACACTCTAATAAAACTAGTTTATATTCAGCAATGATTATTTAGGGATAGTTGGACATATCTGTGACTATGTCTGAACTCCATGGCTTTGTATGGTCCATCAATAAAACTTTCAGAACTGCCCTGACTTGCATAACCATTTAGTGAAAGTGAAATGATGTTGATCATGTCTTACTCACTAATCTAATAGTATTATCATTGTCATAGAAATTCCTCACTGAGTTGTGCTATACTGTGTCTTGAAAGGGTTACTCTGAGTGATATAACCATTTCATCTAACTGAAGTGGTTATAGAAGAAGCCATTGTCCTTGGAACCTTACTATAAAAAAAATGTTTAATTCAAGAGGTAACTACTTTCTTTCTATGTGTAGTGCCTCCTCCCTGGACTGTCAGTCATCCAGCTTGAACACTGTGTCTCTTGCTGGGATTATCAATATTGTGACACTTTTGTGTCTAGTGTTAGCACTCACAGCATGCTAACGTTGGACTATAGACTATTGAACGGGTTTTTCATGGTTGGACACAGTGTCAAATCTCCTATTGCTGACTCTGTCAATTTTAACACTTATTAGTTCTGTTTTTTGTCCTCTGCTCTTCCTAAATGACAAAGGGAAATAACACAAACCACTCTCTTGGGAATTTATGTCCCATCAGTATAGCCACATTTTAATGAGCACATGAAAAGTAATACTTAGAAACGGCAACTAAATTACCCATCTCTATGGGAAACTTTAAAATCAAGATTTGTTCTCAATTTGATTATTAAAATTAGCATTTATATAGCACCAACTTATTCCACAGCACTTTACAACGTTTTAAAAGGGGGAAATTAACAAAAAAATAGGCAAATTTTTAAAACAAATTGACAAGAACTATTTGTGGATGATGAATCTGCTCAATCAAAGTTACAATTTAGAGGGACAAGGCCCAACACTAACCAGGAAAAAGTGCTGGGCAACAAGAGGGACGAGTCTTTATAAGCTAGAGGCCAGTTTTGGAGTTAATCAAAAGTATGTTTTTAGAACTTTGGAATTACTTGTGCAAATTTTAGTAAATGCAATTTTTTTGCAACAAAAAATTTTATGCATTAAAAATATGCTTATATAAAGAGTGTCCCTTTAACCTACTTAACAGTCTTTAATTTATAGAAACCAAAAGTAAATGTTCTTTGGTAATCACAGTGCAGTACATATAAGCCTAGAACACAGGTAGAACAAAGCACTAGATAAAATGAAGAATGGGAAAACATCATGTCCTCTGAAGAAACATCATGCTGTCTAGAGAACATTTCTGAGAAAGAATATAAAATATAACAGTAAAGAAGAAAACTTTCTAGTTAAAAAGGGAATTATTACATGTATCATATATTTTTCCACTGACAGTGCAGTAATTTAAAGATGGTAGTATTTTCAAAAATATACTGCAAGCATAATGGTCAATTTATTATATTTTAGCTGTTTAAAATATGTTGTCTGAAGCTGCCACTCTACTAATGTAATTTAACATGATCATCTCTTGGTAGGCCTGGGAAAAAAATCAAAGGAATAATCTAGTAGTTGCAAAGATTGGAAAATAAGGCAAGAACGCCATAATTATTATTTTTAATATTATATTTACAGAAAAAAATATTTTGTTTTGAAGGTCCTGATGATTCTGCAGTATATACACACACACACACATTTCCAATAGACAAATATATACAAATTATTTTCAATTTTCACGTAAATAAACCCCAGATGCGGATCCATTTGTGATATTGCTGAAGCAATTGGTTAATTTAATATTCAATCAAAATGCCGTGTTTAATTTTTACAACATTGATGAACATTTTTATTAGTCAACTGTGAGTCAAATTATAGCAGGCTAATGGCACTGAGGAAGATACAGTAAATGTTTCAGCCTAATGAACGTGTGTAATGTTATGGTACTTGATAAATGCTAATTAAACACACTTAATTTTAGGTGTTATCAGAATTGTAAGTGCTTTGAGCCTAGTTATACTCAGTGTTAAGAAAACATTACAAGAAATTATTACACGCATCAAAAACTACACATTGCTTCCAACATGCCATTGCAATTAAAACAGCAATCACCTACTGGAAAAGACCAACGACCACTTCTGTAAAATAACTTCATATTTATGAAACAAATGGTGCAACTTTTCATTATGGAGTGTGTATAGGCTTGAAATTGCTATCATTTTAAAAATAGCAGACTTAAAAATATTAATAATTATTTATTTTAAAGTTGCACAAACTATTTTTTAAAACATATTTATATAGCATGGGCACACCAAGACGATTTGATTCAGCCGAACCATTTTCCCCAAAAAAGAGAAACTTTAGGGACCCCTGATTTTTGGACATATACAGTATGAAATCAGATGAACCAAAAGGGCATGAAAATGGGCCAGTGTTCTGCTATATAAATATATATGTATATCTCATAATGTATTTATTTTGCAGTACACTGGCCCATTTTCTCGCTTCACAGATCAAGTGAGAAAATAAATAGAGAAATAAACAAAAATATTTATATATCATATATTTATTAAATATAGAATATATACAAATGTCACTTTTTTTACTACGCCTCCATTTACTCTATATTGCTAACTTCGTACTTGACCTGATAATAAAATCAACATTTAATGAATAAAATAAAATCAACATTAAGTGACTGTTCAGTAGTCATCATTTTATTTGCCCATCAATTATCTTTTTTTGGGACACCATGTGCAGAAATCAGAATCCCAAATCAAAAACAAACATTTTAGACCATTGTGTGACTCATTTGGTTTGTGATTCGGCTACAAGGATATTATGGCACTAGAAAAAGTGCAGAGGCGGGCAAAATTAATAAAAGGAATGGAATATATCAGCTATGAAGAAAGGTTGACAAATTTAAATCTCTTTAGTTTAAAAAAAATCGCCTGAGAGAGGATATGATAACATTATACAAATATATTTGGGGCCAATACAAACCACTGTGTGGAAATCTATTCAGAAACCAGACTTTACATAGGACACAAGGTCATCCATTTAGTCTGGAAGAAAGAAGATTTCGTCTAAGGCAAAGGAAAGGTTTTTTTTACTGTAAGAACAATAAGGATGTGGAATTCTCTGCCTGAAGAAGTGGTTTTATCAGAGTCCATACAAATGTTCAAACGGCAACTAGATGCATACTTGCAAAAACAGCATATTCAAGGATATAATTTTCAAGCTGGTTGATCTAAGGATAAATCTGACCTTTTTTCTTAGTCTGTTGAAAAATTGGAAGTGGTTCAAATTGTTTTTTTTTTGCCTTCTTTTGGATCAACAGAAAAACACAAATGTGAGGAAGGCTGAACTTGATGGGCGCAAGTCTCTTTTTAGCTATGTAACTATGTACATTTCACCTCAGATCTTAGGAATTTGATCAATCACAGGATCAGCCCAAATTCAAACAAACTGCAGTTTGGGTCAAAATGAATTTCCAAGTCTAATACACACACACTTACATATGTAGTTGTTTTATTACATGTGTAATGCATGATTAAATCAGGCTTTTGGATAGCTAGTTTCATGTACATTATTATTGGCATTTATATAGCACCAACTTATTCAGCTGTGCTTTACAATATTATAAAAGGGGAATTTAAGAATAAAACTAAATTACAAAATGTTACAGAAACAATGATTTTTGCTGCCCTAGGCACACAATATTTTGGCTCCCATATGCTCTACTAATGGTGTGACATCACATGCACCAAAAGTCAGTATGCCCCAAATTGGTGTGGCATCATAATGTTGCACCTATATGACCCTAAAACACACACACAATCTCACTGATACAGACTAACTCACTTGCACAAACACATAGTCACAAGCATTCTGGCACACACACAAGAGCTCACTACAGACAATTTCCCTTCTGCACTAACACACAAACTCACTACAGACAATTTCACTTATGCGCTTACACACAAGCTTAATGCTCACTGACATATATACACAAGCACAATACACACAAGATCACTGACACACACAAGCTCACTATAGAGAAGTTCACACTGACACACACAAGCTCACTATAGAAAAGCTCACAATGACACACACACACACAAGCTCACTATAGAAAAGCTCACACTGACATACACACACAAGCTCACTATAGAAAAGCTCACACACACACACACAAGCTCACTATAGAAAAGCTCACACTGACCTACAGACAGCGCTCACTTATGCACACATACTGAGACAAGTTTAAGTGAAACACAAGCTCATTAATGCACACATACTGACACAAGCTCAAGTGAAACATACATACATAAGCTCACTGATGCACACATCTAGGCTCACAAAGACAGTTCACACTGACACACACTAAAGATCAATATAAACAAACTCACACTTACCTACAGACTAACTCACTGATGCACATACTGACACAAATTCATCACACATACTTACTGACACACACAATTTCACAGGCATGCATACATTTACTGAAACTCACCACATGTTGTTTAGAGAATAAATCCTAGTTTAACATGAGCATAATTATGATTATGTCAGAATGGAAACTTCAGCTGGCGACCAACATGCACCCAGTGAAGAGTCTACTGAGACAGAGGCTCTTTAGGCTACCAGGTCTGCTGCCCTGCACCACTTTCGGTCTTCTTTCTCGACCCTCCCTCTCACGTGTCCCCACGTACAGGGAAGGGGGGGAGCGCAATAATGCTACACGTGCACAATGCCTAATAAAATGGGGATCAAGAGCACTCAGTGTGGTGTACAACATGCGCCAGCAGGTAGGAGATGGAGATAGTTCCGTACTGTATAAGTAATGGCTCTGCCACTGGTGCCTGTCTGACATCTTGAACTTTACCGTATCTAGCGTGATCCAGTTGGACAGACCCAGACACCATTACAGATGCAGGTTTGCCAGAGGTGCCACCCAGGAAACTTGCTCCCTAGTCCACTGCCTAAGTGGCCTGATGACAGTGCAGGCCCTGTACACGGACAATACGTGTATGAGGACCCTGCTCAAATGGGATTACAATCTAGTGGTTTGTACATAATATGTACATCATTTAAAAAGTATGTCGGTAAACTGTCTAAAATTGCAATATATGTACTTTGTTGAATATTGTGAACATGTCTGGATTTTAGCGAATAATCACCTAGTTGTTTTTGAACGAAATAAGAAAACAAATTATAACTTAATGAAGAATCAGCCAACTCCTTGTCATGAAGCAGTGAAAGAAAAAGGAATTTATGTACACATATAAAAATCATTATACACATTGCTTCCAAGAAAAATTAGTTGAAAACATTGTTTCATGTCAGTCCAAGACTTTACTGCATAAAAGGCTAACACTGTTCATTAAATATGATTCTAAGATTATGAAACAATTTACTCTATTTATAGGTCTATCTAATAAATAGCCAGGTTAAACTAACTGGAACTGTTCATACATTATGTCTTCATTGTTGTTATCGGTACTACTCATTTTGGCTGTAAAATAATAACAATATTCTTATTATTAATTGTATTATTTATAATGTTACAGCATATTCTGCATTGCTGTACAATTAGGGAAAATAGCCATACAACAACAAATACCAATACTAAAGAAGCAAGCTTTGCAGTAAATATACTTCCAGAGCCCATTCTAACTCTTTTACCCTTGGTTTCTCTGAAGCAGCACTGTGTAGTTAGAATGCAGGAGAGGCTAACTATGTTCATATTTCATGACTGTGTATAAAACAAAGCTCACAAACTCAAGTGGGGAATAAAAAAAATAAATTTGTGTATAGATTTTTATTTTATTTTATTTTTTTTTTAGAAAAAAAAGGTTTTAGTGTATACATTGCTCTGCATGGATACCTAAAATATAAATTATGTAAATTTACCCACTTTAATGGGAAATAAAATATCTATTTTTTATAGTATATGGCATGGCCACTACATAACAGGTGTGCAATATTAACACAGAAGCAGAATTGCTATGTTTGTGACATAATGTGGGACAAAAATAGTAGATAAATAAAAATAGCCAGATAATCAGATTGGGGATCTAGTGGTATTTTCTATATGGGACTTCAGCTTTCTAAATATGTCACCAGATTATAACATTAGTGACTGTAACTGGGCATAATCATGCCTGTATACAATAAAAAAGATAAATCAAGCATATGAACTAAACATGACATTGTAGCAGCAACTCTGCAGTGTACCTAGCAGGCACAGAAACTTATATTCCTGGCAATGTGCAGCCATGAGTTTGTATTTAAAAAAAAGGTTCTGTAGAGCATGGTAGAATGGACTCTATTTAAAATATTGATGTACAGGTGTTGAAGGACACAATTGAGCCCAATCAAATGAATGTATTTCTTATGCAAGGTGACACATTATTGTAATTCAAAGGGGAGGCAAGTTAGAATGTATGTGCTAAAGGCCAAACATGTTAGCTTACGTATAAATGTTACTGAAAGCAAAGGGGTGAATAAATAGTGACAGACTGGATTTATATCCCATGTGCCTGGTACAAAAATCGCAGTTGCCCCTGCCTCTTCACAAAAATCCAGTTCTATGTTGCTTGCTCAATGATTTAAAGAATATACAAGAAAGTATGCTAATAAAATGATATTTAGAGATTTTGTTGTTTAGTGCAAAGTACTTAAAAAGTTTGTCTTGACGTGGAAGGTAAGCTTACACTTTAATTGCCATTGGAGTGAAACTAAAAAACTCCAGTTATTTACATATGCATAGGGATTTGGGATAGTTCCCAGGACTAGTGAGAGTTTGAGTGCAGAACTTAATTTTAATTATTTGCATTAGGTTTCTACTCTGCCTAATGACTAATCCAGCTATGAATGGAGTTTGGAGTGAAGAACCTCATACTAAAATGTAATGCAAAATATTATTTTAATTAATGATTACATACACATAGTGGTTGATTGCAGCACACTGTCACAATATTGGAAATGTGCTTTATTGCTTCAAATAACAATGTTAAATGTTTAAAAATGCATAACAGTCTTTAAAAATAATCTCCGATCATTCTGATCATTCTGTGCAATGTAAAACTAAATCAATCTGGCTTTAGGACAGAAGGAGTTAAAACTGCTATATATTATAGGAATTTTAAGATGATTAGTTCTGAAATATATTTAAATGTGTTAGTGGACTCTCCATTTAGTAAAGATATATATATACACACACACACACACACACACCTATACACATATATATAGTAAATGCTTTCAAGGAGATAGACAATTCAAATCATATGCACATAATAAATCTAAATAGCCTTTTCGTGAACACAGGGGTAAATAATTCTGAGCAAATCAATGCATGCATGAATTGTTTTAATAATGCACTTTTTTACAATGCATGCTATATGTTTATGTCATATTTGAACTTTAAATACTTATAACAAGGTCAGTGCGGGATGCAGACCGGTTTTGGTTTTTTGACAATATTATTAATTAAGACCCTTGTTCCATTTTGAAAAGATCATCCTTTTGAATTTAACTGCAACGTGTGCTTTGATCTGATGAGTGCTATTTTGTTTCATAAAATGCATTTAATCTTTTGGAGTTCATCTTTCTAAGTCACTGTGCCCCAGATAGATGTGCTTGCTTCACAGTTTTACCTATATATGCCATGTATATTTATTTAATATTATTTAAATAGTATAAGTTTACATTTAAAATATATATAAATTATGTCAAAACAAAATGTGTGTGCAAAAATTAAATGGACATAATAAACTCAGGTCCTTCAGTATTGTGTTTCTAATATATAGGTTACCATGTAAAAAATAAGCAATATATATAACACAAAGAAAAAAAAGCAATATTTTATCATACCATTGTAGTAAAATTTTACTTTTTATATAGCAATATATCTCTGTGCCCTTGCATAACCTTCTTTCATATAAAGGATTGTAAATTTTTAGTTATATAAAATATAAAATTTAATAATCCATGTCTCTATGCTCTAATTGAACCTATGGTTTAGTGCTATGGCATTGGGTAAGCTTTATAATTTAACAGTAGAGATGCCAAAAAGACACATTATGATTTTGGTCAATACTTTGACATAGTCAGACACCTGTGAAACAATCTAGGATAAAGTTTTAAGCACGGAGCATGGATTGAAAAATTGGATTGTCCAAATTAAAAAAAATCTATTTGGGCGAGCTAAATTGAGATTAATCCTTGGTTCGATTCACCCAAATTAATTTGCATATTTTTTTCCAAACCAAATTTGAACAAGCAGATTTAATTTTTAACCTCTCACTCCTTGCCAATGTGTGAGGGGTTAAATATTAAAGAAGCAGATATAAATGGATCTCTAAAGCCATTAAAAGGGAAATGAAATAAAAGCCTGTGGGGGTTAATATGATCCTCAAATTAGTACAAGGGAAGTTGTATACCTCCATCATGCACACACTCTTTATGCTATGAGTGACGTTTTCTGCTGTTTGTTTGGAGGATATCTAGGACTTCATTAGTTGCTCCAGGTGTGCTTGAGCTAGAACACTTGAAATAGCAGAACTTGCTAGGGGATTTGTTGAGTGTCACATTTGACAGAATAAATAGATAGAAATAATTCTAGTCAAAAGACCAGGACATACTTGAAAATGAGAGAAATCTCAATGTATCCTTCCTGGTAAAATATTTTATAAATAAATAAAAAGAATGGTCCACAAAGTTAAGAGGAGAGATCATCAGTAGTGATGTCCCGAACGGTTCGCAGAACGGTTCGGCGAACATATGCGCTGTGCGGTACGCCCCCTATTCGTCATCATTGAGTAAACTTTTACCCTGTACCTCACAGTCAGCAGACACATTCCAGCCAATCAGCAGCAGACCCTCCCTCCCACCTCCTGGACAGCTCACTAAGAATGCAGCTTCACAATGAATGTAAAATGGATGCTGTCCAGGAGGTGGGAGGGTCTGGGAGGGAGGGTCTGCTGCTGATTGGCTGGAATGTGTCTGCTGACTGTGAGGAACAGGATCAAAGTTTACTCAATGATGACATAGGGGGCAGACCGAACAGCGCATATGTTCGCCGTCCGTGGCGAACCGTTCGGGACATCACTAATCATCAGCCTTCACAAACAAGGAACAGGATACAAAAAGATAGCAAAGGCACTAAATGTTCCTAGAAACATCGTTAGAAGCATAGTTCACAAGTTCAAAGTTGAAGGAACAGTGGTTAAACTACCTTCACAGGCAGAAAAAGGAAGCTATCAATGGCAGCAACCAGATTTCTGAGAAAGCAGGTGGTGAAAAACCCTTGAGTAGCTGAAAAGGTCCTGCAGCAAGACTTGATGGCAACAGACACTGAGGTTTCAATTAGTACAGTAAGGTGCGTACTAAACACAGAATGTTTCCGTGCCAGAACTCTAAGATGTACACCACTACTGACACAAAAGCACAAGAAAAATCTGCTCCAATATGCTCAAAATCATATAAATGAGCCACAGAAGTTTTGGGATCCTGCTCTGTGTACTGGAACTTTATGGCTCAATGGATCAACAGTATGTCTATAGGAAGAAAAAATAAGTATACATTCAAGATAACACTCTACCTACAGTTAAGCATGATGTTGGATCGGTGCTTCTCTGGGACTGCTTTGTATCGTCTATCAGTGGAAATCTACAGCATGTGAAAGGCAAGATGGATTAATTGAAGTATCATGAAAAACATGGAGAAAACATCATGCCATCTGTGAAGAAGCTTAAGCTTGGGCACCATTGGACCTTCCATCAAGTCAATGATTTGATTTGGTTACAGAAGAAGTACTGGAAAATTCTACATAGAAAATCTCTGGTGGCATTTGAAGAAGGTGGTTGCAGCATGCAAACACACAAATATTAGTGAACTGGAGGCCAGTGCTCATGAGCAATGGGCTAAGATTCCTCAGGAACACTACCAGAAGCTGGTGTTCAGCTATGCATCTCATTTGCAGTAGGTCATAACCACAAAATGGTGCTCTAGAAAGTACTAAAGATGCATGCCATGAAGGGATTGAATAATTTTGAGACTGGAGAAGTCAGTATAAGTTGCATTTTCATTTGCATTTGGGGAAACCACTTGAAGCATTCGTTGTGTTGAGCTATTTCAATTGCTTTTGTTTGATTTGTTCATTGCAAACAGCTGAAAGTCTGCAAATTGTGACAATAAACCTGATTATTGTTTTTTTATTATTACAACTATATATACCAAAACCACTTTGTTAAGCTAAAGTTGTTTTGGTTCAAAGCGTGTCCCTTTACAAGTTTCTTATCAGTTCAATGCTGGAGATTCTACAACACAAGGGTTTCTATTTGCCAGGACAAAATGTTTACTTGGTTAGTGGTGAGAGGATGTTTTGCACCCTTTAACCCCTTAAGGACACATGACATGTGTGACATGTCATGATTCCCTTTTATTCCAGAAGTTTGGTCCTTACAGGGTTAAATATAGTTCCATCAACTAGAAATAGCCAGTTCTTGGACACTGACATTATTGACTAATATAAAATCAAATATGCATAATGTTTACACACATTAATAATATCATCAAATATAAAATTGCAATGGAATAGTTATTAAAGTCTCAGACAAAATGTATTGTTAGTGTAGAAAATGTTATATATATATATATAAATATATATATATATATATATATATATATGTGTGTGTGTGTGTGTATTAAACTAGCTTTATTGAATTATGTGTTTCTCTTAAAAAAACTAAATCACAAAAACAAAATTAGATTTTTCAATTTCTCATTTCTTTTCATTCATATCTGTAAAGAGTCCATCTGACCTGAATGTCTAGAGATGTGATAATTTGCAAGTGACATACAGAAATATCATATGAATGTTCCTGAGATCCACTTATGATGAAGATATGCAGATTACTTTTTTCCTGTTTGTAATTGCAATCATTTATTAAATATATTTTATACAGGGTAATATTGTCTTCTTTCTAGAATACTAGAATATTCAACTACTAAGACTGCTACTGGAACAAGACTTCATATTCGGAGATACACCTTCATGGGGATATGTACCTACCATTGAATTCCATCTTTTTAATTTGTAGCTGTATTGCACTGTTTTGTGCATTCCTTCTTTTCTAGGTTTCATTATTAATTATCAGGTTGAATTTCACATATATTAAAGTATATAATTTTTGTAGGTTATATTTTCTAAACTCGAGTGTGCGTTCTTTACTTAGAGAGTTTTTCCTTTTTTGTTATACTTTTTGTAGACGTTTGTGGATTCATATGTAATTTTGGGTGTTGGTGATAAACTTTTTAGGAGACTCTTACAATTTGTGTATATAGTGATATATTTTATTGTTTATACAGAAATATTAGGTTAAAATAGATTAGATTTATCACTTGACATCAACTTGCCATATATAGCATGGAATTTAATTACTGCATTCCCACAGAGTATACCTCGTGACATGAATGAAAATGGGTGACATAACAACCATGTGGTTACTACCTTTCCTGGCAATGTTAAAACTATCATGAACTAAATTATTCTTATTAGATCAAGCACTGGAATCATCAAAATTGGAGTATGAGAACATTAGCTACCAATGTCCAAACCTTTACAAGGGCAGGTTGTGACTAGTTATCCCCAAAACTAGTAAATATTCATATTCATAAACAATTCAAAATAGGGCCCCTATAGACCCTCATTTACTAAGCCCCCATGTTCTTCCACATCATGTCAGTGGAGGGCAATCATAAACTTATAGAGACCTGACTGATTACAACTATTTTTACATATAGCCCTTGGCTGTGGGGTGAAGTGATATATATATATATATATATATATATATATATATATATATATATATACACACCATGCAATATCGTTTTACTGCACAGTGAGTGACTAAATTAATGGTGGTTGCAGCAAATATCAAATGTTACCTGGCAGTGTATAGGTGTTGCTCTGAGACTAGGGTTTTCACACTGTGTTAATCACTCTCTGCATTACAGTTTTTAATGCACTCTACAATCCCTGCAGCTTACATAAGTATGACCGTTCATGCAGCCTCGTTCCTGTGCCAACACACCCTTACCAGCCTTTTCATTCTAGTGGCCTACCCTGCCTCCCATTCCTGCCTGCCCATTAGACAGCAAAACAGATAACTCCAGGAATGAGTTTAAATGACGAACCATGCAAATTATTGCTTTAAAGCATAATGTCTTTAGAAGTTATCCCATGGATATATTCAATTTAAATTCAAATTTGTCTGAATTTTGAGTCATCCTTCATTCACCAGTAAAAGACAATAAATGAAACAAATGAATTCTTCATGTACAAAATTGATTCATGTAATTTGTTTGTTCATATTTCTTTGTGATAATTACATGGAGTAAGCTACTTTAAAAATGGCCACTTCCTTCTCCCATTTCATATTAGGTTAAAATAGGGAGGATCCAGTACACAGTTCCCCATGTCCTTCACATGCTGTTAGAGGGTAAAGGTTTCATAATGGAAGCAGTGGACAACTGACATGCTATCCTGGACTATTCATTTAAAATGTTAGGATATGGTATATACTTCGTATGCCCCTCACCTATTGCCGATGTATATTAGAAGCAGTTAGTAGTAAAGTTTCCCACTGCTTTTCTCCACCCAGTCCCCTGGGTATAGACATGGGAGTGCTTAATTTAATGGTCATAGCTTTGCCAACAGTGCCCCCCTTACTTTTAAGTATTTATAGGGTTGCAGGCTGCTCTCTTGGTCCACCTCATCTCTGTGGGATGGGGGTATATTAAAATGGGTTGCCAATGCAAAGCATCAATTAAGCTGTAGCTCTGAAAAAGATGGGGATCAGCCTTTAATTGCAAGATTAAATGTTATTTTTTTTTTTACAGAACTGAAATCCTTGTCAGCTGACAATAAAACCCCCAAAACACTAGTGAACAAATCCTTTAAAACTAGCCATGAAAAAGTCAGCTATAGAAAATAAGCCCTTTATCTCCTTGAATGTCATATGTGTTCCTAGCACATAATGCAATGATGTGGCGGGCACACTTGTGGCACTCATAGGAATAGTTTTCTTCAATTCAGTAAAATTAGTTTTTGTTTTTCTCATAATGACTTATGCACTTAATGTACTTACCAATGTGCTAGTTAGGAATTGTATTCTGTGATATTCAGGGATGTATTTACCACAAGACAAACAAGGCATTTGCCTAGGGCGGCACTTTTGGGGGGGGGGCGCCAAAAAAAGGGGGGGCGCAGACAAATGCCTTGTTTGCCTCGTGTTCTGGGGCTGTCCACCTAACTGTGAGTGAGTGTAGCTGTCAGTGTGTGTCTGTGAGTGAGAATGGGTGTGTTGGTTAAACAGTGTGCGCCAATGACTGTATGTGTGTGCCAATGACTGTGTATCTGTCAGCGAGTGTGTATATCAGTGCATGTATCAATGAGGGCATGTGTCTGTCAGTCAAAAAAAATGGCCTTGACACGAATTGGGAGGGAAAATTTTGATTTTGGAGGTGCCCGAATTTAGTGGTGCCTAGAGCAGCACAAATACAAAATACACCACTGGTGATATTACATGGCAAACAATGATCAAACTTTGTGCGTTCTGCTCAAGATCAATGTGTCATAAATGTCTGTAATGTGTATAACACTGTGAACATGAATACATACAAAAAAATGTGTGAGAAGAGATGTGAGAAATTAAAAGAGGATCTACAAACTCCTCACTTACATCTTGTGTAAGAAAGGAGCAGATGTGGGCACTATTTTTAAGGTGGAATTGGCAGGATTTGTTGAAAGACTGGATATGAGGAGTAAAGGTGAGGCAGGAATCGTAGAAAACATCAAGTCCGTCATGAACTTATAAAGGATATAATTGTAACGCTTGTATTATGGGAAAATATTGCTAAAACATAATTCTGAATAAATCATAATACACAAAACTAGATATATAACTCTTACTGATATTAGGCCATTTAGAGATGGACATCAACTTATAGTACAAGATTTGAGATTATGATACACTTTTTGAAAATAATAAGCAGTATATGTGTTAATATATACAAACAAACAAAAATCAAATGAGTGACTGTTTTTTTTGTAAGAATGAAAATGAAAGAGATCAAAGGAGAAGGGCCATACTCTTTTATGTTGAAAGGAAAGTGACAGATTAATAAGCATGAGCTACAATAGTGTTATTTAGGTCTATGAATGTGCACATATCAGACTCGTACATTAATTAGTTACAGTAGCAGAAAACCACACGGACCACCACCCCTGTCATCCAAGAACAGAAAATTGACACTGGACACAACTGCACCAAAAATGGATAATGGGATGTTGGGAAACCACCTCTGGTCTTAAGAATTCTGCTGCAACATGTAAGCAAGTGAATTAATGGATCTATCCTGCGTCAAAGATCCAGGGTGGCATGAAAGTTACAGTTTTGTACACGGTAGTCCTTCTCGTGCCTGAATGTCCCTCTAACTAGTTTTATGTATTTATTTTTCATTGTAGGTACTGGTAAATATACACTTATTCTTTATACATGCCCATTTGGCTAAAATATTAAGTATAGATAGATAGATAGATACATATGATATAAATGATTTTAGAGAGTTGGAAAATAACAAGTCTTAGTTTGTTCCAACAGTGTTCTCTGCAAGACATTTCAAGTTAATATAAAAAAAAATTGGTAACGATAAAAATATTGCTGGTTTATTTATTTCAATGTGATTTGCACACAGTTAATAGGGCAGAGAATATAACCGTCTGCCACAGCATTCATATTATTACCTGCTTCAATAAATTGAATCTGTTTAAGTTGTACTCAGCTATGATTCGTGTTTCCTCATTCACAACCTAGATTCATTCCCATGTTGGTCACAGCTTAATTCTAGATATCTATGACTAATGAGGAGGAAAATATCTAAAGAGGTTTAGAAGCTGAATAAATGAGAAATAAATGAAGTTTAAACAAACATGCAAACTAACCTTAAATGACTTTGCTATTGGAAAAAAAATAATGAACAGATAACATAAACTAAAAAACAAAAATCAAAAATTATATATATATACAGTTAGCAAGACATTAAGGCTAATCCTAGAAGCACAGGAGCAGGCACTCAGCACCAGATCAATAGAAGCTGGAGTCTACCACACCAGGCAAGACCCAAGGTGCAGACTGTGCAAAGAGGCCTCTGAGACAGTCCTGCACCTAGTAGGCAGATGCAAGATGTTAGCAGGAACAGCATACACAGAGGGACACCACCAAATTACTGGGATTGTGTACAGAAACATCTGCACAGAATATGGATTGGACCAAGTCCAGATGGGAGATACCACAAGTTGAGAATGACAGGGCTAAGATCCTGTGGGACTTCAAGATCCAGACAGACAAGCAAGTGCTGGCCAACCAACCAGACATCGTGGTGGTAGACAAGAAACGAAAGACTGCAGTCGTGGTGGATATGGCAATACCCAGTGACTATAACTATAATCAGGAAGAAGGAACATGAAAAGGTGGACAAATACCAAGGACTGAAAGAAGAACTAGAAAGGATGTGGAAAGTGAAGGCAGTAGTAGTCCCAGTAGGGATAAGAGCACTCAGGGTTGTGTTTTCCAAGTTGGAGGAGTGGCTTCAACAGATTCCAGGTGAGACATCTGAGATCGCTGTCCAGATGAGTGCAGTTCTAGGAACAGCTAAGATACTGCGCAGAACCCTCAAACTCCCAGGCCTCTGGTAGAGGACCTGAGAAAGAGGAATAAACATACCACAATTTTTTTTCAATTTATTAAAATATATATATGGGATATTTTCAGAGAAGGGTAGGTTGCACAGATTTTGTAACTGACTTCTGATTTGCTTAAAATCTAGTGAAATACACAACTTGCAGAATTTTTTTTTTTAAGTAGGCTATTTCGTTAAGGTACATTTGTTTCAATATTACCTGTTGCGTATTAATTATATTACTCATCATGGTTGCAGTATGGCCAGGATAAAGAAAATTACCTATTGTCTACTATAAATGTAGCAAGACAGCTATTCAGCAAGTTCTGACTCAGATATCACTTATTACAGCTAGACAACTTAATTGTTACGATCTGAAATTTCATGGCAGGCACTCTTGATGTCCTGTCTTAAATAGCTGATTAGCACGAAAAGCAGCATTAATCATTACAATTCTGAAATGCAAAAAAGAAGGGCAAGTCTGATCACTACACTCTCCTTTTCACCTCACAGCATGCATATACACCCCTATATGGTATACTTTAAAACAGAGACACCATTTAGACACCATGCAATTTTCATATATAAACAGCAAATTTACATATAGGGTGCATGGTCAGTTGTGCTGATATACTATGGATGGAATCCTTTCAGCAAATTCTAGGATTGTTTTCTGTAACCTCCTGATATGAAAATCATGGAGACGTTGATATCAAGATTGAAACATGTACTAACATTTAGCACAATTAAAATTAAAGTGATACTATAAACCAAAACAACATTAATAATTCTATTGTACAAATACAATTTATTTTTTAACATCACTGTTCAGTGAATAATATACCCTTAATGAAAATATGCTTGTATTTAACTAAGCACTATTTTTCACTGGGTATATATCTGAAAACAGCCTGCAAAAGCTGCAGATCTCTTGTCTGTAGTTTTTGCAGTCCCTCCTCGTCTAACCCCACCCAGACTTTCCATTGCTGTCCAATCACCAGCTTCCAATTGCAGCTCAATGAGACCTCATTACAAGGCATTCAATGACAGGATTGAATGTACGATTGACAGCCATTCCGTCATGATTCCCTTTTATTTCTGAAACTGTGTCCATAAGGGGTTAATGAAGCAGTTTTGATGTATTGATCATGCCCTGCAGTCACACTGCTCAATTCTCTGCCATTTATCATTAAATCCATTTTCTTTCAGTTTATGCAGCTTTAGCCACATCTCCTGTGTCTGTAACTTATACTGCCTACATGAAAAAAATTGTTTAGTTATCCATCCGATGTTAACATTTTGTTCTCCTACTCTGTAAATTGACCTTTAATAACACACAGGAGGCTCCTGCATGGTCTAGAGGACTATCAAGAGAACAGGAGAAAAGACATTCTAAATCAAACAGATTTTGCAACAAAGATCACAGAAAGTGTTTAGGAATGCTGTGTAAGTCACATGCAGGAAGGTGTGGCTAGGGCTGTATAAACAAAGTGATTTAACTCCTAAATGACAGAGAATTGAGCAACGAGGCTGCAATGGCATGATATATGCATCAAAATTGCTACATTACGCTAAAGTTGATTTGGTGTCTATAGTGTCCCTTTAAATAACCTTTGTTTCTGTTTTTGCAGCTCTAGCCACACCTACATTGGTTGTGACTCACACAGCCAACATAAAAAATGCTTTAATTTTCAACCAGATTTAACAGTATAGTACTAGACTTGTACATTCGGTTTTAGACAAATTTCAATTTGTCAGAATTTAGACTGAAAGTTCATTTGAATTCTGGATCTCTGATGCACCATATGGACGTATAACCAAAGAAATAACTAGCACAATACATGAACATGTTTCTTTGATTTGGTAATTGGAGTTGTGTCGCCCAAAAAAAGAGATTATAGATGAAAATGGTCATGGGACGGCCAATAAATGTTGATTTTATTCACATATCACGTGAGAAGTGACCAATAAAAAAGGAGATGCAGTGAAACAAAAACACACATATATACTCTCTACTGGTATATATATATATACCAGTAGAGAGCACTCAGGAGTCTCTTAAGGTAAATTTCATCTGTTGCTTTATTGAGCAATTACAAATTCACACAATGTTGTAATTGCTCAATAAAGCAACAGATGAAATTTACCTTGAAAGACTCCTGAGTGCTCTCTACTGGTATTGTATACAATTTGGTTGGAGACAGCACCGGAGCATTAAAAGACCGGGAGCATTGAGTGCTGGCACCTGGGACGTGTGTATATATATATATATATATATATATATATATATATATATATATATAGGTTTTTTTTATTTTTATTTACTATGCCTCCTTAAATTCCCTATATTGGTTACTTTTCTCATTTGATTTGTAAAACAAATGTAAAAAGCTATGCAAAATATATACATAGTTATAATATGTTATGTACATATTTTGCAATTCATAACATTTACATCATGTATAAATTTCGCAGTACACTGATTTGCCCATTTTTGACCCATTTTTTGGATGGGTCAAATATTTCCATGTCAGAGGTTTCAAACTAGATTTAATTTTCAGAAAAAAATGTTCAACCAAACCAAATTTCTCCGCTGTGCACAAGTCTAGTGCTTACTTTAGTAGTTCTTATCCCTTGCTCTGTTAACTGAACATTAATCACACACAATAGGCTCCTCACAGTTCTAGCAGACAATTGGCAGAGCAGGTGATAAGAAAAGTAAATTAAATGCACTCTGAAATAAAGGAATTTTAAAAATGAGATCTCTCTTTACAGGAAACGTGTAGTCAGGTTGTATAAGTCATTGGCAGCAGAGTTGTGGCTTTGGCTGCATAAACAAAGTGATTTAACCCCTTAAGGACACATGCCATGTGTGACATATCATGATTCCATTTTATTCCAGATGTTTGGTCCTTAAGGGGTTAAAGGGACTCTCCAGTGCCAGGAAAACAAACCATTTTCCTGGCACTGCAAGTCCCCTCTTCCTCCCATCCCAAGTTGCTGAAGCGGTTAAAACCCTTCAGTGACTTACCTGTATCCAACGCCGATGTCCCTTGGTGCTGGGTCAGGGTCCGCCCACGCACCTATTGAGCATGCGCAGCGGCTGACGGGGTGGACCTCGTGCGCATGCACAGCAATGCCGCACACACGCATTAGACCTCCCCATAGTAAAGCATTGAAAAATGCTTTCAATGCTTTCCTATGGGCGATTTCAGTAACACTGGAGGTCCTCACATAGCGTGAGGACATCCAGAGATGTTATAGCACACTTTTCATGTACTATAAACACGGAAGTGCGCTCTAGTGGCTGTCTAGTAGACAGCCACTAGAGGAGGGTTAACCCTGCAAGGTAATTATTGCAGTTTATAATAATTACACTTGCAGTGGGAGCTGGCACCAAGACCACTCCAATGAACAGAAGTGGTCTGGGTGCCTGGAGTGTCTCTTTAACTCCTAAATGCCAGAGAATACACCAAAACATTTCATTGAGCTGGTTATTTTTGTGCTTAGAGTATCCCTTTAATATAATATTTTTGTTTTTGGCTATCAAAGCAGAATTAGAATGCTTTCTAGGCAAATTATGTGTCCTTTTTTACTAATGTTATGCTTGTGGAATATCCTCAACAATGTAAATGTTACATTGGATATCTCCCACATTCTTGGAACAGTTTGTCATACAAACACAGATTGTAAATGCATTATTTTAGTTTTTATTATTGGTCCCGAATGTTGCCTACCTCTATATGATATCAGAATAACACTCAGCAAATATGAGAACTCAGGTAAATGTTTAAGAAAATATGTTTGTAACAAACAGAATATAGTTTTTTGGCATAAGGCATTTCTTAAAATATAACTTGAGGGAAGAAAAATCGTGTTTCCATGCTATTGCTACTAAAAAAACAAACAAAACCAAAAACCTGTGTAATGGAACTTAAGACTATGTTTTCTCCATCTGAAAACTGGTGGAGAAAAGTGTGCAAGGCAAATTCTGTGCTTGGACTTGGGAATTGTGTACCCTGACCAGGGAACAATCAGTCAATGAATACTCTTTTGTAGAGGGCATATAATGTTTGACTGCACATTTATCCTTTTACAAATCCAAATCTTTTGTTGCAAAAACTGGTTAGTTCATCTACAATATGATCTGCAGAAATAGTACATATAAAAAATGCCAGATGTTGTCAAGAGTGAAGTTGGACAGTGAGGGAGTGAGGAAGTAAGGGAGTGATCAAGGCACACACACACTTTTTCAACTATGGTTTTCTTTTGAAGAAAGAGTTTAGACATTAAGAAACCGTTTAAATTAAGGACAATATATTTGGTTTATCTGTGGTCCTATATCAATATTTATAATATACTATTTTAGCTGATATGTAAAATTGTATGTTCTCCAATATACTATTACAGAAACAATCAAATAATGTATGGTGGTGTTAATTCTACGGAAATCTACCAGTTGATAGGTTTACATCTTCTAAGATCTAATTTAATGACCCTATCAATCTACAAAATTAATTACTTGTTCACATGTCATAAAATGCATCCCTGGGATGCTAAAAATACATTTGGACTTCTCTTCAGAAAAAGCCAGATGTCCTCACTGGACTAAGCAGGTCTAATAGGGATTACTGTCATTGGCTGAGAGTGAATGTAGCTGATACACTCAGCCATCAAGTGTGACCAGTGGAGGTAGGATCGTACTGGTCAGTACTGAAAGAGTTGAATTGATAGAAGGCCAAATAGAAGACATAGAGAACAGCTATAAATACCTGGGATTACCACAAACATGTGAAACCATAAGGGAGAAGCAACAAGGACAGCAACCTCCAGTTACCTCCACAGAGTCAAACTGTTCCTGAAGCTCCAGCTCAATGACAAGAACAAGATCCATACCATTAACACATGCCTACTAATCATCAGGTACCCATTTGAGAAAGAATCTGGAAACTATTTACTATATGAAAGGAGGATTCAACTTTAAATTTAGCAGCCAAATAATGTACACCAGCCAGAAGAAAGGAGGTAGAGACTTGTTGAGTGTCAAAGACACAGTCCTGGATAAAATACAGAGCATAAAAAAGAACATCACAAAGATGGCTCCCAAAGATGAACTACTAAGGAAATGCCTAAAACTCCAATTCATAAAGGATGCAGATATGGAGGATATTTCATGGCAAAACAAACCACCCCATGGAATGTACCTTCAGCATATAGTGATTATATACATTACAAAATGCTACTAGTGGTTAACAAAAGTAGGATAGAAAGCAGCACAGGAAAAAGCACGTAGCACCAAATCAGTAGAAGCAGGGGACAGGACCTAAGGTGGAATTTCTAGATTTAGATAGAGAAGCAAGTACTGGCCAACCAAACCAACATTGTGGTGGTAGACAAGGAGCAGATAACTGCACTGGTGGTGGGCCCGGTGATACCCAGTGACCATTCACAAGAAGATGGAGCATGAAAAAGTGGTCAAATACCACGTATTGAAAGAACTAGAAAGGATGTGGGGAGTGAAGGCAGCATAAGTTGTGCTTAGAGCTATCAGGGCTGTATCCTTAAATTTGATAGAGTGGCTTTAGCAGATTCTAGGTGGGACACCAAGGTCAATTACAGTGTCATTCTAGGAACAGCTAAGATACTGAGCCGAACCCTCTGATACTGAGGCATCTAGTAGAGGACCGACGAATGACTTAATGAATAAATACTGATGTTAGCATTATTTCCCTCGACATGTTTTTTTCTCTCATTCATACATCATTCTTTAACATTCTTAGGTTATGTTTCTACCTCTCCCATCCACTATTTTACTCGGTCCCATGCTGTCTCTTTATTCACTACCTCTTGCTCACTTTGCCTTAATCACTTATCCATCCACATTATTAACTTCATAAAACCATTCCATTTTATTTTCTTGCCCAAGCCACATTTTCTCCCTTACTTATCTCTATCATATTAGTAGGATATTTTAATCACATATCCTGTTACCAAATTATAATTGATAGATTATGTGTATTGAAATTTTAACTATATAGAATTTTAATTTAAAAAAAAAAAAGATATATATATATATTTTCCAATGGATTATTATCTATTCATTTTTGGTAAAATTACTGTAATGCTTTCAAGTAAATATCCCAAAATATTATTCTGAAAATAAAAATATTAATTTATAAATTGCATAGGTTTTTATAAACCACATGTATATATCTATATAACATTTTAATCTACTGTGTGAAAATCACATTGCAAATAAAGTACTGACATTTATTGGTAAAACATTTCCTGTAAACAATAATTACCTGTTAAATCAAGCATTGCCGTATTAATGTCAACATCAATCCTTAACAATTTATATAGCAACTTGACCATTGCTGGCTAGCATCACTTGATCAGCCCATTATAGAATATTCAACATACTTACTTTTTATGACATGGGAACAAGTAATTAATCTTGTAAATTGATAGGGTCATTAAATTAGATCTTAGAAGATGTAAACCTATCAACTGGTAGATTTCCTTAGAATTACCACCACACATTATGTGAATGTTTATGTAGAGATAGCCTTTGCCAGTGATGGATAACCTTTGACAATGCAGTAATGTAAATCTGAAAATAGCTTCAATTTGAAAGTTTAAAATGTTACTTCAATCTAAGAGGGAATTATCATTTATTATTATTATTATTATTATTATTATTATTATTGCCATTTATATAGTGCCAACAGATTCCATAGCGCTTTACTATATTATAAGAGGGGGGATTTAGCTATAAATAGGACAATTACAAGAAAAGTTACAGGAACGATAGGTTGAAGAGGACCCTGCTCAAGCGAACTTACGGTCTGTAGGATGTGGGGTGTAAACACAATAGGACAGGAAATAGCAATCAAATAAGGTGGGAGTGAATCAGAGCTGGAGGAGAGAGTAGAGTTAGGAGAGAGCAAGAGACAGGTATAAGTTACTCTGGAAGGCCATAAGCTTTCCTAAAGAGATGGGTTTTAAGGCACTTCTTAAATGATTGAAGACTAGAGGAGAGTCTGATGGCAGTAGTTAGCCACTGCAAGCGTGAGTTGGCTGTACGGGTAAGATCAGCAGACAAGAGAAGGTCACGGGCAGAGTGGAGAGACCGAGAAGGGGCATACCTATGGATCTGTGAAGAGATATAAGAAGGGCTAGAATTGGTCAATGCTTTATAGGTATGGGTTAGCACTTTGAATTGACTCCTATAGGATACAGGAAGCCAATGTAAGGACTGACAGAGGGGTGAAGTGTGAGAGGACCAACTAGAGAGAAAAATCAGTCTGGCGGCAGCATTCATTATAGACTATAGCGGGGCAATACAGTTTTTGGGAAGACCAATTAGGAGAGGGTTACAATAATCCATGCGGGAAATTACTAGAGCATGGACAAGCTCTTTAGTAGTATCTTGTGTAAGATGGTTTAAGCCATCAATATATTCCACCATGGTAGATCCATTGAAATAGGGGTATTTCAAATTATTTTAAATCAGATGGAAATAAACAAACATGATCATGTTTGAGATTCTTGTCTGCAAACTTACAAATAGGGAATAGGATACAGGATACAGATTTGCAGGTAAGAGTATAGAAGAATAATACCATGTCATAGCATCATGAGAATTTGTGTTAGCAATAAGACTTCAGTAAGATTTGTAGGCTTTTAGAGAGAGATGAGTTATGAGACATCTTTTCAAGAAGACTTTAGAAGAACGAGTAGCATGCTAGTTAGTGTCATGGCTTTAGCTTCTCCAGGATGCCACCAGACATGAACTGACACCGATTATTTTTTTGGGTTGCTCCAAACCTGCATATTTGTATGACCAGTACAACCTGCTAGCCATCCACATAATTCATGCAACACAGTTTGCAATACAAAATAATGAGATTAGGGTATTTTAGACCATTCCACTGTTTGTTCATTTCCCCGTCATGATCTCTCATACCCAAGACGGCAGTATATTGTGCTTAAAGCTCTTCACATTACCAGCTAGGCATGTTTATAATTTTCTATGGCTTCTGTTAGCCTCAACCTGGCTAATTCTTTGATTCTGTATATTTTCTGCCTCTATTTAACATTAAGCCAAGCCATTCTAAGGACTGATAATATAGTTTATAAAGTGTTTGTTCTTGATTTGCATGTTGAGGGATATGTTAACTTTGGTAACTTTTTAGAGAAATAACTATTAAAAATTAGATAAATAACCAGATTTTAGTTCATCCTTACTTATGTCATGCATTCTTTATAGTTATTTTGTTTTTATAAACATGCATTTGCAAAATAATCTAACTTCTTAACCCTTTGACATATTTATAACATGTCATGACATACTGTAAATACAAGACTTTAATATCAAAAAAGATGACAAAAAATGCCATGCCTTTTTACTGCAAACAGACATTATTTAAATAATATCTGGGGTTCAAATATAGGGGTTCCGGCCTGATCAATTATATGGGACCAACACTCAAAATTAGTACTATTATATCATATTAAAATCACATGGCTCAACTGCTGTTTTTGGGCATGCTCCCTGCAACATCATCACTGATGTCACTTGGTACAGGTAACTTTTAAACAATAATTACCATTAAATCTGGCATAAATTATCACGTAAAAAGATTTGAAATTTCCAATTTGAAATACTCTGGCTTATCTATTCTTCTAAATAACATTCCAACATGGGGTCAAAGGCCAGCCACAGGTTATAGGGTTATTAACTAAACACTGACTTTTTTCACAAAATTAATAGACAAAATTTGGTGAAAAATAATGGATTCTGACCTGATCTTATTTATTATTATATCTATTATTTAAAAAAAAAAATTCAAATCTAGTTTAAATTCTGTAGCTTTCACCAAATTTTGTCTATCCAGACAAAACTTGGTGTTTAGTGAATGGGTACCCTTTTGCCAGATAAATGTGATGTCTGGTTTAAAATTGGTAACTTTTACATGTGAATCCAATATAAAATATAGGTTCAGATATTTACCAATCACTGAATGTATACCACTCATGAGTATAGGCTATAGCCCACATATTATTTAATAGGCCTCAGTAACTGGTCATGAGTGGGGGCTGCTGGGAGGGGCATTAGTATGTGCTCTCTCCCTATATTATCTCATTACTGTCACAGACTGTCAATGGGTTGGGGAGAAATAGCAATGTTCCCCTATATTAATATTCCTCTACCACTTGCTGCCCAATGGTGGGGGTGGACAGTGATATTTCAACCCCACATTTTTACTAGATCTATCCAGTGTCCATAAATGGATGCAGGGGGATCAGAACCAAATGCCCCATTCATGTTCATATCAAACAAGCATTCTGGGAGAATTGTGGAAGCATGATTTTGTGATAAGCTGTTTGTACAGTACATTTTGAAAAAATAAGTACATAGGCAAGATCAAATTTCTTAATGATTAAAGTAATTTTAGGCATATGCGTGAACTAATTTAACCACAGGGACAAAAAAAAGTGTTTAAACAATAACTTTGGTTGATAAACTCATCAATTAAAAAAGTGCAATCAGTTAATCCAAAAGAACCATATTGCCTTGATAATAAACATGGTAGTAATATAGCTAATATAACTACAAAATCCCAGGACTCAACAAAGGTTCAAATTGCAGTGAAAATGGGAGGGATTAATAACATGTACTTTAATAATCTGGATCTATTCCATTTTTTGGTTAGAGATATCAATTCTGATGGTCTTTACGGTATTTAGTACATTAGCAAAAAAAATTTATCATTTTATTTTTATTTTGTTTTACTATTTCTATAGCACTGAGGGGGTTTGCCTTGATGGGGCAGACGGGCTTTTCCTCCAAGGGCCATCGGAGTAACTAAATGACCTCCATTTGTTTAGATATACATAGGAATTTAGGACTTTTTTTCTATTTGTATTCACTTTTTGTATCACACAGCTATGTTACAATGCTGCCGCCCATCCCATGTGTTCCCTATTAAGGGTTAATAAGTATATAGGGGTGTATATAAAAAATACCCCTCTCTGTCTCATTAGAGATATCTTTGCCAGAAGCTCAAGGAAGCAAGGTGAAAGGTCAGTGTAGGACCCACCTGAGGGGGTTTGCCTTGACAGGGAAGGCGGGCATTCCCTCCAATGGCCATTGGAGTAACTAAATAACTGGAGCAATTTAAATGCAGACTGGAGCAATTTAAATGCAGACTGGAGCAATTTAAATGAAGTCCAAGAAAAATGGGATTATTTAAAAGTTGCACTATTGAAGGCAACAGAAAATTGCATTAGGCTTGTCAGTAAAAGCAAAAAATTCAAGAAACCACTGTGGTACTCCGCAGATGTGGCCAAAATAGTTAAAAACAAAAAGTTAGCATTTAGGAATTATAAAAAAACCCAGAGTGAGGAAGACAAAATGATCTATAAGATTAGGCAGAAAGAGGCTAAGCAAGTTATAAGAGCTTCCAAATCACACACAGAAGAGAAAATAGCACAGTCAGTAAAAAAGGGGGATAAAACATTTTTAGATACATAAATGAGAAAAGAAAAGTAAAACAAGGATTAGTTAGATTAAAAACAAAAGAAGGAAGGTATGTAGAAGAGGATAAAGGTCAGCTGACTGCCTCAATGAATATTTTTGTTCTGTATTTACAGTAGAAAATGAAGGAAAGGGACCTCAGTTGAGAAAAAGGATAAATGAGTCATTTATTACACGTGAGTTTACAGAGGAAGAGGTTCTATTTCAACTGTCAAAAGTAAAGACAAATAAGTCAATGGGACCTGATGGAATACACCCAAAGCTATTAAAAGAGCTTAGTGGTGTACTAGCAAAACCATTAACAGATTTATTTAACCAATCATTGTTAACAGGAGTAGTCCCAGAAGATTGGAAGTTAGCGAATGTTGTGCCCATTTACAAGAAAGGTAATAGGGAGGAGTCGGGCAACTATAGGCCAGTAAGCCTTACTTCAGTAGTGGGGAAAGTGATGGAAACCATGTTAAAGGATAGGATTGATGAACATCTAAAAACACATGGATTTCAAGATCAGAGACAACATGGGTTTACTTCAGGGAGATCATGCCAAACTAATCTTATTGATTTTTTTGATTGGGTAACTAAAATTATAGATCAGGGTGGTGCAGTAGACATTGCTTACCTAGATTTCAGTAAGGCTTTTGACACTGTTGCACATAGAAGGCTTATCAATAAACTGCAATCTTTAAGTTTGGATTCCAATATTGTTGAATGGGTAAGGCAGTGGCTGAGTGACAGGCAACAGAGGGTTGTAGTTAATGGAATATATTCGAAGCTTGGACTTGTCACCAGTGGGGTACCTCAGGGATCTGTACTTGGACCCATTCTCTTTAATATTTTTATTAGTGATATTGCAGAAGGTCTTGATGGTAAGGTATGTCTTTTTGCTGATGATACTAAGATATGTAACAGGGTTGATGTTCCAGGAGGGATAAGCCAAATGACAATGATTTAGGTAAACTAGAAAAATGGTCAGAATTGTGGCAACTGACATTTAATGTGGATAAGTGCAAGATAATGCATCTTGGACGTAAAAACCCAAGGGCAGAGTACAGAATATTTGATAGAGTCCTAACCTCAACATATGAGGAAAGGGATTTAGGGGTGATTATTTCTGATGACTTAAAGGTAGGCAGACAATGTAATAGAGCAGCAGGAAATGCTAGCAGAATGCTTGGTTGTATAGGGAGGTATTAGCAGTAGAAAGAGGGAAGTGCTCATGCCATTGTACAGAACACTGGTGAGACCTCACTTGGAGTATTGTACACAGTGCTGGAGACCGTATCTTCAGAAGGATATTGATACCTTAGAGAGAGTTCAGAGAAGGGCTACTAAACTGGTTCATGGATTGCGGGATAAAACTTACCAGGAAAGGTTAAGGATCTTAACATGTATAGCTTGGAGGAAAGACGAGACGGGGGGATATGATAGAAACATTTAAATATATAAAGGGAATCAACACAGTAAAGGAGGAGACTATATTTAAAAGAAGAAAAACTACCACAACAAGAGGACATAGTCTTAAATTAGAGGGACAAAGGTTTAAAAATAATATCAGGAAATATTACTTTACTGAGGTAGTGGATGCATGGAATAGCCTTCCAGCTGAAGTGGTAGAGGTTAACA
>OW240917.1:78112488-78199810 GCA_933207985.1 Pelobates cultripes
GTATTACTGCAATACCGGCACGGCCAGGCAGATTTAAATACCGGCTGTGCCAGTAAAATACTAGTCAGGTGGCAAACCTAAGAGTAGTGTGTAAAAAAAAAAAAAAATTTTTTTTTTTTTTTTTTTTTTTAAATGGGCCTATTCCATGGGCCTGGGCCTGGGCCTGGAGCTGCAGCTCCATCAGCCCCTATGTTAATCCGGCCCTGATGCAAGTATACATAACATGACACAATACCTAGTTCACATTGTTGTATATTAGAAGAACTAGATTTAGTGTTAACAAATGGAGATTTGGTATCAGATGTTACTGTAGGTGAAAGTGTAAAATACTACTTTTTTGTTTGCGAGCTGTTTTCCCCATAACGCCACCGCTACCACCACCGGGAAAAATTCTAGGAACGCGAGGTTCCTTATCAGCGAGCTCGTCTTCCACTCCGCCGGCCACTCCTCGGCGCACCATTGTCCCGCTAAATAAGCCCCAAACCCCACGCTCCCGGAGGCGTCTGTAAACAAGCCAATGTCCTTGGAGGATACTCCCAGCTCCCGAAAAAACACTATACCGTTAAATTCCCTTAGAAACCTTTTCCAAACCCCCAGGTCCGCTCTCATATCCGCCGAAACTTTTACGTAATGATTCGGCAACCGCACACCGCTCGTCGCCTGGGCCAGCCGTCGACAAAAAACTCTGCCCATTGGAATCACCCTGCATGCAAAATTAAGACTCCCCAATAGTGACTGCAGCCCTCGCAAAGTCACTTTTCTCGCATGCCACGCCGTGTCCACTAGCTGACAAAGCTTAAGTAGCTTGTCCGCGGGCAGTCTGCATTCTCCTTTTACAGAGTCAATCTCCAGGCCGAGGAAACTAAGGCATGAGGTGGGGCCAACCGTCCTATCCCCTGCCAAAGGAACCCCAAAAGAGTGTGCTATCCATTGAAACACCCTCAATATCTGGCCACATCGCTCAGATCCTTCCGGCCCTACACACAAGAAATCATCGAGGTAATGCACGATTGATCCCCCAGCCGACTCCCGTCGTACCACCCATTCCAAAAAGGTGGTATCTTTTCGAAATAGGAACACGAGATGGAACAGCCCATTGGTAAACACAGATCTATGAAGAAACCCCCTTCGAAGAAGCACCCCAAAAGGTGGTGACAACCCGGATGAATGGGGATCAGCCGAAATGCTGCCTCCACGTCCACCTTTGCCATCAGTGAACCAACTCGACCGCATGATCGAATGGTGAATAGGATACGGAACACAGCGCCTCGTCGATATAATCATTTAGTGATGACCCCGTGGGTGCGATAAGTGATGTATCAGGCGAAATTTCCCTTCCTCCTTTTTAGGGACCACACCCAGCGGAGACACCCTTAAATCTTCTATCGGCGGGGATGGAAACGGCCCTGCCATCCTCCCCATCTGGACTTCCTTCATTAATTTTTCCCGCACTACCCCCGGGTGGTCCCGGACTGATTTAAGGTTTGCACACATGGTTCCCGGACCTTTGACCTTGAATGGGATAACAAAACCCTCTGTAAACCCCCGCCATAAAAACCTCGCCTCTTCCTGGTTACCGTACTGCCTTAACTATGGCAGCATCGCGCCGACCTTCACCGGCGACGTTCCCAGTCGCCACCGCCATGGCTGTTGTCCCTGCTGCACCCCCGAAGTTAGATTTTCCTTTTTTAAAATACCTGTTGACTCCATGATTTCCCCCGCATCCGGAACATTCATGTTTAAATCTACACGATGCCCCCCATTTGCACTGCCCTTCATTGTACAGCCAACAGAACCCCTTCTTCTGTCCGGCCGGTACAGCACTTCCCGTGGCCGTACCGGCCGTCCCTTGAAAGGGCGCATTTTTCTGGGCCATCATTATTCTCATCCATAAAGGCAGGTCCATCTGATCCCACCTCATAATAGGATTCGCTGCCAACCGTTGGCGGAATTGTTCGTCGTACCGCCACCATGCTAATCCCCCATAAGTCCTGTAAGCGTCCCCTATCCCGTCCAAATAACAAAACAGCTGCGAACATCGTTCTGGGTACTTTTCCCCGACTACGCTCGCCAAAATACAGAAGGCTCTGAGCCAATTCCCAAAAGTCTTGGGTATCTTCTGATGCCGCCGCTTTTTTCCTCTTCTTTTTTGGCGTCCTTCTTATCCTCTTCCTTCAAGTCGAGAAATTCCTCGAGTGGAAGTAAGGAGAAGATTTCCATGAATTCCCCCTTCCCAATTTTTTCTTTTACCTCCGCTTTCAGGTGACATCCTAGTGGTCCCGCGAAGGACACATGCACGTTTTGCCGTGCCACGTCCGCTATCACACCACCCCCGACCGCCTGTTGGCCAGACCCGACTGCCTTTCCGGTTCCCGACTCACCGTCCCCCGTTTTGACGGCACCCGACTTGTGTGTCACCATCCTCTCCGCCCCTTGTTCTTTATCTCCCCTGTCCTCTGGCAACCATACCCTACCAAACTGCGGGGTTGACCCCTCATCTCCCGCCCAGGAGTTAATGAAAGATTTTAAGCAACCCAATAAGGACCCAGTGTGTGGTGTACTTCGTGGCCGGCCACGGGGTTGCTGTCCTTCCGTCCGCCTTTTCAGGCTCCGGAGACTCCTGTTGCCGCCGACTCCTTTCCGCCTGGCCTCTCCTCGGGACCGTAGGTGTCACACTCCTCGACCTGCCGGGAAAATATAACCTGGGTAGTCTGTCCACGTGTTGTCCTACCTGCCTTTCCTCCCGGCGTTCCTTCCTCCTGTCACTATCGCTACGCTGTCTCGCTGCCTGATCGTCCCGGCCGTAAGACCTCCTCTGCTGGTCCTTTAAACTCCCGCCAGATGAACTGGAAGCACTGCGCCTACATCTTAGCCTCTGTTCCCTGGTGCATGACCTCTGCCTGCTCCGGTGGCTCCTGGACTGGCTTCTGTCCCTGCTCCTCCCCTGCTCTGCTGACCTCCTCTGGGTGCTGCTCCTGTCCCCTTCACTGCGCCGCTCACTACTCACTCCTCGCCTCCTGGCCCAGCTCCTGTCCTGCTGCGCCTGAGAGCGGCCCATAGGGGGCTCCCGCTCGCCTCTGACCCCTCTGCATGTCTCCTTCCTCCTCAGCCCCTGCGGCTCCTCCATGTCCCTGCAACCTCCTGTCATCCCGGAAACTTCCTGAGGGCAGGGATTCACCCCCCCTCGCAATTCCCGTCTGCCCGGAGACGCTGCTGCCCCTGTCACTGCTACCTGTCCTGGACCTATTCCCTGTGAGGGTTAAGCCCGTCCCTGACCTGCCATCTGCCTCTCCACCTGTCACCTGAGGGGGTGCTGGCGTTGAGCTGTCCTCAAGCACCCCATCCTCCTGCCCCTCAGTATCGCCACTAGGGGTGGACTCACCGGGGCGCTGAGGTTCCAGACCGTCGCGGCCCTGCTGCCTGGCTGCCATCCCAGCTGTACAGGATCCAGCCGTGTCCTTCTGCCTCCCGCCCGCGGACTTGCGGCGGGGCCTTCTCCCACCGGCGGGCTTCCGACTAGCGCCCGCCCGGCGCACTCCGACTCTTGAGGCCCGTCCTTCTGCCTGGGCCGCCTTTTCCCCACTTTGTGGCGCTGGGCTTCTCCTCCTCCTCGCCGCTGGCGGTGCTCCCGGGCTGAGTCGTTGGGGCGGACGTGTCCTCCTGGTCGGCCTCCTCACTGACACCGCAGTGGGGGGAGCAGACGTGCTCGGGACCCCCAGTTGATCCTGCAGCCACGCCATCCCCTTCTCTTCCACCATTCTTCTCACACCGGCCAAGATTTCTTCGGCAGAAGCCATCCCTGCAAGAAAAAGAACAGACCACACAAACCTGACAAGTATCAAGTAAGTGTGATTTTGATTAAAAAGGCCAGTTCACCAAAATGGCTGTTATTTAAACCCTTATTCTCCTCCCCCCCCCCGTCCAGACATTACTTTTCCACACCCCTTGACCTTAACTTCACCTGCCAAATCTCTGGCCCTGTCAAAGCCCACTCCCCCCCTGCGTTGCTCCATGGGCTTCATGTCAGGCTGCCTGCCAATCCTGCAGGCTGTCCAACTAAGGGCATACTATGCAGCCAGCACCCTGAGCTTGACATAAATGCGTCTAATGATGCGGTCACTCCACGCTTTCTAAGGACTTTCCCCTAGCACTCGCTGGTCCACTTGTCTCCTTATCATCTTACTTGCAGGCAGAAGTTCCTGGTATATAGTCTGAGACAGAGAAAAGGTGTATGTAGTGAGTGTAGAAGAAAGGGAACATGCCACAGTGTTAGAGAGACCAACGTCTGCATTACCTAAACTAACTTTAATGTCAGCCAGTGCACACAAGTTTTGTTCCCGTACATCCCTCTTAAACTTCCAAACTTAAAGGGACACTATAGTCACCAGAACAACTACAGCTTATTGTATTTGTTCTGGTAAGTAGAATCATTCCCTTCAGGCTTTTTGCAGTAAACACTGTCTTTTCAGAGAACATAACTCTGAATGGCACTCCTTAAATGGCTGCTAGAGGTGCTTCCTGGGGCAGTACTGCCTAGTGTGCAGCACAGCCATTCAGTGTCTCCACCCTCTGCATGCATTGAGATGCATTGAATCAATTTATCTTCATGAGGAGATGCTGATTGGCTAGGGCTATGTTTGACTTGTGCTGGCTCTGCCCCTTATCTGCCAAGCTGGCAATCTGAGCCAATTCTATGGGGAAGCATTGTAATTTGCTCAGACTTCCACTTCTGATGATGTCAGCAGACAGAGTCAGTTCAGGGGCAGACAGGGACAGCAGCTGCAGACTTGAATACAAGTAAGATTTTACTATATTTAGGGAGGCAAGAGGGGGACAGGGGGGCTAAATGGTGGTTTTAACATAATAAGGTCAGAAATACATGATTGTGTTCCTGACCCTATAGTGTTCCTTTAAGCAAGAGTATGTGAAGAATAGTTAGGGTTGCCACCTTTCTTGTAAAAAAATACCAGCCTTATTAATTTGTATAATTAATTAGTTATGCGTGACATCACATGATGTAAATCACAAGGAGTGACATCAGAGAAAATTCTGTAAAATCACAAACTACTTACAGTTTGATTCTGCTGTATAGATGGATTGCTCCCAGTGTCTCCCTGTCTCACCTTGTGTCTGTCTCGCAAGTCACCCAGTCTCTCAGTGTCCCTATGTATCACAGTGTCACTGTCCCCATGTCGCCCAGTCTCCCAGTGTCTCAGTGTTCCCATTTCTCTCAGTGTCTCCTTGTCTCAGGATACTAGGGGACACAGTGAGGCATGCGTACACTGAGAGACCCGGGTATCACTGAGACACTTGGGGACACTGGGAGACATGGTGCACTCGGACACTAGGGGACACTGGGAGCCATGGGGACACTGAGACACTAGGGACACTGGCTGGGGGAAATGGGGACACTGTATCCCTAATTTCTCTGTGTCCCAATGTCTCCCATTGTCCCTATGTCTCACAGTGTCCCCATGTGTCTCAGTGTCCCCATGTCTCACAGTGTCCCCATGTCGCCCAGTGTCTCAGTGTCCCCATGTTTTCCAGTGTCCCCAAGTATATCAGTGTCCCCAGGTCTCGTGGTATCCCCTAGTGTCTGTATCCCCATGTGTCCCCTAGTGTCTCAGTGTCCCCATGTCTCCCTGCTGCCTTTCCCCCATCCCTCACTTACCTGTGCTGTGTAGCTGCTCCCGCAAGGATCAGTGAGTAATAAAGAGAGGCAGGGAGGGATATGCTGTAACTTCCTATACCTGCCTCTCTCTATACACTGGCCGGTGCTGGTATTGCAGAGAAATCTCAGTTTATACTGAGAAAAATAGGTGCATTTGTATTGCCGGTATTACTGCAATATTGGCACGGCCAGGCAGCCTCAAATACCGGCTGTGCCAGTAAAATACCAGTCAGGTGGCAAACCTAAGAGTAGTGTGTAAAAAAAAAAAAAAAGTTTTTTTTTTTGTTTTTTTTAAATGGGCCCATTCCATGGGCCTGGGCCTGGAGCTGCAGCTCCATCAGCCCCTATGTTAATCCGGCCCTGATGCAAGTATACATAACATGACACAATACCTAGTTCACATTGTATATTAGAAGAACTAGATTTAGTGTTAACAAATGGAGATGTCTGAGTCACACCACACAAAAACAAAAGTTTTAGACTTTAGAAAAACAGACTTTTCTAAAATTAGAATATGGGTAGAGGAGTTATTATCAGACTGGAGCAATTGAAATGGAGTACAAGAGAAATGGGATTATTTAAAAGTTGCACTATTGAAGGCAACAGAAAATTGCATTAGGCTTGTCAGTAAAAGCAAAAAATTCAAGAAACCACTGTGGTACTCCGCAGATGTGGCCAAAATAGTTAAAAACAAAAGTTAGCATTTAGGAATTATAAAAAAAACCAGAGTGAGGAAGACAAAATGATCTATAAGATTAGGCAGAAAGAGGCTAAGCAAGTTATAAGAGCTTCCAAATCACACACAGAAGAGAAAATAGCACAGTCAGTAAAAAAGGGGGATAAAACATTTTTTAGATACATAAATGAGAAAAGAAAAGTAAAACAAGGATTAGTTAGGATTAAAAACAAAAGAAGGAAGGTATGTAGAAGAGGATAAAGGTCAGGCTGACTGCCTCAATTAATATTTTTGTTCTGTATTTACAGAAGAAAATGAAGGAAAGGGACCTCAGTTGAGAAAAAGGGATAAATGAGCTTCATTTATTACATCGCGAGTTTGCCAGAGGAAGGTGCTCCTACTCAACTTCCCTCGTCAAAAGTAAAAGACAAATAAGTCAATGGGGATCTTGATGGAATACACCCAAAGCTATTAAAAGAGCTTAGTGGTGTACTAGCAAAACCATTAACAGATTCATTTAACTAATCATTGTTAACAGGAGTAGTCCCAGAAGATTGAAGAAGGTTGTGCCCATTTACAAGAAAGGTGTAATAGGGAGTGGAGTCGGGGCGTAAAATCTATAGGCCAGTGTTTTACCAGTAGTGGGTGGAAAGTTATGGAAACCATGCGCAAAGCATAGGATTGTTGAACATCTAAAACACATGGATTTCAAGATCAGAGACAACATGGGTTTACTTCAGGGAGATCATGCCAAACTAATCTTATTGATTTTTGATTGGGTAAATCAAAAATTATAGATCAAGTGGTGCAGTAGACAATGCTACCTAATGATTTCAGTAAGGCTTTTGACACTGCTGTGCACATAGAAGGCTCAATAAACTGCAATCTTTAAGTTTGGATTTCAATATTGTTGAATGGGTAAGGCAGTGGCTGAGTGACAGGCAACAGAGGGTTGTAGTTAATGGAATATATTCGAAGCTTGACTTGTCACCAGTGGGGTACCTCAGGGATCTGTACTTGGACCCATTCTCTTTAATATTTTTATTAGTGATATTGCAGAAGGTCTTGATGGTAAGGTATGTCTTTTTGCTGATGATACTAAGATATGTAACAGGGTTGATGTTCCAGGAGGGATAAGCCAAATGACAAATGATTTAGGTAAACTAGAAAAATGGAATTGTGGCAACTGACATTTAATGTGGATAAGAGCAAGATAATGCATCTTGGATGTAAAAACCCAAGGGCAGAGAGTACAGAATATTTGATAGAGTCCTAACCTCAACATATGAGGAAAGGGATTTAGGGGTGATTATTTCTGATGACTTAAAGGTAGGCAGACAATGTAATAGAGCAGCAGGAAATGCTAGCAGAATGCTTGGTTGTATAGGGAGAGGTATTAGCAGTAGAAAGAGGGAAGTGCTCATGCCATTATACAGAACACCGGTGAGACCTCACTTGGAGTATTGTACACAGTACTGGAGACCGTATCTTCAGAAGGATATTGATACCCTAGAGAGGGTTCAGAGAAGGGCTACTAAACTGGTTCATGGATTGTGGGATAAAACTTACCAGGAAAGGTTAAAGGATCTTAACATGTGCAGCTTGGAGGAAAGACGAGACAGAGGGGATATGATAGAAACATTTAAATATATAAAGGGAATCAACACAGTAAAGGAGGAGACTATATTTAAAAGAAGAAAAAACTACCACAACAAGAGGACATAGTCTTAAATTAGAGGGACAAAGGTTTAAAAATAATATCAGGAAGCATTACTCTTACTCGAGAGGGTAGTGGATGCATGGAATAGCCTTCCAGCTGAAGTGGTAGAGGTTAACACAGTAAAGGAGTTTAAGCATGCTGGGATAGGCATAAGGCTATCCTAACTATAAGATAAGGCCAGGGACTAATGAAAGTATTTAGAAAATTGGGCAGACTAGATGGGCCGAATGGTTCTTATCTGCCGTCACATTCTATGTTTCTATGTTTCTATGTTTCTATAACCCCCATTTGTTTAAATAAATATAGGAATTTAGGAGAGAGTGCAGGTAACTTTTTCTATGATTTTTACTGTATGTATTTGGGCTGATGTGTACCGTGGTCGTTGCTGCCGCCCAGGAGTGATGGGAGTAGGCGCAGGACTTGTTTTTTTGTATTTGTATTCAATTTTGTTAATCAGCCTACATGACGTGAAGTATAATTGCAATATTTCAAGAGTTAACACACATAGAGGCTTTAAAAGGTCCACCCTCTATTATTTTTTTTTACTGTTTTTAGTATTATATTTATTTTATATAATGTTCCATGACCACAACTACTTGAAAACAATAACATCTGTTAAATATGTAGTTGACATTATACAGAAAAAAAATAAAGATTAAATATATATATTATATACAGGATAATTTGTACAAAAAAATGCACTAGCTTAATACAATCAGATCTAAAAAGAACATAAAACTACTGAATCAATACTGACAGTTTACCTTTGGCCTTTAGATATAGATTGGCAAATAGAAAATTGAATGCCTACAAAAAGCTTCTGTCAGACCTGAGTGAGTTTGTGACATGTAAGGATTCTGTTCAAAGCAGAGTCTTAGGACCAATTACAAGTATCTGAGTTTTTGTTAGGAAGTAATAGCCATTTAAGGACCAGTAACTATCTTTGTTGTCAGAACAATATGGTTCTTAGAGACACAACTTCAATTAAAAATGTTTTGTAAAGTTCTAAAAATAATTTTAAATAAAAGAAAGGTCAAACGAGATTCTGAAATTCTTTTGGTCAGTCACTTAAAATGCATCATGCCATGATTCAGTCATCACGCTTTAATCCAAAAGTACATTTAACAGCTATAATGTTAGGTATACCAAAACAGGGACAATTCATATCACATCGCATGAAGGGTACAAGGGTAGAATGAATATTTGCATATTTGGAAATATCCATAACAATGCAAGGAAGAAGAGACAATTGATATTTAAGCAAAATTACCATGTTTTGTCTCTCTATATAATATTAGTCTCCTGAGTTAAGAAACGCTGGAATCCAAGGGGCAGGAAAATGTATAGTACTCTATGTATTTTTTTAAAACGGTATGTAAAAAAATAAATAAAACTTAACTAACTCAAATATAATTTAAACATAAAATCAAATGACAAACATGTTTCTCTATATCACAGCATGGTAGTTTGTATATATTTCAAATGCTCTAAAACAATAGCTAAAACATATTTTGCACATTTTTGAGAGCAGCTCACTTTTTATTTTCAATGTCCATTATAATTGACTTTTATTAACTCTTTATGTGTAGTATATGTTAGTTTTATGAACATGATCTGCTTTTATTTTTTTATAATTACTTTTAATTGAGATTTTTAGTTACATACAACAACAAACAAATAAATAGCACAGTTATAAATGTAATTATTTGTTGCTTAGTCAATCTTCCTACTTCTAAATAGCCTACCTATAACTAATGACACATAAATATGGCATATTCTAATTTTATCTCCTTTTCTTTTTTTACCCTCTTCTTTATTTCTCTTTCTTGTATTTAGCTCAAGGTGAGAGTATGATCAATGCTTTTACAATTTTACAAACATTCATACGGACCAAAAAACAAGATGTTTAAATGTTGTAGGTGGTTTTGATGAGTAACGGTTTTGATTAGTGTCGAGACGGCAGGAAACTAAGGGAACTACAAATATATCCTATGCCTATGTAAATATATATGTATCAATCAGGTGTCTATTATTTCCCATTTTTCATACCCTACTCTTTTTTCCCTTTCCCTCCTTTTTTTTTTTGAAAATGTATCGCCCTACAATAGAATTAAAATCTTAGTCCATTTTGATCATATATCTTTATATGAATTAATTCTACCTGTTTTTTTATAGACACCTTCTTTCATTTGGCACTGGAAATTGGTTCGATTAGCGATATTTGGCCCAGTAGGCATGGAAAGGATTTTCCAGTTCCTAGTCATAACTAGCTTGGTAGCCATGAGAATATAAATTATTAATATTTTGAGTTCCTGTCTACTATTTGGAAAATCAATATGAAATAAAAATGTTTGGGGGATAATATTTTCTGAGAACATACTGTTGAAACAATACACAATGTTGAAAGCATTCTTTTAGTCTCTGTCAATCCTTCTCATTCCCACCACATATGATATAATGTACCTTCTGAGTTTGAGCATCACCAGCTGTTCTTAGGATAATTATATTTGAATTTTCTGATGAGTGTGTTTCTGACTTGACATAAATCCTCACCCCACTTTTCAATTGAAAAAGAATTATGAACATGATGTGCTTTTAATTCCATTACAGTAAATTGTACAGGTTTTATATATTTTTCTCTACTTGGAAGTTAGTGGCTGAATTTCAGTTTGTGCAAAAATGATTCGGACAGAGAAAAATGGTGCAGAATTAAGCCAATAAGTGTACTGCAAAATATATGCATATGATAACTATTATATATATATATATATATTTTTTCAAAACACTAATATATGTATCTGTGCCATTTGGTTCACAGATTAAGTGATCAGAAGTAACAAATAGAAGGAAAAAGTCACTTCTCACTACTGCCCCAATTTAATATTTTTGGATAATCAAATTATTTAATATTTTTGAATGAACCTTTAAAATTATTTAATATTATAAAAAATATTATACATTATTTCTATTTTCAATTTTTTTATATATTGCTATATTTTTAAATGTGATATATTTATTGATACTTTATTATTTTGAGAAAGCAATTTTAAAAGTCTATTCAAAAATATAAAAAAATTGTAAATGCTCAACATTTAGTGGCTGTCCTTAACCATCAATCCCCCTTTTTCCTTTCAATCATAATTTTTTTTTTGCTCTTTTACTCATTCAATAACAGTTTTGTTTAAATTAAAATTCATCCATATGGTAATACAGAGTTCAGGAATTTGGACAAATTACAGATCACCAAAAAAATCATACAAATTAAGGTTTGTTTTGAACCAAACTATATGCCAGTGTCTTCCTTCCTATGAAAGGATAATGGGGTGATACCTAGGTACAATCACCCTGTTTATAGTATGTGCATCATGATTCTCAGGCAAATAAATACAGAGAATATACAGTCCACTGTTCTCTGTATTTATTTGCCTGAGAATCAGGGTCACTCTGAGCATAGTTAATGGGGCATACACTACGTATAGTACCATGAGCTTACTCTTAGCTCTGAGAGTTTCTTAAAATGTCAGAAATTTGTAAAAAAATACTGCATCTCTAAATCAGGTCCTCAGAGCTGTCAATCAAGGAGCCATGAACATGTGTGGCTTTTCATTATTATTTTAATTTCTTTGTTAGATTAATACTTTTTAAAGACTTTGTGGTGTGGTGTACTTTCTTGTACTTCAATGATTGCACTCATTTGTTCCATTTGTTTCAATCATTTATTACATACTGGAAGAGAGAAAGTCAACATACCTCAAATTTGAAGACTATAGGGAACCTTTGGAATTGTTGTGGGCCCTTTGTCTATTAGACTGCAAGGATTCAATAAAGATTTATACAGGTAGGGAGAACTACTGAAAAATAATTTATTTTAAAAAGATGGTCCAATAGAAACAGCTCAGAGGACATTATTTTGTGGGAATCTGCACCAACTACAACAAACCCTGATATTCAATTACACACAGCATATTTCCAAAGTATTTGAGGCCCTTCCTAAGGATTGTCGGGAACTTTTAGCCAGTCTAGAGCTGGTACTTACAAGGAAAGATAAGTATATAAATGATGGATTAAACCTCTGCTTACTGAAAATGTGTGTAAAGTCTCAGCCAAAACAAATTAAAAAGTTTAATCTGGTAGAGGCATAGATAGGAACTAGAGATACAGAAGAAAAATAATAATTAGGAACATTAGGGATGATTTAATTTACATAGAAACAACAGAAGCAGTTATCAAGAAAATAACTGGAAAAAAAAAGAAATACATTTATGATATTATGGGAATCGGAAAATGAAGGTGAGAAATATATGAGCAGTTGGTGAGAGGAAATTTAGACAGAGTGACCTTGATAATTTATGTAGAAAATATTAGTGACAATAATTTGGATAGGCAATAGAAACAGACACAGAAAGCATGATTACTGAAGGAGGAAATATTTTCTAGAATACCTGGAAATTAAGAGACAGACAGAGACAAATAAAAAGAGAAATACAATCATTGAGGAAACAGGTTTGAGATGTGCAAAAACAAATATACATCAGCAGTGAATTTAGTATGGTTGCACTGAGGCCTGAATGCTGGTGGGCCCATTTAATGGTCCATATACTAAGGGGCTGAACAGGACCCAGACAGGCACTGCAGCCCTTCAAGAGTGCAGGCAGCAAAGGAGAAAGAAGCAATGAGTGAGCTGCTGCAGACACTAGCTCCCATTAGCTACAGCCAGCATCAGCAGGACACATTTGTTTCTGTTTATGCAGCCTTAGCCACACTTCATCTGAGCCTGACTCACACAGTTTGCAAGAAAAAAATTGTTTAATTTTCAATCAGATGTTAAATTGATTTTAGACATTTTTATCTCATGCTCTGTTAAATGAACTTAATCACATGATCTACATGGTCTAGAAGGCCACTAACAGAATAAGATATAAGAAACTATAAATAAAACAGACTGTGAAATAACGGAAAATTTTAATATTAGATCTCTCTTTACAGGAAGTGTTTAGGAAGTCTGTGTAGGTAACATGGAAGGAGGTGTGGCTGTGGCGGCATAAACAAAAGTGATTTACCTCCTAAAAGGCAAAGAAATGAGCAGTGAGGCAGGGCATGATCTATACACCAAAACTGCTTCATTAAACTAAATTTGTTTTGGTGCCTAAAGTGTCCCTTTAATGAACTGGAATGCTGTAAAAGCCATACAATTCTTTTCTGAACAGTTTACAACAGCCTTCCCCAGTAGTACTAAAGCTATTTTGTGTGTTGCAACCAAGAAATTCTCCTACTTCATAAATATATCTCACAGAATACCAGATGATTTCAGATATTCTTCTTACTGATGATATATTTAAAATAATGTGATAAATCTCAACCCTAATTCCAAGCTAAGATCACTTATCGAATCATTACCGCAGTTCAATGACTCATATTAAGCAATGTTATACAAGCTTAACATAAGCATATAATACCAGTGCGTTTATCACTCATATATAATGTTATGCTAATGAAGCATTAGAATGGAATCCCTTGCAATCCACTTAAAATTAAATATCTTACATTACCTAAGCCAGAGATAAAATTGGTATTAGCTCATAGTTAAAGCTAAATGGAAGGCATTATAGATTTTTTTTAACCCATTTGCTACCAAAGGGTTTTGCAAAAATATAACCACCAGAATCTTTTTTTCTAAAAAATAATGTGTAACTCTGTATGCATGCATAGTAATTATACTTAAAGACAAAGGAGAGATTTATCAAAGCAAAACAGTTACTACTTTGGATGGAAAATGGCTAAATACTTAGAGATATTATTTTGGTTTCCATGGTAATTACGCCTATTTAGCACTTTATTACAGAAAAGCATCTGGTTTTTCACTTAATAAATCACCAAACAAAATAGATTTTTGTTAATTATAGCTTTTGGACAGGGATATTACTTTTCAGTGTTTCTGCATGTGATACATTCAGTTTTCTTTATGTAATATAATTCCTGTATTTATTCCTTTATGTACTCATGTAGGCAATAATAAACAGTTGTGGACTATTCTAACGAAGTAGACCTTGTTGGATGAAAAACAGTAGAGTAAGTATTTTCTGTAGTTCCTTTATTTCCTCATGGCGTAGAGTTACAGGATACCCCTTTTTATACAAAGCAAATTCAACAACGTCTGTGCCTGTGTGGGTGTGTCTCTTTTACTCGTTTTGTTCTACTGGAACTTTTTATTGCTATAGGAAAGAAGTAATCAGTTAAATATATAATCATCTTAATCCAATCCACAATGGCTTGTTTACCACAATTAACACTGTAAAATACCTTTAAAAATCTCAACTAGTGAAAAAAGCAAACTAAAAGTTTAATAAATATCAGTAAAAAAAATATCCCTTACCTTGCAATCTTTTACAAAGGGTCTAACATATTTGGATAAAATAAAAAAAATACTTTTTCACACATACAACAGGTGTGACAAAAATGGATAATTAAAAAATGGTATTTATGTATTTGTAAGAACCCTGAAAGCATTATTAACAACACTGCTTAAAGGGTACTCACCTTATCCCAGTATTATTTTGTTACACAATGTGATGATGTGTGTCATTCTGGCTACATCTTTGATGCAGAATATTCTGTTTTGTTACAGCACTGCAGAAATGTCACTGTTATTCTGGCATCAAGGCTGACTTGGTGCTAATCTGATACTCAAAATTATGCGGGCATTTCATCGATATGGCAAGAGCGAACAATTGTGTTTTGACTTAGGTCTTACACAATAAGCTAGAGCTATATATACTCTCTCCAACATGAGACCTTTGCTCTGACAATGTCTCTAATAGAGAGTGCATTCATTAGTGTCTTGTTTATTCAGATTTTCATCTTTGGCTATTCTGACTTCTCCAACTCTGACCTTAGGTTATCCTCTGAAGTTATTATCTATTTCCTTGACCTGGGCTTGTCTATTGACCAGGGGCATTGCTAGGTTCCAGAAACACCTGGGGCTTGTGCCCAAAGCAAAATTTAATAACCACTACCATGATAGATAGGTTGAGATATGTCTAATGTCTCTCCTCCTCTCTACCCATGAGCAGTTCCCCACTTATACTTTGCAGAACACCCATAAAAGCATTACTGAAAACAAGGACATGCTGTACAGCCAGGTATTCAATTTAATCATGACATGGTGCCTATCCAATAGAGGGATATGCAGCAAAGTTCTGGTCCCTAGAACACCTTCCCAATAGTTACCATACAGACTGTACTAGTGACCTCTCTGTTTATATCAGGCAGCTTTGATTCAAATGAATAAAATAATTATAAATAAAATAATATCTTATAAAACCATTAATGTGCTCCTTCCCCCTCCAATAACAATAGAGATTCAAAGCTGAAGAGTCTAACACAGGGGTGCTCAAAAGGTAGATATTGTAGAACTAAAACTCTGATGCATTTAGAATGCTTTTAGAATGACAAAGCGTCATGGAAGTTGTACTTTTAAATATCTGGAGATCTACCGTTTGGCCATCCCTAGTCTAACATATAGTGCCTCTGCCCCAACCCCTCCTTCAGCAACACCTGTACTCTTGACCTTTCTTCCTTTGTTTCATTCATTAAGACTTTAAGTATTGGAAAAATGCTACATTTCTCTGTCCTAAATTTGCCATTTCGGATGTTGCAATATCCCGAAAACAGCTTACCAAAATGGCAACAGAATGCAAAATGAATTTCTGAATTTGTATTCTGCATAATGTATTCTCTTCCCAACTGTAGTAATGGTTTGATATTTGAATTGCGCTTATTTTTGAAGGTGAAATCGGGGCTTTTATGTATAGCCCATTTGCAGACATTCATTTGATGGAATGAGTTATTGGCAGAAAAATACATGTTGACAATCATAAATGAGGCTTAATGGGCTAAACATATTTTTTAAAAACAATTGAAGCAAAAACCTGTATACAATAAAGAGGTCAATAAAGAGGTCAATAATAATAATAATTAGTAGTAGTGGTATTAGTTTACAGAGGTAGAAAAGTGGATCGCAAAAAACAAACTCTTTCTGAACACTCACAAAACTGTCACAATGATCTTTGGAACAGTACCTAAATTACACAAATTACACAATTCCCACCTATCAATCAAAACAAATTCAAATGGCACACTGACCGCAGTCCACTCTTTCAAATACTTAGGTATGATGTTAGACCCCAATCTATCTTTTGGCCTGCACACAGAAAAGCTTGCATCAAAACGTTATCCAAATCTAGGTGCCCTGTACATAAACAAATCCTGCCTAAGCCCTACAGTAAAGGAAAAGATTGTACAACGAATGCTGATGCCAATCATTGATTATGGGGATGTAGTATATGCATCTGCATTGCAATCCCACATTAATAAACTCAACACATTGTATAACTCGTTCTGCCGATTTGTGCTACAATGTAATTACAGGACTCACCATTGTGACATGCTAAAAGAACTGAACTGGCTGTCGCTGGAATCCAGATGCACCCTTCATCTTTCCAGCCTTGTGTTTAAGAGCTTTTCTGGGAAACTCCCACCCTACCTGAACAGAATGCTTTGCCCAGCTGTTCCCACTTCATATAACCTCTGATCCAGTACCAGCACTTTATTTAGTCTACCTCAATACAAAAAGAAAGCAGCCCGATCCTCCTTCACCTACAGAGCACTGCAATTGTGGAACGACCTCCCGCACAATTTAAAATCTTCCCGAAGCCTAAAGTCCTTTAAGAGATCCCTCTCTACATACCTCAAAACAGAATGCACCTTTCATGGTTGATTATATATTTCGTACCTGTTCTATGTTAAATTTTGTATTTATTGTGTATTAATATTGGTTTTGTATTTCATTGTACCCTAATGTAACAATGCAATGATTTGTGGACCCAGGACATACTTGAAAACGAGAGAAATCTCAATGTATCCATCCTGGTAAAATATTTTATAAATAAATAAGTAAATAATTCATTAGATTTATAGTTTTAGAAAGATATTTACTTTGACAGTAGTCACTACAAGCAGTATCTTACAATAATGTTATTTATTTTATAGAGTAGAGTTTTCATCTATCATATATCTATATAAGTTCCAGTACCTTATAAAACCATGATTTGCTGAACAATGTCAAATAACTTTACCTACTCAGTAAAGGTTTTAGAACTGTCAGAATTGGAATTGGTTGATAAACTGCATAATCTAATCTCACTTTTCCGGTCACTGACTCTGATTTGAATTCCAGATGCATTCCAAAAATGCCAAGCTTATTATATTTTTTGAATTGCTATATGTCTCACATTGTCATGCTTTGTTTGAGGATTTCAGGTAAGAGTCTGTGAGTGTAGGATAGCTGTGGGTATTCAAGAGTTATTAAAGCCATGTAGTTATATACTAAACTCTTTATTAGTAAACAGACACCCTAAGTCAGTGGTGGCAAACCTGTGGCACACTGGGCCCTCTCTGTGGGCACACAGCCATAGGTCGCCGAGGGAGGGGGCCACTGTCTGACTGCATCAAGGCAGAGTAGGCACCTGCCTGCCCAAAACAGCAGGTGCCTATTCTGCTTTCTTGTCGGGAGGACCGGAAGCAGGGGGGAGGGATCTTGGAAGCAGCTCTCCTGTCCTCCACTGAGCAATCTGTGTGGAGCCGCATGTTACCATGGCAACGCTCCACACAGCATCGCGCGGGAGGACAGTAGCGCTGCTTCCCTGTTACATACTTACCACCACCGGACCACCAGGGATGGCTGTCTCCCCCCCCCACCCTTCACCAAAAGTAAGTAGAAGGGAGGGGGGGTGATACTTATTTAATATACTTTTTTATAATACAGCACCCCTAACCCCCACACAAGGCCCCCCTAACCTCCCCACACACAGCACCCCTAACCCCCCCACAGCACCCCTAACCCCCCACACACTGCCCCGTTAACCCCCCACACACAGCATGTCTACCCCCAACACACAGCACCACTACCCCCACACACAGCACCCCTACCCCCCACACACAGCACCCCTACTCCCCCCACACAGCACCTCCACCCCCCACAATGCTTCTTGGGTTTACCACAGATTGTTTCTGCTCATGGATTATCACATGAAGGCACACCTATGCTTCCTAGATGTGCTATACAAAATAAACAATTATTGTGACAAAGGTTAGTCTCTGTAATCTTTACAGTAGAACACTTGCAGATTGAGTTTGCAGAAAGCAGTAGAAAGCTAGATAGAGGGGCCCAAGTTCTATCAGAAGTAATCTGACTGCTATGTCCCCTGAACCTTCTTGTCTTCTTTTTGGTCAGGGATTTTGCTTGTTAATACACATCTACTATACATAGTTACTAAAAGTAAAAGTGTTAAACTCTGTTTTTATTCATTCTGAGATCAATAAAATGAGTATCATTGAGTATGGTAATTAGAACATTTGTGTGGTGAGCAGTGCCGGATTAAAGCTAAATAAAACTTTAATTTTTTTTAGCATTTTTAGGAAGGGGTTGGGCTAAAAGAAATGCCGCAAACTACATTTAAAAAAAAAAAAAAAAAAAGGGTTGGACTAAGCCTTTAACTTCTCTAAGTGTAATTGGTTTCAGGTAGTAAAACTGAGCTAATTTTCCTCCTTAACTTCTTTCATGCCAGAGGAATATTTGAAGTAATAGTACATGTAAAAAGAAACATTAGAAACATCAATGAATGAGACCTTTATATTTTTCATCCAGGGGCTCATAATCTGGAGCCAAGCTAACATAAAGCTATTTTATGTAGTTTTATGTAGTTAGCAGAAGGCAAGATGCTTTGAATGAAGAGAAGGCAAAAAAATGTAGACTCATTTTATCAGCTTCAGAAGCTTCAGAAGCAATAATGTTATTTAGGATTTATAACTAGAGTGTTATAGCTACAGTTCAGGAAACTTGTCAGTGTTTTAGGAACTCAAGCTCTCAGGAATAGACAATTTCCATTTTCTGGAAAAGGTGTATAGTTTTTGAAAAAGCCTTGAGAGAGCGTGAATATCAACATTAAGCTAGTGGTCTGAATCCATGAAAATCCCTTTATATGAAAATGCTTACTGAATCATATATTCTAGATGCATAAACCTTCTTGTGAACTTTTCTTAAATGTATGGTCTACCTTTTTTTTTTTTTAAATCCTGAACTTTTAAAATTAAAAAATAAACCAAATCTAAAATAGTGATACATTTATTTAAGTAGCAATATAATTGATGTCAAGGTTTAGCTAATTATTGAAGTTGAATTTTTGTTCCTTCTTTCTTTCAAGTTAAATGTGATCAGTTTAAAGTTCTATCATACTTGACTATATCATATATTATATAGGGACCTTATTGTATTTACAAATACAATCTTCATTATTATGTGTCTTGGAGAGTAAGGTATAATAGTAAAAAATAATCCAGGCACTCTAAATTGTTCCAAACCAATGGGCAACTTTTATTGGACCCAATAACCACACAACGTTTTGACCCCTTAGGGCCTTTATCAAGCTAGTGAACACATCTCTTAACAAACAATATATAGGTACACAAAATAATTAAACAAGTGATAAAACATGTGAATAATTATAATCAATTAATCATATAATCAATCGATCATCATAAAACAATTGTCAAACACAATCATCTCTCCAATGAATGTTCCACTTACTAAAGATGTCATATATCTCAGGATTAACTAGCCAATGAATTAAGTTCTTGAATTGTTCAATTGATGAGATAATTTCATTTAATAATATACAGGGCTAGATAATTGTAATAGATTTAATTAAATTAAATAGATCAAATAGCTCAAACAAAGCTACCTGTATGTCCGGTCTGGATGCAGGGAATCAATCACATGACCGCATCTGACGTGCAGAGCGCGTCCAATGACGCGGATCATGTGATCAAGTCTTTAGAGTGATCGTTAGTGCACATGCACAATATAATCGCCTATTATATAGGCAAAAACATAAGACCCGGAACACACAGGGAGAATAATAACTGTGCACACGCAACTAAACGCAGACAACCTATCCCAGTCCGGTGGGAACGCCCACTCAGACGGACTAAAAGGAAAGCCAAATAAGGCTAACTAAAGTTAATACTTTCAAGAATTATAATTATTTTAATTTACAAGTTATAGAATTGGCAATTCCTATACACACAAAGAAATTAAAGTAAGGCTAAAGCAAATCCTGTTACAATATGACAATACACAGCAGTGGCTCAATGGTAACAATCCATGAACATTTGTCAAACATAATATATTTTTTCACATCTATCTCCGTCATGTCAATGGCATAAAATCCTCCTAAGAGGTATATGGTTTTAATATATAACAGTGAATGATACTATTCATAAAAAAGTGAATAAATCATACATAAAAAATAAAAATAAATTAACATAATGAATCTTAAGTGACTTGCATGAAATGCAATAGTGATAAATATATGATCCTATATTATTTTTCAAATAATTATTAAAATAAATATTAAAAAAATTATTGAAAAAATTATTGAAAAGGTGCCTGTAAAGATAAATAGAACCATCTCATTTATAAAGACAGTATTAAATGTTGATATAGTAGACCATAGTGACTAACTGACACCCATAAAAATAATTAATCCAATTTAATGATAAATTCCATTGACTATTAATGGAAATAGATGTGAAACAAGTTATTAGAACAGTTATCCCAATTAAATTCAATAATCAAGGACGTATTACTATGATATAATCATATATTTTCAAAACTTTTATAAATATTCTCTAGATAAACTTCTTATGATATAAGACAGAGAAAAAACTGTACCCCCATATTCAGGATAACTGGCACAATATATTCTGTGTTTTTCAATAATATGTTAAATACGTTACGTATAAGCCATCCCCAAACAAGAATTAATGACAAATAGGAGAGAAGACGTTTAATATGTGCTCAATACTTCGCAACCCAGCAACAACCATCACAGACTATAATAATCTGTAATTGAGATTTGTAAAAAATAATAATAAAAAAATAAAATTAGGAATGTATTAATAAAATTAATACAAAATATTAAAAACAAAAAAGATCAAATACGGATTGAGGTCATATTCTTGATTAAGTCCCCTAGGTGTTAGGGAATCTAATTCTCTGATACAATATGCTTCTCTAAATAAAAGTATTTTATGTCTATCCCCATGCCTAGAACTTTCCTCTACATGCTCGATGATTTGGAATTTAAGTTGAGTTATGTTATGTTGGGCTTCCAAAAAAATTGCTGGAATGGGTAATTCCAGCATTTTCATCCTTATGGTAGATTTATGTTTAGAGAATCGCTCTTTCATTTTTTGGGTTGTCTGACCTATGTAAATCAACCCACAAGGGCATTTTAAAATATAAACCACATACGTGGTATCACATGTAACAAATTGTTTAATTATGTATTTATTTCCCTTATGGGGATGAGTGAATGTCGAACCTTTTATCATGGAATTGCAACATATACAATTAAGACAAGGCAAATTACCAATTCTATTCAAATTCAATTTTGAAGGAATAGATAGTTCAGCCTTTACTAGCTTATCCCTTATCAATGGAGCTTGTTTATTTTTAAATTCAACAATGTTCAGGTGGCAATTTGATAAAATGTGCCAATGTCTGTCTATAGTATGTTTTAAATCAGTAGACAATGTAATGTATCTAGATACAATTTTAATTATATCCTCTATTTTAGCTTTCCTAGGTAATGTCCTATCCTGGTTTTCATCCCTATTATTTAGATAATCTAGTTGGGTCTGTAAAGTAGATAAAGGGTAACCCCTCTCGTAAAACATCTTGATCAACAGTTCTAACTGTTCATCCATACTCGGTTTTTGAAACCCTCATCAGTTGACTCCTAGATATAGATTTGAACATTGAAGTGGGATGGAAACTATCAAAGTGTAGTATTGTGTTTCTATCCAAAGGTTTCCTATAGATATTTGTCTCAAATTTCCCATCGCCATTAAAAATCGAAATATCAAGGAAAGATATAGAACAAGGGTCCATCTCCATAGTACATTTTATGCTAATAGAATAATTATTTAAAAATTGGAAAAATTCTTCAAGGGGTTCCAATGGGCCACACCACAATGCCAACACGTCATCGATATAACGCCACCATCTTACAACATATTTTTTATACAGTTCATTTTTTAATATATTACATTTTCCTCAAGTTTGGCCATGTATATGCCGGCATATGTGGGGGCCACATTAGAACCCATCGAAGTGCCCTTAACTTGAACAAAAAACTCATCCCTAAAAGAGAAATTATTTTCCGTCATAACCAATTGAAGCAACTGTATCAAAAATGACAAAGAGGGGTCTTTAAACCCTAATATTTCAAAGGCTTCACCCATTGCTGTTAAACCCTCTTCGTGGGGAATAGAGGTATAGAGAATTTTACATCAAAAGTCACCAATGTTATATCATGTACATTTTTTACCGCCTTAATTTTATCCATTACTTCCAATGTATCCCTCACATAAGATTTTATTTGATTTAGAAAAGGTCTCGATAACTGATCGAGAAATTTTGCAAGGGGTGACAGGAGGGACCCTATATCTGCCACTCTCGGTCTCCCCGGTGGATTAAAGACTTATGAATCTTGGGCAAGATGTACAACACTGGAATTACTGGAGAACTTACAGTAAGATATTTTAGTAATTGTTTATCAATAATTTTAAAGAGAAAATTAATTTTCCTACTATCCTGACCAGCAAAAAAACACTGGGAACAGGGGCAGGAAAAAGATGGGTCAGGACGGTGGTATCAGCTCCACCTCAATGTGGGCTTGTACCCAGAAATAATATATAGATAATAGGAAAGACTAAATATGGAGGGCTCCCACAGGGAGGTCCCTCCAATTGCTGATAAATGATGGATACACCAAAAATACAATATCTCTTGGAAATAACTGAAGTAGTATATAGACAAATAAGCAGTAAACGATCCAGATCTAAATAGATCTATGAATATCTTGTGGCAAAAACTGATAAGTATAAGGTCAAAAAGCTTTATTAACGAAATAATGCCCCAAGATAACTAAAAAAATCTATATCCAGTAACTAAGTGGGATGCAGACTAAATCCCCTCCCTTTATCCACTAGTAAGAGGGGGTAGGTATATAGCAATCCCAAATCATCAAAGGAGGCAGCAACCCCTAACGCAGAGTAGTAGGAGAAGGGAAACTGGTCAATTAGCGATCTAAAAGTCCAATAGGCTAAATATACTCTAGTTCAACAGAGCTGCTATAATGGACACCGCTAGACTAGTTCCCTATAAACTCCTTGAAACACCTTCATGGGTGTTCTGCGCTAAGGCTATGCTTGATATCGGTGTCTGCATCCGTCTACACTATAGTACTGGATACTGCTTAGGCTATATACTAAATAAAGCTACTCATTGCCAAAAAATAACAATAAAAAGTGAAAAACAAAAAATAAATTAGAATCCCCTCGGGTGCATAGTGCTAAGTGGGGTGAAGTGAGGTGAGGGGATGCAACGGCTGAGAACGCCTTCATGAAAAGGTTTCATGAAAATATAAATATTTTTTTTTTAAATCAGTATTAGAAAAGCAACAAAACAAAGTAAGCAAAAGTGTTTTATAGATTCCAAGTGTAGTTTTAAAGTTTAAAATTTTATTATAATTTAATCAACTTTATAATAAAAAAGCACCAAATGATAATTTTGTCTGCCAACTAAAACACTTTACTACTGATATGGTATTTCTAGAATTTTGCTTAATATTATTTTATACAATTGTTAGAAAAAAAAACCAAAAAGAATTAAAAAAATATTAGGAAGCTGTGCATTCCCAGTGTTATGTGAAACCACTGTGTGGAAATGGCACTGACCAAAGTATCCAATGATCTACTCGCTGCAAAATCTTGTGGTCAGTACTCTATCCTAATTCTCCTTGACTTTTCTGCGGCTTTTGACACTGTTGATCATCAACAGCTTCTTTTCATCCTCCGCAATATCGGTCTACAAGATTTTGCTCTCTCCTGGTGCTTCTGCTATCTCTCCCAGCACTCTTTTAGTGTTTCTTTCTCTGGCTCTGCTTCTTCCCCCCAACTCCACTCTGTTGGTGTCTCTCAAGGTTCAGTCCTTGGTCCCCTACTGTTCTCCATATATACTGCCTCCCTTGGTAAACTCATTAGCTCCTTTGGCTTCCAATATAATTTCTATGTGGATGACACTCAAATCTATCTGTCCTCTCCTGATTTCTTCCCGCCCCTCTTGACTAGTGTCTCTGACTGCCTCGCTGCTATTTCTAACTGGATGGCTGCCCACTTCCTTAAACTCAACTTGACCAAAACTGAAGTTCTGGTCTTTCCTCCCTCAAGTGTTGCTACTCCTGTGTCTGTATCCCTCCAAGTCAACGGTGCTAACATCAGCTCCACCATGCAGGATGGCTGCCTAGGTGTTCTCTGACTCTGTCCCCTCCTTCATGCCTCATGTATAGTCTAACGCCAAATCCTGCCGCTTCCATCTCAAAAACATTGCGTGCATCAAACCCTACTTAACGCCAAATGCAACTAAGGTGCTGGTCCATTACACTGTCCTTTCTCGTCTTGACTACTGTAATCCGCTTCTCAGTGATTTTACATGCTCCCAACTAGGCCCTTACGTTCTTCTGAAGACTTACGTCTATCTTCTGTCCGTACTCCCACCTCTGATGTTCTCCTTCAAGATTTCTCGAGGGCTGCACCATTCCTGTGGAACTTACTTCCCTACTCCGTTAGATATTCACCCAGTCTCCACTCCTTTAAAAAAATCATTAAAAACCCACTTCTTCATAAAAGAGTATCAATTAAACTGTTAATAGCTCCCGACTGATTCCTCTCTTGAAACTGTCATTAGTCTAATACTATCCTTACCTTTTATGTCACTTTACCCCACTACCTCTAGCATATAAGCTCATTGAGCAGGGCCCTCAACCCCCCTGTTCCTGTGTGTCCAACTTGTCTGGTTACAACTACATGTTTGTTCGTCCACCCACTGTAGCGATGCAGAATTTGTTGGCACTATATAAATAACATAATAATAATAATAGTATGTCTGTAATAGATTTACATCCCTGTATTTATGCAAGCTTATTGACAACCATATTTATGAATATTTGTTCCCAAAAAATTTAAAATAAAAATATTATAACAGTCCTAAGACCTTATATTTACCTCATGTTTTCAGAGCTCAACTAAGAACTAACAAAACAAGGAATATATTCCTGAAGAGGTTACACAGGCCAGGCATATATACAAAAATTAATAACTATTGCAGCGTTAGATCTCAATGTCAGCTCTCAGCACACTTGAAACTCAATTCAAGATTGTAACATTTTCTAATACAATTTCTCTTTGAAATACTTTGCTATATACTTGTTTTCCCAGAAATAAAAAAAATCAGAAGGCACTTTAGTCTTTATGACCTGGGCTATTTGAAGGTCATACTGAAAACACCTCATAAAAATGTACAGTTAATGAACTATTGCATACACTCAGCAGAGTGGGTATACCGAAGAGATAGTGAAACATTTGCATATTGTTTCAAAATAAATACTTAAATACTTTTATGCAATCATACACTGAGAGGTCTACATCAGTAGATTGGTATAATATTTAATTCCTTAATGATAGAGGCAATTGACCAATAAAAAAAACCTAGAATTTGATCTACCATAGTTTTACTTCTTTATATTAAGAACACTCACACTTATTATATATCATTTTGTTCAGCAGAAATAGGGCTTTCAAATCAAATATTTATATATGAAACATAATTTAATTAACAAATGTTGTTATTTTACAAGTGCTGCATGGCACTTTACTGTGAATGTCATAATACTGCTAACTTTTAGTGCAATAAAACGCATATATTTACATGCTGTGGTATTATTATTATTATTATTATTATTATGTTATTATTTATATAGCGCCAACAAATTCCGCAGCACTTTACAGTGGGTGGACGAACAGACATGTAGTTGTAACCAGACAAGTTGGACAAACAGAGCTTACATGCTAGAGGTAGTGGGATAAAGTGGCACAAAAGGTAAGGATAGTATTAGACTAATGACAGTTTAATTGATACACTTTTATGAAGAAGTGGGATTTTAGTGATTTTTTTGAAGGAGTGGAGACTGGGTGAGCATCTAACAGAGGAGGGAAGTGAGTTCCACAGAAACGGTGCAGCCCTCGAGAAGTTTGGTATCCCCCATGTACAATTTTCATGGTGTTTTGGAAAGTTACAGGGTCAAATAAATCGCTTGCCTGTTTCCGTTTTTACACATTGAAATTTTCCAGATTGGTTTGCTGGGCCTAGGTTGCCTTTGAGACTGTATGGCAACCAAGGATTGAGAATTACCCCCATCTTGGCATACCATTAGCAAAAGTAAAACATTTTTTTGGAAAGTTAAAGTTTTGGAAAGTAACAGATACAAATATATGGCCTGCAAATTAAATTTTCTTGGCTTTTTACGTGGGTTGTCAGGCAGGTCCCTCAATGTACAATTAGTAAAATCCTATAATTGTGTAAAAATAATAGATAAGCACGTTGAATTAATATCAACATAAACTAATAATGTATAATTCTCTGTTTATAGTTGTTTTATTTGTGTGTAATCGTATTCTTTTATTAATTCTATGTCGGGGATCTGCCTGACAAACCAGGCAGTCCCCTTGCAAGCAATGATGTAATCTGCCAATGCACATCTCAGTGTCATCTCAATTACATGATGGTGATGGGCGGGATTTACTGTAGGGGAACTGCCGAGGTTGTCAAGCAGTTTCCTCACTGTGGAGGGTAAAAATTTACGCTCCCAGGAGGGCCCGATAATTAAGGAGTGCTATGCTACCCTAAGGGCATTAAAGCCCTACTTTTGTAGGATTGCATAGCATACCCAAATTACTTTAAGAGGTTAAAGAATAAAGAAACATATTATAGTAGAAAACAATATGTTACAGTAATTGTTTTATGTACATAGAAAAATAAACAGTTTCTTACTTAAAATAATATATTCAGTAAGAACAACATCATCCAACAGAATGCTACCAATTTGATTTTTTTATAGTCAAAAGTCAAGGGGTTATTTTAAAATGGCAATAGATACAGTGAAACAAGGTTACCCTTTAGTGTGGTGAAATAAAACCTGGGGAGAGAGGAAAGATATGCTTCCCTATTGTAGGTTTCAAACAAAATAATGTGTTAGCTTTTGTTTTCCCGTTTGGTTTTCCCGGTTCTAAAACAATCTTTAAAAAAATTACATATATATATATATAGTCAATACAATGTTAAACAAAGATCTGCACACCAGTAAAGCCCTAAGACTTGCTTTTCCCACAGAAATCACAAGTTTGTAGTGATGTTACTACCGCAAAGGGTTCTGGGAGGACACATGCAAATTAGCTCAACAAGGAATCACATTTTTGCCTCATTCCATCTTAACCCCTTAAGGACCAAACTTCTGTAATAAAAGGGAATCATGACATGTCACACATCTCATGTGTCCTTAAGGGGTTAAACATGGTTCCTTAGAGTCTGTGTTTGCTGTATACAACAGCTATGAATCACAACTTAGGAAAAGATGCAAAGCCAGTGAACCACTCAAATATATACATTTAATTTGCTAAATGTATTATCCATATGGTGTAATTCTTTCCTTTGACTGATTTTTCAATGATTTTTCAAAGATGGTTGGATAGTTGGATATGAGGAGATCAACCAAGCAAGAACTTCAACTACTAATTGGAGTCAGGATAACTCCTCACAAATATGTGGGGAATCCCACCTCCATAAACAAGAACCTCTAAACAAATTAAGTATCCATAAATATGGTATAAGTCTTTGGTATAGACGAAAAATAAAGCAGGATGGGAAGATCGCCCACTTAAAGTGTGCGGACTCCCACTTCACCAAAAGAAGTTCATATAAAAGTAAAAATTTGTATAGGTGGTATAAACCTTTATTAAAGCCGAATATTAGGATATTGAAATATAAAGAGCCTAACTAGAACAGTAGGTTCTATGTGAAAAACCAAAACCCAAACAAATGTGACATTGTGAATAAACAGAGTGATAATACACCTTTAAAATTCTGGGTAACGTAGTCTTAATGGCCACTTCAAGTAGTAAGAGGATTTTAATGGCTATTATAAGTATTCTCAAATTTGAGTAATCGAATAGTTTAGTAAATCGATACCCCCAGAGTATCAAGCTACAAATAATTAGTGGCTATAGTGTATAGAGGTTGTAAAGAATTGAACCAAAACTAAGGAATAAACCGAATATGGTCAGACAGACAAATCAACAATAAACAGTGATCTACACTGTATCACTTTTGAATTGATACCTAACTTCCAGTAAAACGGAGTCTATTAGCCACCACACACTAATGGATACATAGTTGTTCTAATTAGATAGTGTTGCTAAGTGGACTTTATACATAGTTTACAAAGTTTAGGTATTCTTGTCCATCCCTTAATTAGACCATATTAATCAAAGGTTTCACTATGGCGTGGACACGATGTACCCAGCTCCAAACAAAGTAGAGGAGGGGATGGTTGAAAAAAAAGGAGCTTGTGTAAAAACAGTGCATTTAGGGGCAGTACTGCCCAAACGGGCTGAAGTGTTAGAATCACTACACACAAGTGACTATACAGATTGTTGTATATTGTAGCTGTTACATAAGCATCAAATGCTTCAAAGTACTAACTGCCAAATCGTTATATTACAGAAGTTATAGGAGTTTGTTAAATACCAATATCTGGTCACACAGTCGCTGGCTGTCACTAACCCATTGGTGATTCCAAAAACCCCTATCTCCTGATGCTACTGTAAGGCAGCCTGCTAGGTCGATACCCAAAGCCCCTATCTCCTGTATCTGCTTCAAGGCAGCCTGCCTAGTAAACCCCACTTCCACGTTAAATAAAACAACCTCTTGCAGACTAACTCTCCCAAAACCTAAAATCAAATGTAGAACATCGGCACCAAAAGCGCTCGATGCGCGTTTCGGCGTAAGGATACACCTTTGTCAGGTTTTTGTTCAATTTACTTTGGGTGATGCCCTTGAGTTCCTCTGTAACCGATTAAGAGGCACCAGTGCTGAATAGTGTAGCCCTGTTGCCTCTTCTTGTGTGAAAGCAAGAACTACGCTACTGTTCTTTTCTGTAGAATGGTAGGACTATTGATATGATATATGGATTTATGCCTCCGAAGCTTTGGTTAAAGGTAAGAGATGTAAACATAATTATATTTATTTAGAAGCCCTACAAAGAGTTACATGTGAAAGGGTTTATAAAATACCCCTTCCTGTCTCATTGGAGATTCTTGGCTGGTATCAGCAAATCTAATGGCTAGAGTAGGACTCACCTTTTGGGGCTTGCCTTGACACGGCAGGCAAGCTTATATTTAAATGGCCATTGGAATAAAACTACAGAACCTCCATTTTGTTTAAAAAAGGCCAGAGTGCAGGTATCCTCTTTGTTTTTATAATTATATGTATGCATTAAAAATACTTGCCCAAGTAAGTAGTAAACTGCTAAACAGTTTATTGAACAAGAATCTTAAGATGACAAAATAACTTCACAAACAAATGGTAGAATAGCAAAAAATCTTTTGTTTTCCTTTATCTTCTAAATCTGAAGAGCCTTTTTACCTTCATGCCCTTTTAACCTCTTCTAGAAAAATATTGCTTCTTCATGTTTTCTTTTTCCCTCTTTCTAGGGAATATTTTTCTTTTCTCTAAATATACCACCCTCCGCAGAACCCTGTAAATGAATTGGGTTTCTTATGCTGCTCCAGCTTATCCCACAAATCAAAACACATGATAAGACTTTTATTTTTTAAACCTTGTTTATAATATTTTAGTACTATGGAGTACACTGGTTAAAGGTCAGACTTGGCCTGTCGTTTACATCTGCTTTGTAATTAAAATTTCATAAAGTAAAAGGATCTGGTTGTATATTAAAATTTTCAGTTATCAACTGTAGCCAGTATATGTAAAAGACACTGGAAATTACATGAAATTTCTGTACATAACAAAATATATTTCTATGCTATCCTCCTGTTAAAGCACTTGCAACTTAATGCAAAATAGCCATGTCATACTCCCCAATCTGCCATCATAAAGGAATACTGAAAGCAGGAATTTAAGATACAGTGCTAAACAGAATGCAATAAGCTGGATTTGGAGAGTAATAAGAAAATGTAATCAAGGACATGACATCTGAATGAATAGCAGCATATAAATAAGAGTTCTATTTATATTAGCTCCGAAATACTGCACAGCATTTTTATCCTTTATATATTTTTAAAAACATATTAGTATAATATTGAATCAATCCTTTGCAATCTTCTTACAGCAAATAACAGTAAATCATCTGTAGCCATCCTACAGATACAGTCTAGTGGTTCAATGGGGTTATCAGAAAATGTATCTAATAAGAGTTTCAGTCTTATCTTGTGATGAGCAAATCACATTATGGGCTAAACATTTAACCCCTTCAGGATGGAGTCATTAGTACACGTTCTGATCAAAACAAAACGTAAACAAAAACTGGAATTTGCGCTATATGTCTGTTCAACCGTAATTCACCTCTTTCATATTAAATGCACCCACACTAATTACATATCATTTTGTTCAGGAGATACAGGGCTTTAATTTATCATTAACTTTTCATATATGGAACATAATTTATTATGAATAAAAATTTTAAAAAATTGAGAAAATAAGTGTGACAGAACCATCTGTCTGTTTATTTTAGGTGTATTCGTCTGTTTCTATCCTGTTCGTGTAAATGGGTGTTTCCTATAGCCCAGCCATACGAATGACTGTTTTTCCCGAACAAACCTACCGAACGGACGGCCACCCAGGAGAGGAGTGTGCTGCTAGTTAACCTATTGATCCCAATTAGAACGTTGTGGTTAACCGCAGACACTTCTCAATTAAACCGAATTCAGGGTGGTCGTCGTTCGTATGTCGACCACGAGGCAGCGGCCATTTTAAACCACGCAAAAGCCCAGCGGTGTTTGGCTCTCTTTTCATGGATCTAAAAACGGACACTTTTTCTGCCGAACACCGCTGAATCAACGGAGCGCCTGGCTGCCTCCACGAAAGCATACAAATACTGGCCGTTCGGAAGCTTTGAAGCATACGAAAGGACTTAACCCAGATAGCCTTCCCATGGAGTCATTCGTATACCGAAGGACTGTAAGAACTTTGACTCCATGGCGATTGAACTATGTGTGTGGGATCTGAGCGCTATTCGGTAATAATATGCACTCAGATCCAGGCTATCTGGGGATATGTGATGCGAATGGGAAATGTTCAGTTTTTGTAAAGTTATATATTTTTATGTATTTTCTGGTTTTATATTTAAAATGGCGACTGGCTTTGTCCTGGAGATAATTGAGTTACTCCTTAATTATCTCCAGGGCAGAGAGGAGGAAACCATAGTGTATTGTGGGTAAAAGCTGTGACTGTATGTCTGGAATGTCACCATGTCTGTCTGTGATCCCAGTCTCCCATTTGGTCCCCTAGGGGAGTGTCCACCAAGTGGGAGACCTGCATAAATACGGGCAGGTAGCCCACAGTAAAGCCAGATCCTGTTTGACCCTCAATGCGGAGCTTCTGTCTCGTTATTGGGGGGATTTATTATTTGCGCTTAGAGACTGCTGGATGGAACCGAAAGCCGCTTGGTGGATATTATTGTTCGGCGGCTAGCAGCAGTTCGTGGAGTTCCGTTCAGGAGGTTGGAGCCGTTCACGGATCCCGGTCGGGAGATTGCCGCTTCCCCTGAGTTTGGTTCGTGCACTACAGTTATGCGAATGGAGATTATTGGTACTGCAGAAGGGGAAGGTCGACTAAACGGCGGTTTCATTTAAAGACACAAGGGGTGTCTTAACAATAAGATTTTTTTAAAATTTGTATTTCCGTCTGACATTTTAGCTGTTAATGTCATAATACTGTTAGGTATTACTGCAGAAAAATACCCATATTTGTAATCAGCGATGTCTCACGAGTACAACAGTAACCCCCATTAACAGATTTTATGGTGTTTTGGAAAGTTAAAGAGTCAAATACAAAACGTTCCATTTTCACATTAAAATTTGCTAGATTAGTAATGTTACCTTTGAGACGGTGTGGTAGCCCAGGAATGAGAATTACCCCCATAATGGCATGCCATTTGAAAAAGTAAACAACCTAAGGTATTGAACGTGGGGTATGTTTAGTCTTTTTTTGTAGCCACTAAGTCACAAACACTGGCCAAAGTTAGCGTTCATATTTGTTTTTGTGTGAAAAAAGCAAAAAACTAATATTTGACCAGTGTTTGTGACTAAGTGGCTACTAAGAAAGACTGGACATACCCCACTTGCAATACCTTGGGTTGTCTACTTTTGCAAATGGTATGCCATCATGAAGAATTCTCATTCCTGGGCTACCTTTCTCAAAGCAACATAACCAATCTGGCAAATTTCAATGTCAAAAAAATGAAATGCAAGCCTTATATGTGACTCTCTAACTTTCCAAAACACAATAAAACCTGTACATGGGGTTGTTGTTATTCTCGAGAGACTTAACTAAACATAAATATTAGTATGTATTACTATATTAGTATGTTTTACTGTTTTAAAACAGTAAAACATATTACAACAATAATATAGTCCATAAAAGTGCCGTGTGTTTGTAAAAAATGCAAATAAACGTCACTTTTACTTAAAATACCATCGTTGTAATACAATTTACCAGTTTGAAACACTAATATTTGAGTTCAGCAAAGTCTCCCGAGTAAAACAGTACCCCCTATGTACAGGTTTTATGGTGTCTTGGAGAGTCACAGGGTCAAATATAGTGCTTACGAATTAAATTCTCTGCACTTTCTCCCTGTGTTGTCAGGCATGTCAATCAAATTTTAATTAATCAAATCACATAATCATGTTAAAAGATTACTTAAATATACATGTAGAATTTTAATATATATGCATTTATAGGTATTTAAATTCTACGTGTATACTAATGTAATCTTTTATGTAATTATATGTATTTATCTATATATATATATATTTGCGGTTATTTGTATTTTATATATAGATAGATATATATAGAATGTCATTCTAAGTGCATTTTGTTACCGATATATATATATATATATATATTAATAACAAAATACAGTTAGAATGAAATTACATATGAATATATAATTTATATTAAATTTTGTTTCAATATTTTATTTATTTATTTTATTATTTTATTTATTTATTACTGTAATTATACGTATATATATATATATATATATAATATATGTGTATTTATCTATTATATATATATAATATATATACATATTATATATATGTAACGTCATTCTAATTGTATTTTAATACTAATATATATACTAATATTAGTATTAAAATACACAACGTATGACATTATATATATATATATATAAATGTATTTAATTTATTTTAAAACTTGTTTAATTCTTTTTTTTTTCATTTCCCACCAGCAGGGGGACTGTCTGATATTTCAGACAGTCCCCCTGCTGGCAGATCCACAGCCAGCTATAGGGGGCCATGTGATTGCTCTTTCAGAGCGATCACATGGCCCCCGGGGGCCTCATTCGCTGGGGGAGGGCTGTCTGGGCGGTCTGGCAGCCCTCCAGAAGAGGATCGCAGTGGAGGTAAGTACCTCCGATCCCCTGGGGCTGAAAGCCGTTACGGCCCTTTAAAGCCACGACGGCATAGAACGCCGTAACGGCGTTAAGGGGTTAATACACTGGGCAACAATTAAGTGAAGTAATTTATGTTTTTATCAATATATTGATAATATTAAATTTATTTAAACTTATTAGTTGTTGGAAAAAAAAAAAATTTAAAATGAAAAAACTGAATATTTCTGAATATTTCGATAACGTGGCACAGGAAAGAAAAAAAAATACTTTGATAATAGTAAAGCTTGTAAACTGACTTGCTATATTGGAGCACCTGAGCATGAAATTGTGAATTTAAATTGTGAATTGTTAAATTGAGAGTAATTACCATTGTATCATGCAGAACCCCCAACTTCCAGGCCTCTAGTAGAGGACCCGAGAATGAGAAATAAACAAAATACCACCCGTGTGGGTAAAAAGTAAATATATAGCTATGTATATGTTTACTCTGTTTATATAATATATATATATATATATATATATATATATATATATATATTTATGACACCAGGGGGTTGCACTCACCTGAACATGTTTAGTGGATGAGTGAGTGCACTGGAACTTGTGTAATGTATAAATTGGCTCCAGCAGCACATCATTTGTGCATGTTCAGGGGAGTGCAGCCCCCTGGTTTCATATATATATATATATATATATATATATATATATGTTTGGGAGTCAGGCCTACCCCTTGATTTTGCACCCCTCCCAATGTCAAAGATTGGGCACATTGACATTGTGGCAGGCTTATGCATTGTATGATAGTATACTGTAAGTAAACCCCCATTATTTTTGCCTAAATTATGTGTTTTGTTTTTAACTAAAAAAAACAAATAAAATCCTGTGAACTTTGATGTTGTTTTTTAGTGGATGTGTGCGTGTGCTGGATCTTGTGCATTAGATAGATAGAAAGATAGATAGAGAGAAAGATATTTATATATATATATATATATATATATATATATATATATATACTAGTGACAAACTGCTCCAGTATGTAAGAGTTTGAAATATTTTACAATTACACATCCTCTAGGGTAAGGAAAACTTAAAAAGAAAATTTTAAGGCCTTTCAGTTTTTTTATTTTTAGCTGATATTACTCAAATTCAGTCTTCTCCAGGAAATATATACATAGCATTTCATAATAATCTAGGTTAAAAATAGACTCAATGTCCACTGAATTCTACCTTTATAAAACACAATTATTCCACAAAAAAGCTTGTTAATTATAGCTTTTAATTTTTTCCCAAAAAAACATCCAGGCCTTTTTAAAATATGCCTACAGAATGGACACTGATTTAATATTATTGTATAAGCCATCCAAATGATTCAGTATGTTTTAATCAACTTTTCAAATTCTTTATCTACAGAAGACACTAATAAAATCTAGGTAAATCATTTGAAAACCTTTAAAATATATTCAGTTGAGACCTTGATAAGACAACCTCTTTGAGTAGAGAGTACTACAGCTTTATTGTTCTTACTGTAAAGAACGCTTTCCTCTGCTGTAAGCCGAAACGTCTGTCCTCCTGTTTCAATGGATCACCTTTTGTCTGTTGTATCACCTTGTGATTTGTATTGACCCAATATGTATTTGTATAGTGCTATCTTACCCCATCTTAGATGCCTTTTTTCTAAAAAAAAATTAAAAAAAATTCAGTTTTTCTAGCCTCTTTTTTATAACTAATTTCCCACCCCCTTATTGATTTTGTAGCTCACCTCTGCACTATTTCTATTTCTGAAATATCTTTCTTTAAAACTGGGGTTCACAATTGCACCACATACACAAGGTGAGTTCTTACCATTGATTTACAAAGAGCCCTTTTTATACATGACTGCACCTTACCAGCTTTTGCAATGGCAGACTGCCTAGATCCTTATCTATAATTGTTTAAACGTCCTTTTCATTTACTGTTATCAATAATTCAACCCTACTTAATGTGTAAGTGACTTGTGGGTTCCATATTCCAAAAGCATGACTTTGCATTTATCTGTATTACATCACATATGCCACTTGCCTGTCAATTCCCTTAATTTTTCCAAATCCATCTGTAAAGTAGTTATATCATATTCAGACTATGTTATCTTACCTAGCTTTGAATTATCTGCAAACACCGATTTACAATGAAGCCGAAGAAAGTCACTAGTTCTTTCTCTTAGGAAATCCCACAACATCTCTCTAAGCCATCCAATCCCAACATATTTTTTCATCCTGCTCTAAACAAGAAATAGGTACACAGCCTATGTTTAAGCTCATGTAGCCCTGTAACGGAGCTCCAGTACTCCGACCGAGTACCTCCGCCAAGTCTGCTTCCTTGTAGCTATCAGGGACCCTGAAACACTTCAGACCCAGATGCCGAGGCTTGCCTGGGATCACTTAGGGCCTTTTCCACCCTGGACGACAAACGACACATGGTGAAGGTTAAACAGCAACTCTTTAATGAATACAACACACATAGTTTAAGCCCCCAACAGCCTCATTTACATACAATAGGTTACATAGATTACTATAGTGCAAGGAAGGGTGGGGTCAGACAATAGCAAGGGCTGATGGGAGATTGAGGAGGGACAGAGCAGCTAGATTAAACTGGTCTGGCAGTGTCCCTGGGACAATGCCCTGCTGAGGAAACAATAGGACAGGAAAAAGGGGGGAGGGGGAGATGCACAGACCAGCAATATATTCAACATACCCTGCACAAATAATAGGCACAATGTGACAAAACACAAAAGGAATTTGGGAGCCCACCCATAGTGTCTATCTTCCATCCCCAGTGATGGTGACTACCGTCACAAGCCCTATCTAGAGTCAGTGGAATATGCGGGTAGTATTTTTTCCTACTCACAGTTGTTCTGCTTGTAAAATTGTAAGACCTGATTCTTCTGAATGGTCCATCCAAGAAAAACAAAATGAACAACAGGGCAGACAGCTCTTAAATGCAATTCATCTTCCGGCTCATTATGGTATCATTACATCAGGATTAAGAGTCCTACATTTACAACCTTTACCAGTACCCATTTACAATATACATATAGAATGAAGCAATGTTTAAGATGCCTACTTGTTATGCAAAAAGTACATTGCGGTGGCAGTCAACTATTAATTTCTTCAAGCTATAGAGTTATTTCAGGAATACCATGTTTTATTTATAGGAGGAATCAGTCTAATGTCAATATAACGCCTTTCTTCACCTTCTCTGCACCAGAAAAATGGTATCAAGTAATTTACAAGGAGCCTGATTGTTGCCAACTATTATTGGTGTGGGAGAACTTTATCCTGTTGGATGTAGTTATGGCTCCATCAAGATTAGGCAGCCATGTTATTTCACCTGGTTCTTATACACAGAATTATTTATTCTATTGCTCCTCTGTATTCTTTCAGCACCTTATTGCAGACAGTTCCTTGAAAAATGATGCAACTGTTTTATATTTCATTTTTTATTGCTGTTGCCAGTTTAGTTTAATATCAAATAGTTATCTGTACAATACTGGTGTAAGCTAGAGTTTGCCATATTTTAATTTGGAAACCTAAATGCGTTAAAAGCTTCTTCTTTATTTATTGAATTTTTAAAGCAACTTGAAGATCTAGTTATTTATCTTAATGAAGAATCGGCCAAATAGTACAAGAAAATCTTTGGAAGTAGTATTTGAAAAATAAGGACTGAGTAAAGTATAGTACATGATTTTTATCTGGTCTTAACAGCGATATGTTCAAATAAAGCACAAAAACATAAGCTGTAAACACTGATAAGCTGCACAGCATTTTCTATCCATCTAATCCTAAAGTGTAATAAATGTCTCTTTAGAATTTTGCTGGTATTGATTTTTTTATTATGTAAGATTCAGCTATATTGCCCTATCATTTTGCAAAGCTTATGGAGTACAATTCTGGATGGTGGAAAATAACAAATAATATCTATCACATGGATATTCATTTGGTCTGAAGCATAAACACTCATAGCACATAAAAGTAGCTGAAGCCAAGTGTATGCTGGCATTCTGACTAAACATTAATGTTAGCAACTCTTAAAAAATAAGATCTTCATACATCAGCTATGTTAGACTTGTCTTCTGTAGCTTCCAGACTTAAGATTTTATTTGGTCATGTAACTAAATGCCAAACACTAAAGCTTAGCTGTTACAAAGTTTTAATAAATTAAGGCAAGAATAGGTTTTTCCATAAGCTGAATATCTAAATTTCCACTTATTATTAAAATTACCAGTAGTAGTAGTATAATTCATGTTTAATATGTCAAACTTCTAAAGCACCAACATATTCCACAGCACTGGACAATTAAGAGAAAATTGACAAAACAGTTAAAGATATAGCAGTAAAAAAGGAAGAGCCTGACTCTGAGTTCTGTATTTTATACAAAGTTTGAAAATGAGATTGCAATCCATATTACAGTTGTTTATCTCGTAGAAATATGTATCCTCCATCTCTCAGTCAGTTCAGTCTATGCCAAACCTACACTAAATCTCAGCACAAAGATAAGGATTTTGCTCTGTGCATGTCTGTTATCAGGGAAACCGTCACTTGGGTGTCTCTTGTGCTTGAATTGAGCCTAATGGAAAGTACAACCTGCAGTGGGAAGTAGGGAGGATGGGAACGCGGTGTGAGAGCAACACCAGCAAGGATAGAGGAGAGGAAGAGCCAGAATGATTTATTGCAGGAGCTTTGAACAGGCATTCTGAGAAATTGAGAATAAGTTTTATTTACACAAAGCCAACAAAGTGTTAGGGACTTTTGACCTGTTATGGGAAGCAAGTATGTGCTTTCCAAATGAGGGTATGCAGGAGAGGTGTAATTCCCACTAAAACTCTAAAGCTGTAAAATGTTATTCTCACTAAAACATGATTGATGCACTCAGTATGAAATAGTGTTAATTGGGAATAAGTTAAAACATGAGCTTTTAGTAATATTAAGGGAATAAATACTTAATTGTATAGCATGAGTCAAGCTAGATGGTTAAAAAACTGCAAACCTATATTTGTCATGACAGTTTAACTTTAAGATTTAGAAAATTACATCACAATCCAGTTCAGAAAAGGAAACAGGGCAAACATTGCAATTGAAAAAGAGAAATAGAAACATTGTTTAATTTCTCCTCTTCTCTGTATGCTTTCTCTATGCCAGATGTCAAAGATCAATGAAAAAAGCTTCTAAAAATAAAAAGGGAAAATAAGACAAAAGCATCCAGTTGCTGGATGATGATTTTGTGTGGAATTCTATATTTAATCTTATTTTACACATATCAAGTATGCAATCAGGTATATACCATATTTGTTAAATTTAGGTATAAGGTATAAGTAAATATAATATTAAAATCCAGTGATAGCATCTCCTTTAATCTATCTGGGAGCAATATTATCTTTGGATATTATATACATGGTAATGTCATTTTACTGTAGAAAAAATAGGTTGTTCTGTGAATATAAACTATCAAATTAGAATGTTCAATGGTTAAAACCTGCCTAGTATAATACATGACCACTACATAGGGATGGATTATATTTCTAATAATACACTGCTCAAAAAAATAAAGGGGACACTAAAATAACACATCCTAGATCTGAATGAATTAAAAATTCTTCTGAAATACTTTGTTCTTTACAAAGTTGAATGTGCTGACAACAAAATCACACAAAAATAAAAAAAATGGAAATCAAATTTTTCAACCCATTGAGGTCTAGATTTGGAGTCACACTCAAAATTAAAGTGGAAAAACACACTACAGGCTGATCCAACTTTGATGTAATGTCCTTAAAACAAGTCTACTTGCTCTGGACACTACGCTGACAGACACAGCAAACCTTCTTGCCACGGCTCGCATTTATGTGCCATGCTGGAGGAGCTGCACTACCTGAGCCACTTGTGTGGGTTGTAGACTCCGTCTCATGCTACCACTAGAGTGAAAGCACCGCCAGCATTTAAAAGTGACCAAAACATCAGCCAGGAAGCATAGGAACTGAGAAGTGGTCTGTGGTCACCACCTGCAGAACCACTCCTTTATTGGGGGTGTCTTGCTTCCTAAGTGGACAGTTTGAGCAGTGTATATTTCAATGTGGTGTTTTCTGTATTTTTTTTATCTGAAGTCTACTTATAAATTTCTAATCAAGTGTCAGTGATGATCCTGTCTTTGGTAATACAGTCCAACCAGCAATATTTTATCTAATCTATTTAACAAGCCCTGTGCAAGTGCTGAAAGAAAATTTATAAGACAATTCTTGATTCTCTTCTCATGGCACTGTTATATGAATAATAATAATAATAGCAAATAATTGTCATGAGGGCTACAACAAAGACCAAAGTCTTCTTTAGATCCTATCAGAACATATAAATAAAAAGAAACCCACAGATACCTCTCAGGTAGGCTTACAATTCCATATGTATTATTAATGCATTAAAAACAGTAATACATATTTATTTACCACACCAAGACAGTATACATGAAGATGCTAGAGCAGATATTAACCGGGTTACTGACTAAAGTGAGAATTCAAAGTGAATTTCGAATTTCAGGCTAGAGTAGCTGAACTGAAAGTATAGTTGACTTAGATAAGAGTATTTTTTTTATAAGACTCTAATGAACCAGCATTGTAAGTTACTGTGTATTTGTCAGGTATATGGTTTATTAATATGAAAAGTAATTATATAGAAATAGGTAGACTTGCACATGGAAAAAAAATAGTTCCAGTTGAACCACTTTGTCAAAAAAAAAAAACAGTGGGATTGATGATTTTTGCCCATCCAGAGGTTTGGCTCCTTCGACGTTCACTAATCCCCCAAAATAGATTCAGAAAACAATTCAGGCAAACCAAAAATGGCTTGAATATTAGCAATGAGTGTACTGCAAAGTATAGACCAAATATAAATTGTATCTATATATTTTGCAGTGTAATAAGTACATTTTCCTGCTATTTGGATCATAGATTAAGTGAGAAAAAGTAACCAATAGAGGAAAGAAGGAACAGTAAGAAAAGTTATATTTATATATTATAAAATATCTAAATATATATTATTAAATTTATCATATGTAATTATATTATAAATATTTTTTGTACTGCTCTTCTTTTTTTCTTCTATTGGTCACTTGAACTGTGAATAAGAGGAACTCACATATCCAAATGAACATGCACATTCATTGTGCATTTTGTTTGGTTCTTGATTCAGCTACATTTCATTTGGGCATAGGTATTTTTGATTTTGGGAATTTGGATGATCACTTGACTGACCCAAGTCTGGACGAAATGCACTTTGAAAATAAACAAATTACTCTACTGAAATTAATAAAGAGAAGTAATAGCAAATTGTGTTATGCATCAGAGAATATAATATACATTTTAATCATATATATGTACATATATATATAAACTTTTTTGAAATAAATGTGCATATCCTACATGGTGACAAAAATTATTTAGAACATTTGAAATTAATCAGAAAATTTTGTTTGTGCTACTTTGTTGTGTGTTACTTTGCGCCTACTACCGGTTTAAGATAAATATGACTGTATGTTACATATGTGTATGTATTCTTCACATATAATCAAGCATCTACTTGCAAAGTATTAGCATTGAGATTCAACTAAACAAAAATGATCTATATAGGGATTTACCCCCAAATATTAATATTATGACAAAATATCTTTATCTGGTAAATACTAAAATGTACCATTACATTTTGTGCTGAAATAAAGGGCAAATCACAGGACCACTAGACGTAACTTGTGATTGAAGAATTATATCATGGAAAAAAGCTGACATATAAATTGCACTGTGAGGTTACTTTTTATAATGGCAAACTCAAAGTCTATTTATTTGTGGCAAAATTCATGTGTAGTTGTATGAAAACTAAATTGAAATGACTGCACTTGAGGTCAACCTTTTCAAAAATGCACTCACCTTGTTGCTTATTCTTAAACAAGATAGAATATTTCTTTAATAGGAGCAATTTAGTTTTGCAGAAAGCAATGTCAAAAGGCTTAGCACAAAATGCTATAGCTATCCCACAGCTCATTTTGTCAAACATAGGTTTGCAAAACAGCAAAGGTCCGCTTTTCTTTTCTTTACACTATTTAAAATGTTTATACTTGTCATATCAAATGGCCCTCTGTTCTTGGCAATCTTTTAAATATAGTTGTGTAGACTCGCAGAAATTTGTGGTTGAAGTGGCTTTCAATGACTCTCATACTGTTACTAGTTGGGCCCTAGCGCATCAGTGATATGGATGCTTCCTATGTTGGGCTGTCTGCCTGTCTGTATCAAGTTCTTTGAAATACCAGTTAGTGTTGTAGTTCATAGCACAAAAAAATCTATCCACTGTCTAGGAAAAGCAGATGGTATAAACTTATCTGTGTTCTTGCCTGACATTCAAAGGTAAAGAAAATGTTTAAAGACTTTAGACATTCTCAATGGGAAACTCCAGTCCTCATAACTATTAATACCATTGAAGTGTTTATAGTGCCTTGAGTCCTCTGGTGTTGTACCTCCATTTAGTGTTAAGACATCTTCAAGACCTTTAACTTAGATTGAGTTTTCTTGGCTTCCACCTCCCCCCAGCCCCTTGAAGTATGGCTAAGGCAGAGATCATACTGCTCAGGCTAATACCATTCAATTAGGTAATTATAACATCAGTACCTAAGTATGTACATTAAATATAATGGAAGCTAAAGTATTATGATTGTTATTCATTTAGCATAAAAATATCCCACATTGCTTTCAAATATTAAAAGTTTAAAGCAAAATAATAAGTTATAAAATAGCATTAAGTGAAAACAGGCAAAAACGAAATAGTCTTTCAATAAATCGCTGCTCAGTATTTATACATTTTTACTTGCTTAGCAATTATAAAGAAATCCTATACTATAAATGAATATCTATCACTTCAAAGAGAGTGATATAAAAAAGAAAATAACTTTATTCAATATTTGAGACAAAAATAGAATAAAAAAAAAACAGATCTTTAAAAATATATATATAAAACACCTGGAATTTTCAATTCCAGTTGAATATATCAATACCAGAGGATTAATATTGTATATGTATATATATATATTTAAGGGTTTAGTTTTTATGTTTTGCAGTTTAAGTATATTTAATTTAAGTATAAGTCAAGTTCTCCTTTTGAGTATTGTAATATAGGTTGTAGATACAGATCTAACAACTGATAAAGCATATCTCATAGTGATCTTAGATCTTACAACTACAATAATGAGATTACTGAATGGAGTATGCAGTTGATTTATGAATATTTATGTATGTAAGTTGGAACTTTAGAAGAAGAATCAGAAAACTAATTTTGGAAACTCAAGTTAATGAAAATACATTTCAACACAATTTTCATAATGCAAAACTATAGGAAAAGGTTAAATGTACCAATTTTACATTAACTCTAATGGATGTACCAATTATACATTAACTCTTTTTGGTTTCTGAATGCAATGATATTGAGTCACATGGTATTCTGGATTTCTGAATTCAATGATATTGAGCCACGTTGTATTCTGGATTTCTGGATGCAATGATATTGAGCCACGTGGTATTCTGGATTTCTGGATGCAATGATATTGAGCCACATGGTATTCTGGATTTCTGGATGCAATGATATTGAGCCACATGGTATTCTGGATTTCTGGATGCAATGATATTGAGCCACGTGGTATTCTGGATTTCTGAGTGCAATGATATTGAGTCACATGGTATGAATCATGGTCCTGATTCCACACCTTGTTTGGACTGATGTTTTTAATATGTAAACTGTATTTTTATAGTACAATATTAAAGATTAGCATTTTTAGCTATTTTATTTACTGGAACTATGTCACATTTGGGTAAATACATTTTATTGGTAGTAATATTTCCTATGTTTTTTTTTCATACCAATTTTATAGTTGACCTACTACTGTAATCCTCCAATTATGTTAAGATGTTATTGGGGCTAGGGCATTGTATATTTGTAGATGGTATTGCAGTAATCAAATACACAGCTCAGCCATTGGGAGGCTGGTTTTGTACTGTCTACCATATTAAAATTGATTCTGGATTGGAATTTGTTGTCTTTTGGGTGTGTTGACCCCCAGAATATGCTCTGATGTTACATTGCTCCATAGTTTAGGTGTTCTGGAGAATGCTACATTTAAGTTGTTTAAGATCAAAAGGACTTTCATAGTAATATCTTGAATTATCAACTACTTATTAAGAGAAAGGCGGTTGACAATTGTCATTGCAATTATTTTTAATATGGTTATTTTAAGGCCTGTTTTTAGTTTTGTCTCATGGTTTTAATAGGTTTCAGTATTCCGGTAGGTATTTTAGAAAAATAAGGGGTCCTACCCTGCATTCCTAATGTCTACGCATGCATATAATAGTTCCATTTATTTTAAAATTAGATTCCACTTTAGTTTCATTCCTCAGTATCATTGCCTTGTAAAATGTGCTTCATTGTGTAGCGCTGTCAGCCTGTTTAAACCTTATCAGGAAGCCATTCCACTTACTATTCTTTCCTTTTTAATCATGTGTGTCTCTTATTCACAGCCTTTTATCTACTTCCATTTCTGCTGTACATAATATATGTACAGCAGACCCATTTCTGTTTTTTTTTGGCACCTCACACAAAAGGCCCTAAACAAATAATACATTGATTTGCAGTCGTCCTCCATTGCCCAATAAACAGAGGAATGAATGCAGCTAGAACTGCCACAAGGACTCAGAGCTGCTGTGAAGATTTCTGTGTGTTTACTCAGCATGATAACAGTTTTATTTTCATTAAAATAAATTACCTTGTTTTTTCTTTACATTTTACTGAACGTAGAGCATCAATATTACAGAGCATCATGGCACAACATTTGTTTTACAGAATATAATACATAAGACTGAAATATTTGCAGATATCAATTGAGCCTTCCTTAGAAATAATTAATACATTTTACAGTAGGCAGCTTTTCTAATTATTTAAGTTCGAGATTGTATAAAACAAGTTTGTGAAATTTCACGATTATTCTTAGAACATTCAATATATATAATTAATTGTAGACTTCGGTAGGATAAAAAAAATTGGTTCAGACAAACAGTGTTTTGTCTATGTGGTGTTTCAGTTTGGACAAATTTCATACAAGCAATAGTTTCTGGAAAAAAATATTCAGACTAATCAAAATGGCTGGAAATTCTCAATATTAATGTACTGCAAGGTAAATAATGACTAAAATATTACCTAGCCTAATGGTCTAAAAATATTTGGCATTTTTTAGCCTAATGGTCTAAAAATATTTGGCATTTTTGGAATTTAAGTTTGATATTGTTTGCAATCTTGTAAATTAATTAAAAAGGGGGAAAAGCAGCAGGAATAATTTTATTTTTAAATAAGGGGATTTAAAAAGAAAGGAAAAGAAAGAGTGGAAACTGGAAAAAAGGGATTCTATCTTTACGAAGAGTTAAGAAAAAACTATCACACTCAGTGTAAACAGGGTTCACTTTAGCAGTAAACTAACACACACTATATTACAACTTGCAAAGCACAATCAGTAGCACTGAAACACACTGCAAATCAAATGACTTGTGTCTCGCATGAAATAAAAATCACAATTCAGTGAAGTAATTCTAAATTAGTGAATAAAAGTTGAAGTAAGTGGCACTAGCATTGATCAGTCCCAGGAGTAACCTAGTTACCTCACCAGTGTCACACTAGGGTCCCACACCCACATAGGCATAGCACACAATCACTTAATAAATTATCCTTTGTCATACCTCAGTATGCCATGTGGAACATGCAGCTTCCAGGGGGTGCCACACGGCAGCCACAAAGTCTCCGGTCCCACGCCGTCCCGGCCTCAGTGAACACTGCATGGCATTTGGTTGCTCCTTGTGCAGAGCCACCCCTGCACAATCTGTCTTCTAGGAAGGATCCTAAATAATTTTGGCAGCCTTGCTCCTCCTACAGGAGTTCTTTGGAAATTACAGGGACCCTGTATGTGTAGGTTTTTATAGCATTAAAGTGACAGGTAATATTATTGGGACACATCATCTGCCCTTCACAGATCACACCTCTTTTTGGGATTTGGTGCAGAATAATGATGCTGTCCAATTAGATTTTTTCTCCCTATTTAAACTTCCCTCTATCTAGAGATCATTGCCCTGCCTGAGAGTGCATACTGTGTAGTTAATATATATATTAATTTTCCGTTACTGACCCGGCTTTGTATTTGACTTTTCTGATTTTCTGGTTCTCTGACTTTGGCTTGTTATTTCGTATTTGAGTATCTCTGGTGTCCTTGACCATGGCTTTTTATTTTGACTCTGTATTTTCTCCTATCTAGGGCACACGTTTACCTGGCTGCTGTAAGATCCGGTATATGTACCTTCTCTCTTTGTATTACTTCATTCTGGTTACTGTTTCCCAATCTGTGGGTTATCCAATCTTGATATCCTTACATTGCATTTGTTGTAAATGCCCTGAATGTGATATTCCAATTGTGCGGCTGTGGCTTGGAGAAGAAGTTGAAGCTAGGCATCACCATCTTCATTGTGGTGAACATCTTTAACTCCTAGCACTTCATCCAAAAGCAGCCATGAGTGTACAAAGCAGACTCCATAGACCGTTTCTCCTCATGCATTGACATATACCTGTTTTTTTAATATAGTCCCTATTTTCTCATATGATGTATTGTAATTGTTCAGGAATAAGATAAAAATATTCATTAAATAATCAAAAATGATGGGGTGGTGACAAAGTAATTTTAAAGCAATGGTTTGATTGCCTCTATAAGCACCCATAAATTACAGGTTGCATAAACTGAATTAAAAATGTTATACAAAGTAGAAAATTGAGAGATGAATGAGGAGGATAGATAGACAGATAGACAGATAGACAGACAGATGTAATATTTTGTAATACTTTTTTATTGGATTGTCTAAATGTTGATAGACTATGCATTTAGGATATCCTATTTTTTTTTAAATTCTATAATGAGGACTGCTGAAAAAGTCATATATACGATACAAAATATTAACAAAATTATGGTACATATTCATATCTTCACATGAATTGCTGTGCCAGTGTGACAATATAACTCTAACTGTCTCATCCAAATGAGACTAAATAAATTAATAAAAGACAAAACCAGAAGAATAAAAAAGAAAAGGACATCTCGGCATAAGCTATTATTTTTTCATGAACAGAGAAACATAGTGTGAAATTGAGATTTATGGAAAGTGCATATGAAAACTTTTCAAGAAACACTAGTTTCAAGAAGAGAAGAACTGAAACCCTCTAACAATGTTCAAATGTTTCTTTGTATACATCATTTATTGAAAGCAGTTTTATACATGTCAAAGGCACAAAATATCAGAAGTCCCTGATATTTTATGCAAAAAAAGGAGGAACGAGTGGAACAGTTTCTCCTATTTCTAAAAAGCACATGCAGCTTTGTGATCAGGGTCATCTTTACAATTTGTAGGACCTTGGGAAAGATAGTTTGAGGGGGTCACCTTGTCCCCACAAATACATAAAGTACATGGCTAGTGATAGTCATTAAGTCCAGATATTGCTTTGCATAACTGTATAACAGACAAGGACTAGATTGATCTTCTATAAGTTCAAGCACATCCAATAATGACAGACCATTCCAACTTTATAATTCCTGTACCATGATCATACTGCCCATGCACACAGATTTCCAAGATGAAATTAAGCAATTCTGAAGTGAAATGCTAGTTAAACTACCTATTGGATCTGGGATAATAATAAAGTGTTAGTTTTTTACTTTATCCACCCTCTCAGCAGCCAATATGTTTTGAAGAAACAGTGATTTTATTGTATAAAATTATTTTTACATGGTAAACATATTTGGAAACTAACACATAGTTGTGTGCAGTGCAGCTTTATTGGAGTCTAACACAAACCATTTTTAAAATTATATTTATGCTCATAATGTTGATGTCAATTTAATTAAGGCCATCAATCATCTTAATACATAACAGTATAAGATGCCACCAAATTATCATAATCCAAAAATAGCTGCACTTATCCAATAAACACAGTACAGTATCTTGAAATCATAAGCTGGCAATTTAATTTGATATTCATGATGCAATGCAATTCTAAAAATGACATGTTTGTGACCTATATAAACAGTAGAGAAGTGCATGGACAAAATGTTCATTTTGGTTTGTCTATTACTTTTTTCAGTTTATCCAAAATTTGCTTGCAGAAATCCTCGAGAAATCTTGAAGGTGAGCATCAGAGGTGGGAGTACGGACAGAAGATAGACGTAAGTTTACAGCAGATCGTAAGGGCCTAGACGGGACATACTTGTGTCTAAAGGAGGATAGATAGGTGGGAGCAGCATTATGTAGCGATTTGAAAGCAAGAACCAGAATCTTAAATTGAGCTGTATATTTAATAGGAAGCCAATGTAGGGACTGACAGAAGGGTGAGGTATGGGAGGTGCTGCCGCATTAATTATGGACTGTAACGGCGCAAGTTGGGAGCACGTAAGACCACTGAGAAGCGGATTACAGTAGTCAAGGCGAGAAAGGACAGTGGAATGGACCAACACCTTAGTCGCTTCTAGCTTCTAGGAAGGAGGGGGGAGTAAAAAGAGGAGGGTAGTAGAAGAGGGAGGGAAGTAAAAAAGAGAGGGAGTAAGAAAGAGGGAGGAGTAAGAAGAGGGAGGGGTAAAAGGAGGGAGAGGGGAGTAAGAAGAGGAGATAAGAAAAAAAGAGATAAGAAGAAGGAGAGTAAGAAGAAGAAGGGTAAAAGATGAAGAGAATTAAGAAAGAAGAGTAGAAGAAGAGGAAGTAAGAAGAAAGAGGGAGTAGAAGAGGGGAATAAGAAGTGGGAGTAAGAAGAAGAGTAGAAGTAGAAGAGGGGTAAGAAAGGGAGTAAGAAAAAGAAGAGGGGAAGTAAGAAGGGGAGGGGGTAATAAGAGGGGAGATAAGAAAAGAGGATAAGAAAGGGGGAGTAAGAAGAAGAAGAAGGGGAAAGTAAGAAGAAGAAGGGAGTAAGAAGAAGAAGGAGGGAGTAAGACGAAGGAGGGAGTAAGAAGAAGGGGGAAGTAAGAAGAAGAAGGGGGAAGTAAGAAGAAGAAGAAGGGGGGAGTAAGAAGAAGAAGAAGGGAGTAAGAAGAAGAGGGAAGTAAGAAGAATAAGGGGGAAGTAAGAAGAAGAAGAAGGGAGTAAGAAGAAGAAGGAGGAAGTAAGAAGAAGGAGGGAGTAAGAAGAAGGGGGAAGTAAGAAGAAGAAAGAAGGGTGAAGAAGAGTAAGAAGAACAATAAGAAGAAGAATATAGAAGAAAGGGAGTAAGAAAAAAAGCGGGAGTAAGAAGAAAAGGTGGATAAGAAGAACAGGTGGGGAGTAAGAAGAACACAGGGGGGGGTAAGAAGAACATGGGGGGTGAGGAGAATGCATGGAGGGGGGAGTGAGAAGAACAAAGGGAGGGTGGAGGGGGGATGAGAAGAGCACAGGGAGGGTGGGTGAATGTGAGAAGAGACAGCTAGGAGAGGGTGGGGGAGAGGAGAGACCACTAAGGGGCAGGGGAGAGCTCTAAGGGACAGAAGGGACAGGGCAAGACAGGAAGCTCTATAGGACAGGGGGCAAGACAGGAAGCTCTTTCACACTACGCGCGCACACACACACAATGCATCCCTATATATACACAGAAACACACAATGCATCCCTACACACACAGAAACACAACATGCTTCCGTTACACACAGAGAAACACACAATGCATCCATTACACACAAACACAATGCAACCCTTACACACAAAGACAATGCATCCTTTGCACACATACACAGAAACACACAATGCAAACCCTTACACACACATGCAAACACACACACTGCTTTTCTTACATACACACAGAAACACAATGCATCTCTTACACTCAATGCACACACATACAGACACACACCTTGCATCCTTTATGCATACAAACACAGATTCACACAAAGAATCCCTTACACACAACCAGAAACACATAATACATCCCTTATACACAAATACACACTGCTTCCACTACACACAAACACACTGCATCACCTACACAAACTGGTATCCCTATACACTACATACCATAAGAACACATATTAGATCCTCTACAATAACACATAACACATCCCCTACACACTCCACTCACTGTGAGCGAACTCATGGGTGGGTGGAACATATAAGTGGACTTATGAGTGTAAGTAGACAATCTAGTATATTATTTACCTCACATTAAAGGGACACTATAGCTTAATGAAGTGGTTCTGATGTCTATAGCCGGTCCCTGCAGGCTTTTTAAAGTAAACACACACTTTGTGCAGCACTGGCGTTAGTTCATATGGCAGATTATATGGGTGGGGCATTGTGATGTCACATGGGCGGGGCGGCAAATTTTTATTTTGTCTAGGGTGGCAAAAGTTCTTGCACCGGCTCTGATCCTGGGAAGGTGCACCAGTCTACTGGTGACCCACAGGAGGGGAGTGCACTGCACTTTCCTCCTGCCCAGACCCGTCTTTACCGCAGTGCAAGTGTCCTCTGCCCCTAATTTACAGTGGCTCACACTCACAACAAGCAGTGCCTGGAGCCCTTTGCAGAGACGGGAACAGAGAGGTTCTGCGGCAGCTGGCCGTCCTGCAAGCATTACATTAAACAGCTGTTCCCCATGCAGCCACAGGTGGCGCTGTGCTGGGAGAATGTGATTACTCTTCACTTCCTCCCAGCCTACAGAGCAGCGCATGGGAGAGAGAGAGGAGGAGGCATGATTTAATCTTACAACAAATCCACTAAGCAAATCTTTATAAATTTCGGAATCAGCTCTGTTTCCACAGTTTATTGGTGTTTACTCTGATGTCTGTATTAATATTGAGGGATTTCTAAGTAGTAACATCAGTGTGTGTCAGCAGGGCCAGCTGTTGGGGTGTGCACGCTGTGTGGTCACGCAGGGTGCCATGACAATAGAGGCGCCCGGCGGCCAACACAGTCCACAAGTTTGGTACACCAGCATATTCAATTTAAACGATTCGCTGGTGGTCCACTGGTGTGCACCAGCAGTAGGTGCAGTCAGATCATATCCTCTCCCTCGTGGTTCTGGCGCTCAGTTAGTGAGTCAGAGCACAGGCTCAGAGATTCTCAGCCTGCGCTCTGACAACATTGAAAGTCAGAGCCGTGAAAGAGCAGGTATGGCAAAGAGTTACTGATTAGCATAACATCAATCCGTTATAAAACCAGGAAAATGTGGGCATGGATGGTGAACTGATTTGGTGGTGCAATGGGCCACTTGACTGGTTTTGCCCCCCAGGCCTAAGACTGCCAGCCCTCCCCTGCTTGAAGGAGAGGTCGGGGTCAAAGAGAACACCTAGGCAGTGAGCCTGCATGGTGGAGCTGATGGTAGCACCATTGACTTGGAGGGAGACAGCCACAGGAGTAACAACACTTCAGGGAGGAAAGACCAGAATTTCAGTTTTGGTCACAGCAAAGACCCACTATTATCAACACATCTTACATTTATAGGTTGGCAGCACTGTGCAATTCCTTAAAGCAGTCCAATGTGAGTGGCAATCATAGCATTAATAAATCATGTATGCCTTTTTCCTGCTTCTTGTATATAATAAACATTCCTTCTTGACCCCAAAATGACAGTCACATTTTTATATTTATTTATAATTTTTTATTATATCTTTGAACATTATTGTTTTTTCCAAAAAGATCATCCAGACATTATTTAGAAATATGTACAGAATATCACAAATCAACCCTTTTAGGCAGATCATTCCGCCTCTTTACTGTCCAGGTCTGCCTAAGATTGAAGTTAGTTAAACTAGCCGGTGACATTTTTTCAACTTTAGTTTAGCTGCTGTCATTTATTCAGCTGAGGTGGCATTAGATGGCAGCACCTGCCATTTGGGAATGCAACTTCCACTAATCCATGCATTATGGATAATCCATGCAATATTCCCTGCACCTCATGGAAAATCATTTAATAGATAATATGTCTAATAAAGTCTTGTAAAATCTAGAGTTAGAGCTCTATATTTAGAAAAGGATCTTTCTTAATATTTTGTTATTGTGTGTTAAGGAAAACAAGCTAAACAACAAAATGATCTCAGGGGTGCTTATAGTTAATACATTGTTTCTGCAATATTTGCAATCTATGCATCAAATAAATATTAGCAGCATCGATAGTGAAGGTGTTAAAACAAAATTGAACAAGAACAAAACCACCATCATTGCCTTTCATGGAATGTATATTTTAAAAGGGCAAGCAATAAACTAATATGGGGGTTGCAGTACAATAATTCACTTGATCCTTAATTTAGTAAACAATAAATGTGAATGACTATTAGTCACAGTCCAATTATTACTTCTTCCTTACTGTAATTTGAATGCTTTACTTTCCAAGTTATAATACATATAGCTACTAGTAATCACGATTTATTAGTCCATTAGAGTTAAAACTACAGCTTTGAAAACCATGAGGCATGTTACTACCCCTTAGTATTATTATGAGTCCTATGTTGATACTAGAAGATTTTAATTTCAACATTGTTCTTCCCCAAAGGCAATTATTAATATCGTGCCTGTCCTTTCATTTTTACATAGTACAACACACTAAAAGATTTTAGCATATCATTATGTTATTCCTTTTGGCTTCATTTTATAATTAAAATTGCCGTCCAACACATTATATAATTCTGTAATTGAATCAAATAAAGTAAGTACAGATAGAACAAGCTAAGTACAACCATTCTAGTCGTATTATTCTCCTCAATGAGTGACTAATGGAAAAAAAAGACTATATTTAAAAGTGCACAGGACCTGCCACGTTAAATAATTGTTAAGTCCACAAATGTATTTTACTTAACATTTTCTCAATTCCCTTTTTCCATCTTTCTTTTCAATTTAGACAGTCTATTTAAAGAAATTGTGTGATCGTGTTTGCTTATTTGAATGACAATTGCTTAAAACTACTTTAATTAATTCCAAATAAATGTATCATTTTCTGACAAATAAGGCACCAACTGCATTAGTAATTATTTCTACACAGTAGCTTAGAAGATTTTTTTTTGTTTATTTGCACTGCATTTTTTTGCACAATATGTAGCACATCTTGCTTAAAAATAAGAAAATATCACCCTTTGTGTAGATTTTTGTTTTAAATATGCACGATATGTCAATGGATGACAACAATATTTTTCATTAATAAACAAATTGTCATCATGTAAAATGTAAGGTATTCTTTCATTGGTAGAGTTGTATCAATTATGTTTTTATATATAAAGTCTAGTTGGGGCACCCCATTATTAAAAGCAGTTGAGTGCCAGCAACACCCATTTTTTCCCATTATTTCACTTCCTGTTTCTCAGAATGAAATAGATTAACTTTTCATATCTTTTATATCTCTTTGTGAATAGGCCCCTAATTTACATTATTTCATATATGGTAAAGAGTAATAGAGAATTTGGGAAGTTTATTCACTTAACAGTCACATTGAAAACTGTATTGCAGCATTGAGATACAACAGATAACTTATAAAACATATTCCAACTAATCCCTTGTCACAACATTCATCTTTTAATTTGATTTTCAATTAACCATGATATACTGTTTAGTGGATCAACCCTTTGGTACATTTAAGAACCATTATTCATATAAAGTACTCACAGTGACACACTGTTAAATATAGTAACATAAACTATAATCATGTAACATTGCAGTGAGAGAGGGAATCATTTTGAAATGTGGCAAATGATTTTCTGTACCACTCAAGCAAATTGTATGCCTTCAGCTGCCACAGAAATAACACTCAATTTACTGGGGTCACCTTTGTAGCTTCAATGGAAATCCATAATTAATTTACAGCAATTTCTTGTCTGATAACTGAGCATATGATCTTTGCTTAATATTATCAGGGAAGCATTTGAAATATGGACGCCAATGTTATTTCAGTTTGCATTTTGAAATACTAAATATTATAAAAGAAAATGTTTTTCCTAGATGATTCAATAGAAAATGTATTCAAGGTCAACTTGGTCATTCCTCACCTCTAATATGTTTGGTTATATAAATGGCAAGTTCCTTTTTTACTGCTGCTTGGAAGATATCCAACATAATAAATACAAGGCTGATACTGACACATAAAATTTTAGCACATATTTTGATTCATTTTTTTCTGCTTAGAGTTGAGAATTAATTTAATTCAAGTATATGCTTTAAATAGAGATTAAAATGTAAAGTCCTATACTACTTTGCAGGATGTAAAAGTTTCTCACTATTGCAATTTGGAGAGTTCACAGCATATGCTAGGGATGAATTTCTACATGCCAGGGATACTTTTTCAATCTCTAAAGGCTAGTGGTGAGTGGAAAGTTAAAGCCCTGTGCATAATATTCAAATTTTAGGTGGAATTATACCCTTACATTTTTGCAGATGAGTTGTTGGAAAAGTGTTCACAATCACATCATCGGGATGATTTTCAAAAGTAGTTTTCAAGAGTCTTTTTACCTTTGTTGTATTTGGAGGAAAGAGCCCAATACTTTCCTCATGTTTCAGTGATCATATTTCTGCTGAAGTAGAGTAATCAACACTTCAACACCTAATTGAACACCTAAATGGACTTGAAAACACTTACCTAAAACTTTTTTGAGCAGTACAAAACACTACATAAACTAACTCGAAATTGATTATGTGTACAAACAACATTAACTAATATTTCCTTAATCATTTAAACAAATTAAAGGACAAATATGCACTGTACATAAATTATAGCATAAGATAACATTTAAAAAATTCATATGTGCACCTGAAAAGAGTGTTTGAACACCTTAAAGAAACACACACACACCGTATTGGTTTACGTACACTTCTGTCACTTATTAGCAACATCAATACACTTGGAGTTAACTGAAGACCACATAAAAACATGATATTTGTTCTTGTTAACCTTGAGATATAAGCATATAGAGTTTGAAATTCAGAGATTAAAAACTAAATAATGAGTTATACCAAGACTGAATGTCTGACTGGTAGCATTACTAGGAGTAATTTTTTTGTAAAATATTTGCAACTAAGAATCTTCATTTGAACACTGCGGCTTTAAGGTATGGACTGGGATTCAGAAGATACCTCACTGGATTCCTTCCACCTTTCCACTACATAGTAATTTACTGTTACAATGTTGCCATTTTTACTTATAGTTTACTACTGTAATATTTGTACTTGCAGTTACCTGTATTAATTAATAATCTGGCTGATCGGATTTAATTGGCAAATATTTTAACATGTACAACAAATGGCTAGTCTGTTCCACCACTCCTCCCCCCCATGAACCCTCCCACTTCCTCCTCATTGCCACTCCTAGATGTAAATTAATTTATATAACTGTGCATCCTTCTTCCTCAGGCCCAAATTAACTTCCATCTTTGCAAATAAGAATCTTCATTTCTACTCTGCTCTGTGTAGACCATGGGTCATCAACCTGGTCCCTAGCGCCCACTAGTGGGCATTTCAGGATTCCAGGTGGGCAGTAGGGGCTTCGGCGGCACAACAAGCTAAAATGCTAGCTAATACTCCTTTTGAGAGAGTGGGAGGGCAGGTGCAAGCGCACACTTGAAAGTGCGAACGCGTGCGAACTCGTGCAAACACGAGAATGCGTGCACACGAACAAGCGAACGCCTGCATGCGCACGCAAACGTTTAACATGTGAGAAGAGGAAGGGGAGGAGTGGGAGCTGATGCATGATAGTAGGGTCAGGCAGAAGCAGGCAGAAGCGGAGCAGAGCAGTTGTAAAATAGGAGAAAGAAAAGTTATAGGCAGGACAAGGAGAGAATTGTTGTTGGCTAATAATAATATGTGGGCTAACTAGCTCAGCCTTACTTTTGTACATTACCATAAGGAAGGTAAAAGAAAAGTATTTAAAAAAGGAGATAAAAAGAAAAAGATAAAAAATATAAAAAAATAAAAAGTGAAGAAAAATAGAAAAAAGGGGATAAAACAAAGAAGGAGAAAGAAGGAGCAGAGTACTTGGAGAATAGAAGAAAGAAGAAGCTGAGTATTTGTAGAATAGGAGAAAGAAGGAGCAGAGTATTTGTAAAAAGGAGAAAGAAGGAGCAGAGTACTTGTAGAATAGGAGAAAGAAGCAGCAGAGTATTTGTAGAATAGGAGAAAGAAGGAGCAGAGTACTTGTTAAAAGGAGAAAGAAGGAAAATAAAAAATATAAAAAGGAAAAGGAGAGAATTGTTGTTGGCTAATAATAGTAAGTGGGCTACCTAGCTCAGCCTTAGTGATGTCCCGAACGGTTCGCCGAACGGTTCGCAAACTATTCGCCACGAACGGTTCACCACAGACTCATCATTGAGTTAACTTTGACCCTGTACCTCACAGTCAGCAGACACATTCCAGCCAATCAGCAGCAGATCCTCCCTCCCAGTCCCTCCCACCTCCTGGACAGCTCACTAAGAATGCAGCTTCACAATGAATGTAAAATGGATGCTGTCCAGGAGGTGGTAGGGTCTGGGAGGGAGGGTCTGCTGATGATTGGCTGGAATGTGTCTGCTGACTGTGAGGTACAGGGTCAAAGTTTACTCAATGATAAGTCCGTGGCGAACCGTTCGTGGCGAACCATTGGCAAACCGTTCGGCGAACCGTTCGGGACATCACTACTCAGCCTTCTGCTCGGCATTGCGATAAGGAAGGTTTAAAAAAAAGAAAAAAGGAAAAAAAGTTGGGGGGAATTGAGGAGGGAGAGAAGGGGAGCTGATGTACAGATGAGAAATCATATTATGAGCAAACAGAGGAGTCGTCTCCATATCACCGAAAGAGGAGGCCTTCCTTTGTTCCTTACGAAAATCGAACCAGATATCAAATATTTAGTCTCGCAGCATCAACCTCAAGGATCTCATTAATCACTAGTTAAAGGTAATTTCAATTTACTTTATTGTTTTCTCATTAAACTTTATAAAGTTAAAAACATTATAAACATGCATAAAGTAGAAATAAAAAGATAAATGTACATACTTTTTTTTTACACCCTCCTTTCTAAAAAATATTCCGCACTTGTGCGAAAACTGGTGGGCTGTAAGGAAATTTTTCCATCAAGAAAGATGTATTAGTGGGCGGTAGGTAGAAAAAGGTTGACTACCCCTGATGTAGACTGTGGAAAGTGAAAGTGATAGTTAGATATTGTTGGAGTTTACCAGGGAATCGATTATAAATAAAGCAAGATAAGTGGTTGCTATTAAGAAGAAGAAGGGAGTCTGCACACTTCCATATTGATGATCCTTGTGCATCAAAACCCCTTTATATAAATTAGGAAAAATAGTGGGGTCGATGAACAAAACCCAAAAAAATGAAAAGAAACAGCAATGTTTTGACCTAAAATTAAGTCTTTGTCATGCTTGACAATGATCCTATTGTAGGTCAAAATATTGGTGTTATACATTCAGGATGTATCACTTTAAAATATGTTTTGGTGTAAATTTTGATTTTTTAGGTTTCCATTCAAATGCGTCCTAAAAAATATATAAATGTACAAATGTATTCACAAAAATAAAACTTTTGCTTAGTCAGAATCAAACTTTGTCCACTGATTCATTAATTTTCTGACAAAATTCAGACATTATTTTAATTTGAGAGAACACATATGTTCATCCGGCTCATTCTCCCATCCCATGTCCCTATGCTAAAGCAAGGTATTGAAAAAGCCTGAATGTTTTGTCCACATGCACGAATGGCTCATTTGTTCGGGGCAAACCTCTTTAGAGATTACAAGTTATTTAGGTAATCCACATTATAGAGCTCTGTATTGGAAGGCTGCACCTGTATCATTGCTGATAGATGTTATAGTGAAATGCCATTTATAAAGACTTTGACAATGTATCCATTGTTTACTTTTTTTATGTCACTCTGAATATCCTGAAATCAGAAAACTTGAAAAAAGTAGTTATGGTACTGAAGTTTGCACAAACGAAATACTGTGAGGGAGTCAGAATGTTTGAATTAAGTGCACAATTTCACATGGGTGCATTTTTTCCAAGATTTCAGAAAGTATAGAAAGTATAGAAAGTAAAATCATAGAATGACTAGAAATAAATGAAATACAGAATATATTGAGTCAATCAAGATCACAATCTGTTAGGAAGGGGTGAAGAAATACAAGAGGCAGAAGCGCATGTAAGAAGGGAGGAGGGGCTGATGGATAGTATGCATGTGTAGAAATAAGCTAGTCCTAGTGCTGTGTTAAGGAACCAAATAGTGGAAGGAGAGAAACTGACCTGGGCTATGGAAGAGATGGAACTGATAAGGGCAATTGAAATAAGGGCAGTGGGTGTGTTTTCAGTAACTTCTTAAAGCATTGGAGTCTAAGGGGATGGATGAAGTTGGGCGCTTCATAGGAAATAAGTAGCCATTGAAAAATCCTGTAGAAGAGAGCTAGCATTGCTGGAATGAGAAGATGACAGAAAAAGGTAACATGCAGTGTTAATGGAATGAGAAGCAGTATATTTGTTAAGTACAGAGAAAATGTTCTGCAGAATGGAATTCTAGGTTAGTGTTGGCAGTTAGAATTGTATCCTTAAGGGCACAGGAAGCCACTGTAACAACTGACAATGGGATGGAAGTTGCAGTGAGTCAGGGTGATGAGCCTTCTGGCAGCATTCATTACACACTAAAGATGGGCAATGTGGGTATTTGGAAGGCCAATGAATAGTGAATGGCAAGAGTCAAGTCTAAAAGACATAAAGGTGCATGAATAATTTCTTCATTTGTATCTTGAATTAGAAAAATGTTAATGTGCCTATTATTTTTAAGGTGGAAATTATAGGTTATAGGGTTTTATGGTCTGTCAATGTCTGATATTTCATTTTGAGATTTATGAGATGATCAGTTATCTTACTAATGCAGACTTGATAACATTAAATGTATTAGTAAGAATGGGCCTGCTTTAAAACAAATGAATAAGACTAATAAATATAACTGTTTTTTAAAGAATTAATTTAGGGTATTTTAAGCGGTTTTAAATATCATAAAATACAGAATTTAATATGTTTTGTGGGTGTTTTGCAAATCTCATTGACAATTTAATTGAGTGCATATCTAATATGTTATAAAGCACAGAACTGTATTAGAATAATAAAAATACATTTTGGTGTCTTGTATTCATACTATGATACAATTTTTTTTTAATTCATACTATTATACAATTTTTTCTTTACATTGAAGTGATAATTATACATAATTTACCTTTCTTGACATAATGAACCACTATGCACAAAACATTTCAAATGTTATGTATTTTTGGGAACGAAATATGGCAATGGGAGCAGTCATTTTTTTTTATTCTTGAAAATATTAATTTGTCTTGAACACGTATAGGGTTAACTCAGTGGCTCTTTACACTTATGTGTGCCTTTAATAAGTAATTCACTTGTTTGTGCACTCTCAAAACTATAAACCTATAAAATAATTGCAATTAATAAAAAAAATAAAAACAATATTTCATAGTTAAACTATATTGTTATGCTTTACTTGAAAGTGTATGTTAACATTGAAATGTAGTTGCAATTATTGTTTTGTGGATGTGCCATTGACAGCACAGTCTTATAAGTTGCAAAGTTGTTAAAATGTCCATACATTGAAACTGAAACTTAAACCAGTATAGAGCATGCTTCATCAGGCTGTTGTACTATAGGACTACAGATTGATGAAACAATTCAGGTATCCTGTGAGTCTAAATTAGACTCTTGCAAGAAGATGCAATTTTCATAATAGATAAGTCATGTCAGAAGCTTAGGAGGAAAACTGAACTGAAAAAGAAGATTGTTTTCTAGTACAGCCATCCATCTATGTTTTTATGAACAGACAATATTCCCTTGTGATTAACTACAATGCTAGCCTCTCAGTTTCTTTTTCACTGTATATAATATTAATACCAAGTGACAATGTATCAAACCAAAAGTTTCAATATATTTTATAAATTATAATACAAAGTTATATTTAGCTAAGAAATATTTTAAAATGTCACATTGCAATAATTAATAAAAATAAAAAATATATATATTATAGTGATGCAAATCAAATCAAATAGCTATATGGTCAGTCTAAAAACAAAAAAAAAGTCAAAATCCACTTTTTTTTCTATAGATGGAAACTTTTAAACTGTCTTCTGAAAAAAAAGTTAAATAAAACAAGACTTTGTTCGTCTGACCATATATTTGCGGTGCTAGTAAAGGTAATCTGGTAGTTGGTTTTGCTACTTACACCATATAGTTTTTACAATTTAACCCCTTAAGGACGGAGCCAAATGTACACGTTGTTAACAAAACAAAATGTAAACAAAACCTGGCATTTGCGCTACATGTCTGTCCAACCATAATACACCTCTTTCATAGTAAATGCACCCACCCTTATTATATATCATTTTATTCAGGGGAAACAGGGCTTTCATTTAATATCAAATATTTAGCTATGAAACATAATTTAATATGAAAAAAATGGGAGAAAATACGATTTTTTTTATTTTTTTAGTTCTACATGACATTTTAACGGTCAGTGTCATAATACTGTTTGCTTTTACTGCAATAAAATACACATATTTGTATTCAGTAAAGTCTCACGTGTAAGACAGTACCCCCTATGTACAGGTTTTATGGCGTTTTGGGAAGTTACAGGGTCAAATATAGCACGTTACATTTGAAATTGAAATTCGCCAGATTGGTTACGTTGCCTTTGAGACTGTATAGTAGCCGGGAATGAAATTTACACCCATAATGGCATACCATTTGCAATAGTAGACAACCCAAGGTATTGCAAATGGGGTATGTCCAGTCTTTTTTAGTAGCCATTTGGTCACAAACACTGGCCAAAGTTAGCGTTAGTATTTGTTTGTGTGTGAAAAATGCAAAAAATGCCAATTTTGGCCAGTGTTTGTGACTAAGTGGCTACTAAAAAAGACTGGACATACCCTGTTTGCAATACCTTGGGTTGTCTACTATTGCAAATGGTATGCCATCATAGGGGTAATTTTCATTCTTGGGCTACCATAGGGTCTCAAAGGCAATGTAACCAATCTGGCGAATTTTAATGTGAAAAAAATGAAACGCAAGCCTTATATTTGACGCTGTAACTTTTGAAAACACCATAAAACCTGTACATGAGGGGTACTGTTGTACTCGGGAGACTTCGCTGAACACAAATATTTGTGTTTCAAAACAGTAAAAAGTATCACAGCAATAATATTGTCCGTGTAATGCTGTTTGTGCATGAAAAATGCAAAAAACGTCAATTTTACTGGTGATATCATCGTTGTAATACATTTTACTGTTTTGAAACACTAATATTTGTGTTCAGCGAAGTCTCCCGAGTAGAACAGTACCCCCCATGTACAGGTTTTATGGTGTCTCGGAAAGTTATAGGGTTAAATATAGTGCTAGCAAATTAAATTCCCTTTACTTTCGGCATGGGTTGTCAGGCAGGTCCTGCTAATTGTAATTAATTAAGATACCTAATTATGTAAAAATAATACATAAATATATATGTAGAATTAATATATGTATATATATACGTATGTGTATATATATGTATATATCTATATAATTTAAAAAAAATATTTTTATTTATATATAGGTATATATATATAGTGATATATACGTATATATTTATGTATATAGATATATATATTATTTTGTTCTACGTGTATTTTGATATATATATATATATTAATGTCACAATACAGTTAGAACGAAATAACACACATCTATATATTTTTTCATTATTTATTTTTAATTATTTTTTTAATTTTATTTTTTAACGTATTTACATTTAAATTTTTTTATAATATTTATAAATATATAACAATAATTATATATATATTTAATCAGTATCAGTCTATGTGTAATTTGATATTAATATATATATATAATTATATATATATTAATAGTAAAATACACCTAGACGGTGTACATGTGTGTATGTATATGTATAAGTATATATAATTTTTTTTTTACACCATTTATTTGTTTTACTTTTATTTTCAGCCAGCAGGGGGACCACCTGTAATTACAGGTAGCCCCCCTGCTGGCAATGCAGCAGCCAGCTATCTCCGGCCATGTGATTGTGGGGTCCTCGCTAGGACCCCACTCTCACACGGCCGGGGGGCTTCCTGGAGGACGGTCGTGCCGCGGGGGGCTCCCTGGGAGTCCCCCCCACCGCGATCACCGGCGTGGGACCGTCGGCGACCGGGTAAGTACCGAAAGACTGGAGGGCGTACTATTACGCCCGGCGGCGTTTAGAGCCGCCTATTAGAGGGCGTAATAGTACGCCCTCCAGTCTGAAGGGGTTAATAAAAACTAGACCATTTTGAGAGTCACGTTAATCTTGTATTTTATAGTATAATTGTATAATTTGATACAAAATGTTTAAAGTTTGTTTTTGTATGTATGTATATATATATATATATATATATATATATATATATATAGAGAGAGAGAGAGAGAGAGAGAGAGAGGAAAATGTATTCATACTTACTGTAATTTTCTTTTCCTGGCTATTATTCATGGCAGAATATACATATGGGTTAGCTCCTCCCCTTACAGCCGAAAGGACAGGAATAAAACAAATGCCTTTAAAAGGAGTATCCCTATATAGGTCCCTCAGTCAGTAACAAGCTCCTACAGAAGATGTAAAACCAACACTAGGAGGGTTTCATGGAACTAAAAACGTACACTTTTTCGTACGAACACCAGCCGTTCGGGAGTTTTACAACACACGAAAGGACTTAACCCAGATAGCCTTCCCATGGAGTCAATCGCATACCAAAAGACTGTAAGAACTTTGACTCCATGGCGATTGAACTATGTGTGTGGGATTTGAGCGCTATTCGCCAATAATATGCACTCAGATCCAGGCTATCTGGGGATATGTGATGCGAATGGGAAATGTTCGGTTATTTTAAAGTTATGTATTTTTATGTATTTTCTGGTATTGTATTTAAGATGGCGATTTGTCTTTGTCCTGGAGATAATTGAATTATTTCTCAATTATCTCCAGGGCAGAGGGGAGGAAACCATACTGCATTGTGGGAAAAGCTTGTGACTGTATGTCTGAAATGTCCCCATGTCTGTCTGTAATTCCAGTCTCCCATTTGGTCCCCTAGGGGGGTGTCTACCAAGTGGGAGACCTGCATAAATATGGGCAGGTAGCCCACAGTAAAGCGAGATCCTGTTTGACCCTCAATGCGGAACTTCGGTCTCGTTATTGGGGGGATTTCTTCTTTGCGCTTAGAGACTGCTGATTGGAACTGAAAGCCGCTTGGTGGATATTGTTGTTCGGCGGCTAGCAGCAGTTCGTGGATTCCGGTCAGGAGATTGCCACTTCCCCTGATGTTGGTTCATATACTGCAGTCTATGCGAACGGAGTTATTGGTAATGTGAAAGGGGAAGGCTAACTAAACGGCGGTTTCATTTAAAGACACCAGGGGTGTCTTAACACATATCAGAACAAACTCATAATTATTTAGAAGACTGAACTGAATGAAGGACTTGACTTCCAAACTAAGATTAATTTGCAGCTTTAACATCCAGTTTGAAGTGACAGATAAATGTGTTCAAAGAAGACCAAGTGCCAGCCTTACAGATACTGTCAGGAGAAGCTTTTTCCACAGAAGTCCAAGATGCAGACACAGCACGAGTAGAGTGCACCCTGATTCCTTTAGGTATCGGAAGCAAGAGGCCTTGATAAGCCTTAGAAATTTCTGTTACTACCCAATGTCTCAAAGTAGGAGGCAGCTTCACCTCTTCTATGGCCAACAGGTAACACGAAAAGTCTAGAAGACTTATGAAAGGAGCTGGCTTTCTCAATACAGATGGAAAGAGCCACATCTAGAGTGTGCCAATTCTCCTCCTAAGGAGTATATGGATTAGGATAAAAAGATGGTAACACAATCTCTTGGCTCAAGTGGAAATTCAACACCACTTAAGGCAAAAATTTCTGGGACAGGCCAGAGGACCACCTTGTCCTGTTGGACCATGGTAAAAGGAGGTTCAAAGGACAAAGCCTGGAGCTCACACATTCTCCTAGCAGAGGAGATAGCCAAAAAGAGAAGCACCTTTTAAGTAAAATTCGTCATAGATTCATGTTCAAGTGGCTTGAAACGTGACCTAGTCATGGCTTTAAAGAAGATCCTATGCTGGCATAAATAATAGGAGGCTGAATCTTAATTACTGCTTTCATGAAGTATATTACCAATTCCCAACGTGTGCCCGTCTTTGTCATCTTTTCCATTTAGTATGAATATTAATATGATATGATATATGGTTTTGTGGTACTTTGGCTATATGTGTATCTCCCCATTAAACCAAGAATACATTTTTGCTTAATATTCACTTGATATTTAGATTATTCTTTTTTGCTTCATCCCTTAATCTATAATTTGGATCATAGTATTATTAACATGTTTATGTATTTCTATACTTACTCAGACTATGTGGCTTTACCCTCCTCTTCTTTTTTTTTTGTCTCTTCCTTCTCTTTTCTCATCCCTCTGCTTTTTATCTTCTTTATCACACACTTGGATTACACACTTGATCAATGGTCATTTCTATGTGAATTTTCACTACGTTGTCACCATTATCTTTATCACCATTATCATTTTTTTTTACCCATATCCTTTCAAACTCACTTCTTTTCTTGTCATTACATATCACTCTAGTCATTTTTTAGTTCTTCCTCTTATCGCTATTACTTCGATCTATTCCTTATTTTCTGATATATCCTCACATTTCCCATTTTTTCTCCTCTCTTTTTCTCACTCCAACACCTTTCAGTTTTCATTACTCGTCTTGTTTCATGTTATTCTATTTTCATTTATTTTCTCTGCATTTTACTACATTTGTCTGATCAAACTTCCTAGAGATTGTTAAACATTCTTATATATACAGAATATTTATTATTTATTCCATATACACTGTCCTACATTTCAAATTTATGTTTTATTTCTTCTGCATGGCATTATTCACTGCTCTGTATATTATTTTCATGACGTTTCTATAGCAACGGGATGCTGTCACTACGTGATCTCCGATGCTACACATATGATGTCATTACGCACACGGCACTCATGCATGCGCATTCACCCTCACTGCACTACACGTCACTAGGGTCTAGACTGAGGGGGTACACCTGCACTTGGTAAGTCATTGTCTTTATTTCTCACCTTATATAATCACTGTATTTGTATTGATACGCACCTTCATAAAGACCTGTGGATCCAAACATCGATTGTCACTGCTTGTTGATTTCTAATATACGATTGTGAAAATCCAACAAGTGCTCTCATCCTTTATCTCTCTCTCTCTCTTTTTTATATTATTTTATATATTAAATCAGATGTAATGGACGAGCAAATCCTACTACCCTGAGGCTTAATATTGCTTACAGTGACAGTAATTATGGTGGTAATGACAAAGGTATCAGCAGCACTTAGGACTGAGGAAGTGTCAGCAGTACCCATGATTGAGGTAGAAGTGTTAAGATACTGAGAAATATTTTTTTTTCTTTCTTAAAAGAGTTAAAAATTATCTGACACATCCAGTGTATTGCAAACTGCCATATGCTGCATTGCAATTTGCAAAGCCCATTGGAAATTGCCAATTCTTTTCACTAGGAGAACATTTTTTTTAAAAGCAATCAGGAATCTTGATCCTATAAAAATAATACTATAATAATTTGTTTAGTACCTATTCATCAGTAGATATGGTATTACTCAAAATATATGAAATAAACATTTGTAATTGTAATTCCATAAAGTGCACAAAATCTCTTACAACTTGAACCTACCTTTCAGTGTATGTTTTCATTGCACAAAAAAGTCAAGGACATACTACAATTGTATATAATGCCATCAACTGCAAACATGACTGTCATACTGCTTATAATAACCAAATCTCATACAGTACTAGAATGGACGCTTTGCCATCAATATAAATTATTATCCAGTGGACAGGATTATTTTTATTTTTAGTTAAGATTATTTCTAAACTTCTTTAATTATGTGTTATTAATAAAATTCATTTGCATCTGTTTTACAGAATGCTTTTTTGTTATATCTATTTTTTTTATATCTAAGAGACAACAATAAAGATTATATCATATATTAAAATTATATGTACATATATTAATTTAAATAATTTATATATATATATATATATATAATTTTAATTAATATATATATATATATATATATATATATATATATATATATATATATATATATATATATATATATATATATATATATATATATATATATGCCTCTTTATTTAAAGTTTCGGTTGTGTGCATTTCCTTCCTCAATTTTCCCTTCTTTCTATAATCATTTTTTGTTTTATTGGACAAGTTATTGGGACTCAATCTTGATAATAGTTTGCTCCTCTTTTATTTTTTTTCTTCTTTTTCAATTTTTTCAACATAATATAAAATGTAATTTATTTTTAAATAAATACACCTGTTAGTGCCATAAAATATTTATGCAGTATAATTTTTGTCTTTTCATTTTTTTGTGGTTTTCATGTTTACTATGCACCTTTTTTTGTATCTAAATCTATTAAACATGTTTGTTTTTTTCCAAGAGCTACTGATCAAAACGGTTCATTCTGCAAAAGAACAGATACACTGTTGTTTTTTTACAACCAGTTATCAATACATATACAAAGTGACAGTGTCATATAAAAGTTCAGAAGACATCAGAATTATTCTTAGTATTTTCTCAGGAAAATGTTTTTTTTTTTGAATTTTTTATTTTTGTCGTGCAGGTGGTTACAAAGTTATCAACAGGCGCCATAACAGTGTATTCATATCAGTTAGACAGTGGCATGATAAGTCGCACATTTTTATATTTTCTAGGCATATCGATTAAACATCTAAAGTGATAGAGTAAGCTTAACTGGAATACAATGAAATAAAATAACAGTAGTTGCTCGTCAATGCTAGGTTTGCTATACTAGCGTAGTTACAATGCATGAGCCTGTTTTGCAGTTTAGTAGTAGCTGATTAAAACATGGTGTACATGGTAGTTATACTGTGAGTCTATAGGCTTGGAGGCGTTAAATAGTGGTTAACGGTACTAAGATTTGCTTTTGTTATAGAGTCACATCATTAGTCTGGTTAGACAATTTGGTAAAGTTTAAACATGTTCTGACAATGCAAGAGTATATTAAAAGGTAATACTTTTTGGTACATGCTAAAGACTTAGAGGCTCAGATATGTGTGGTTATGTGTGTGCTTAGATATATCGATGGAAGAGCAGGTAAGGTATACCTAGATAGTACCAGGCAGGCAGACTTGTCATCCTTAAATTAGCAGATGACAATCAATCTGAGTGCTTAGCTGATGTGTGTTAAGGCCTTATATAGTTATTGGAAGGCTATTAGTAGAATGCTAAACAAAACGTAAATAGAGAGCATAGCTAAATAACAGAAATAAAGTAAACGACCAAGCAGTGGATATTACGTTAGAGTCCATTGTGATTAGTGAGTCCCTGTTTAGGAGGCTACAGTATGGGCCTTTACTTTTCCCGGCATGTAGGTTCTCTTTCAACCGATACCTTTCGTAGGGATGGGTGACAGGGATGGCTGGAAGTCCTGCCCGGGGGTGGCCCGCTCGCTTGATGGGGTGATGGTGGTTATACTGTCGCGATTAGGCAATTGCCCCATCAGTGCTCTCAGTCCGGTTGATCACGCTGCCACTGCTTTCGTCGCTAGTCTAAAGGGTTGTCTCCTGGCTTTAAGCTTCTCCCACAGGTATGAACAGAGCCTGTTGAAGAACTCCGTTGTGTGCTTGGGTGGCTTGGCGAGTGCTTCTTCCTGTGCTGTATCTGCGCCGCCATCTTAACTGGGCCCTGTCGTCCCCGTTTGGGTGCGTGTTTGTCGCTTGGGCTGGAAGGGAAGCTGTAGCCGATGCGCTGGTGCCGTGATAAGCCCCAACGGCAGGGGGGGGAGAAACAGGAGCCCCGTCTGCCTTGTGCTCCAGCAGTGCAGGTAGCAGGGAGACTGGCCGTATTTCCCCAGCCTCTCCCGCAAGCAGGCCCAAAAGAAGCTCCGGGTTTTGACCGCCGGTCTAGTGGTAAGATGCCGTAAGAAGTGTCTCCCGTGATTATAGTGTGACTCCGGCCGGGTCGGAGCTTGATTTCTTGGATGAAAAGTCGTTATTTTTATTTGTTTGGTTTTTCTTTTCAGGAGCTCACTTCATGTGCGACTTGTCTGCATGGTGGTCAGGCCCCGCCCCCCAAAAAATGTTCTTTTTTTATGTCACTTTCATCAAATAGGAACTCAATTTCCTATCTTTATTGCAGAAGTTAAATAGTATTTGTCTCATTTCAAAAAAAAGTTTTTGTAAATGAAGATTGTGGTTTTAGTTCTATGAGCGTGTAGACAGCCAGAAATAATTTTGTGCATAGTTTATAATTGTCCCTAATACTTTGACTCTCCTTTGGGATTACCTTCAGATAATTTAGACATTTAGACATTTGTAAAGCATGCTTGGTTAAATGTAGAAATATCACGTACAAAATAAAAATTTACATATACAGGTGATACTCGAAAAATTAGAATATCGTGCAAAAAGTTCATTTATTTCAATAATGCAACGCAAAAGGGGAAACTAATATATGAGATAGATGCATTACATGCAAAGCAAGATAGTTCCAGTTGTGATTTGTCATAAGTGCGATGATTATGGCTTACAGCTCATTAAAACCCCAAATCCTCAATCTCAGTAAGTTAGAATATTACATGCAATCAATAAAACAAGGAGTGTACATAGAGCAATATTGGACCTCTGAAAAGTTTAAGCATGCATATAGACTCAGTACTTTGTATGGGCCCCTTTTGCAGCAATTACTGCCTCAATGCGGCGTGGCATGGAAGCTATCAGCCTGTGGCACTGCTGAGGTGTCATGGAAGACCAGGATGCTTCAATAGCAGCCTTCAGCTCTTCTGCCTTGCTCGGTCTCTTCTGCATTGTTTGGAAGGGAAAAGTCCATCCTAAAGCTGTCCTCTAGCCCTGCTTCATTTATTAGCAAGTACACATGCCTACTGCACGTACGTGTCAGATTAACTTCGGGCCCTCTATCCAAGCCATTGCATATATATATATCTAATGTAATTCTAGTCAATGAACTGATGTGCTGATAATAAAGCCAGCACATTAATGTCATCAGGGAACTGTGCCAGCCATTGGGAAAGCCATTCAAGGGTTTCCCAAAGATAGGCTGGACAAAACAGAATATTGATGCCGCTAAAAGTGGACTTATGGCATTGATGCTAAGCAGGTAAGAATACAGATAAATGAATGAAGATCCACTGCAAAACAGTGGGGGGAGAAGGGGAGACATTTTTGGTAAGTATACATCTCATTCATAAAATGTGGCTAAAGTTTAAAAATAGATTTACTGTAACATGGGGCATTCTCCCACAGAAGACCTAAAATAGGAAATAGAATAATAGTATTGTGGATAGAGTGGAGCAAAGACATTGCAGTAAGCTTATGACAAAATCCTCAATAGTTCTTAAAATGATAATACAAACATGCACACAAATGATAATAAAACACACAAGCTGGTATAATATACATGAACAAAATCATAGTTGCATATTATGTAATAATCTCAGGCTGTATTTATGTGAATATGGTGTAATGTCATGCAATAATAATCTGATGCTGTATGAATCGGCAAGTGTGCCATGCAACACTAAAATGATCATTATATTCTTATGTGTTAAAGAAAAGAAAAATGTGGAAAAATACACCTATGTTACATAACAAACAGAAAAAAATAACATAGAACATAGAATATACAATCTGCTCATTCAGTAATTTTTGGTAAGTATTCATCTCATTCATAAAATGTGGCTAAAGTTTAAAAATAGATTTACTGTAACATGGGGCATTCTCCCACAGAAGACCTAAAATAGGAAATAGAATAATAGTATTATGGATAGAGTGGAGCAAAGACAAAATATGTTTGAAGTGAACGGCAAATAGTTATGGGCATAATTATATCAATGTAAGTGTGAACATTCACATATAGGAGAACATTTTTAAATATATGTCTAATAAAATGTGTGTGAAACCATTGCAGTAAGCTTATGACAAAATCCTCAATAGTTCTTAAAATGATAATACAAACATGCACACAAATGATAATAAAACACACAAGCTGGTATAATATACATGAACAAAATCATAGTTGCATATTATGTAAATCTCAGGCTGTATTTATGTGAATATGGTGTAATGTCAGGCAATAATAATCTGATGCTGTATGAATCGGCAAGTGTGCCATGCAACACTAAAATGATCATTATATTCGTATGTGTTAATGAAAAGAAAAATGTGGAAAAATACACCTATGTTACATAACAAACAGAAAAAATGTACAGAAAAAAATAACATAGAACATAGAATATACAATCTGCTCATTCAGTAATTTTAGGGCTATGGCATTAAACTCATGAATCCACATTTCTTCTTTCTGTAATAACTTGGATCGATCGCAACCCTGTGGTAAGGAGTATGTGATCAATTGTTATAAAAAGTGAGAAGTCTATGCTGTGTATGTCTATAATATTTGGAGACAGATTTGTCTGTTTTGCTATCCCAAAAGGCTTTGGTAAAACCTGCCTGATCGAGTTGCCATTTAAACATCTGTACATGCTGTTTAAAATTGCCTATTTAGGCAAAGAATTACACATCCTTATTATTCTTACTGTAAAGAACTCTTTCCTTCACCTTAGATTAAATCTCATTTATTCCAGTCAAAATGGCTGACCTTGTGTCCTACGTATAGTCCTGTTTATGAATAATTTTCCAGACAATGGTTTGTATCTTACTGGTGTTAACAACTGCTGATGACATTGCACAATGTTTCCTAGCTTGTTGTCTAGAACAGTGGTTCCCAAACCAGTCATCAAGTACCCCTACCAGTCCAGGATTTAGGAATAACCCAGTTGTGTCTAAGGTTTAAAAAAAAAAAAACAACAACAACAAAAAAACAACACTTTAGACACAACAGGGTAATCCCTAAATCCTGGACTGGTAGGGGGTACTTGATGACTGGATTTAGGAACCCCGTACCTAGTTTTGTGTAATCTGCAAACACTAACACATGACTTCCAATAATGGTAATCATTTATAAATATGTTAAATAGAAGTGGTTCTAAAGCAGACCTCTTACGGAAACCATGTACCACTTTTGTCCAGCTTGAAAATGAACCATTAATGAAAACTCTATATACTCTATCATTAGGCCAATGTACTACTGTCACGGGAGATGGGATTCCTTGTAAGTGTTCCCTTAATTATACTTTGTATCGTCTAATGTTTCCCTGCATTCAAATGGAATTGTTTCCTTCTGTTCAGTTAAAAAACAGATTCTGTGGGGTCCCCTTGTTCACAAATCCTGTTTAGGCTTGATTGGAAGATTGTGTGTCCCAATCTAAATATGATAAAAATGAGACTTGAATATTAATCTGTGCATAGGTATAAATGTCTCTTTTGGATATGATATTGGAACACGAGGCTTGTTCATATCAAAGGACTACTTATCTAAGAGGGAATCAAGACATATGGCAAATGAGAGAGTTAGTTTATACTAAAACCAGACTTCCAGGCCACTTATGTGTGACTTCTCACACCTTGCAGAGTGGCTCTTCTGGTGTCCCAGCTTCAAAGAGAAATTTAGGTTGTAAGCTCTGACCTCCCATACAATCAAATTAACCACTTTTGAAGTTGACAATACCACCTCTACCAGGCAGCCAGTTCATATATGCACAAACATAACTTTTTTTTTGCTGAACCGATTTGAGTGCTTTTTAGATAAATTGTGCACTCAGATCGGGGATGTTTTTGAATATAATTTTTGTGGGGTTCAATGCTGTTGTCATGTATTTTTGTGATATTTAAAAAATGTATGTAAGTTTTCCTATTTGAGAGATAATTGAATTAGCTTAATTGGAGCTCAATTATGTCTCAAACACAATAACTTGTGGGAAGGAAACCCTTGTAATTTTGTACTAGAAACCCCATGCTAGGGGCACTGCATAAAAGCCAAGTGTGGCATAATAAAGTCAGATTGCTGCTTTTACCCAATATGACTGGTTGTGTCCATTATATTGGGTATACTCTACACAAAGGGAATACTTTCAATGTATTTAGCACATTTGTTTTAGCACTAGTGGAGAATTGAAGGAATAACAGCAATACTCACAAACCTGTGACAACTACCCAATATATGTTTAGTTTCTTTTAGTTTGAACATTAACCTGTTGTGTGAAACAATACCAATGTCTTGGGAAAATCCAAGCAGATCACATCTAATCCAACGTCCTGATCTATACTTCTGCATACTTCTTCATAAGTTACTAAATTAAATACATAAATTAGGTTACTCTGACATGATCTAAGTTTCATAAAAAAATGTAAATATCTAATAATATTGTCCTCAGTGAATTCCTGATTATTATCCCTTATTAACCCTTCAAATACTTTCATAGCCACAGAAGTTAGGTTCACAAGTTTATACTTTCCAGTCAAAGATTTTAAATCCTTTTTGAATATAGGAACTACATCTGCATTGCATAATAATGCAGTGCCAAAAATATGTTTAAATGTAGCTTTGTATTATTCATCTGTCAGGACCACTTTTCTAATTTGGTAGAAGTGGATGATGAATTGTTTGATAAATATGTATGATGCTGTGTGTCAATAACACTACCTTCATTTGAGAAACATGTTTACACTTCTCCCTCACTCACTAATTCAAGATGATATAACAACACATTTGTATACAAAGTACAGTCCTGTATATGATATTTATCAACAGGTTGATGGTTGCTGCTAAATGTTAATGATGTTGACATAATCACAAACCCACTATTTCAGTACTTTGTGGCACCAATCTTACCAGTATCAGATTGGTGAAAATAAGCTCCATACCTTCTTCAAGTTTTGTCAATCATCATCTTGCTGCTTGGTAGTTATAAATGCATTCATGTGAGCACAGATAACTTCACAGATTGAACACTTTAAATAACTTGAAAACACTATATCTTTCTTAGGAATTGTGTGTCATATATTCTGAGTGACTTGAAATCAAAACTGAAATAGTTTAATGTAATATATACATTTATTCTTTGTACTGACACGTTTGTGCTAAATACAAGTATTTCATTATATTGAAATGAAATATTCAAGAACATGCCCTAGTAAAATGGTGAATGCAAATGAATGGTATTAAGTTATGTTGAATATAAACTTAGAGATATATTGTTATTTCAAATTCTCTACATTCGATTTTATATTATTGTAATGCTCTCTATTAGCATTTAAATATATATTTTTTTGTATTATCACTGATCATAAAGACATAAAATGTGTCTTGCACTTTATGGTATCTATGCAACTTTAGGGTTTTGCATAAAGCAAAAGTAAAGTATAACTTAGTAATGGCACCCAAACCATTTAATTGAGAAGGGTAGCAATGGGATGGTTATTGCTCTTCATATAAGTGATTATGTAAGATAGAAAGAGTCCAATGGTAGAGTATATTTGACGATCCAGACTGAAATTAAAGTAGAACGGAACTCACATGTAACAGAGCTTGAAAAGAGTTCTAGGGATCAGTGCATGGACAGAACAATCCCAACTTTGGATATGCAGATATTCTTTTACTTGGTATGTTTCCTCAGTAAAACATGCAATGGAATCATACTTGAGCAATCATACCAAGTATAAGAAGACATCTGTATATCCCACGGTGGTTGACGGTGGTTGTTCTGCCCATACACTGTATCCTAGAGCTGGTTTCAGGCTCTATTATATGTGTGCTACCCTTTAATAGCACTGAATACCTGTGATACCTGGGGCCAGTCCAACAGGCTCTCTTAAAAGTGAGCAGTACCACTGAGTAACATACATCATATCTTTAAACTAAGGTACTATACTATATTATTTCTCATTTCTTCATATTATCCTGGACCCACTGGAAGTGCCTATATGAAGAAGTTAGTGTACTGCCATAAGAGTACAGAGCCGACTTCATAGGCTCTGTTATGTGAGTTTTTAATTTTGCAGTTGTGTTATTCACCATATTACTTCTTGCACAGTGTTGCACTATTTGTATTGATTTTATTGTGTTTTTTATATAGTTTCATCTATCAATAACTACAGGGTGAGTGTTATGCTTAATTACATCCACCAAGTGCTCCACAGTAGTATTTTGTGATATTTGTATCTTGTTTCACTAATCACTATATATTTTTATTCTTTCTGGTATTTTAATCCATATATGCATTTACTGAAAATGTGGCCAAAATTAGCATCTTCAAACCAGCATATTATGTGATTGCTGATTTGCAAAGTAATAGCTCCTTAGGTCTTCAAAAGTTGAATGTTACTGCTTTCATTGTAACTTTGGTTTGAAGCTGCTCTCTGTACTAAGTTTCTACCAAACATAACTTAAAAAAAAAGACGTTCTCCCATTGACTTTACTTTGAACTTGGCAGGATCTGTACTACAGAGATAGTTGTTATAAGAGCTGCAGTATTGCATTCTCTGAATACAAGAGTAGGTATTGTGTTTGAAATTTCCCAGGTAAGAAGTAACTTTGTAGCTTACTGACTTCAGGTAAAGATGTGCATGTGAAGAGAGGTCACTTGCAATACTAGTCTTTTACATTAGGCGACTGAAGACTTGGCTTTTAAAATGACAAATAGATGGCTGAAGAAAAATGTCTATAGTAACCTATCACTGCTGTGGCATATCTTTGTTACAGTTTTTTACCTCCATAGTTCTTCTAGAATACTTATAAAATTATTCATCCATGTTCCACTATATATATTAAACCCTTAAGGACCAAACTTCTGGAATAAAAGGGAATCTTGACATGTCACACATGTCATGTGTCCTTAAGGGGTTAAAATAAGAGAACATAAATATAAATAAATAATGAATTTGTTTTTAAACATATATATATACACACACACACACACAAAAAACAACAAGAGATTGTGCACCAGATAACAAATAAACAAATAAGTGCGATTATTTTAAAAAAAAACTTAATGTTATATTTAATCTATAGCTGCAACCACACTTCGTATGAACCCATCCAAATAATCAAACAAAAACTATAAACTATAAACAAAAATAAAAGTGAAATGGAGTGCTTTATAACCTTAGCATACACGCATAAGCAATGGGTAAGAAACCATATGGAAGTCCTCTAATCGTGGTCCGTACATTAATCAGTATGACATGGATTATTTTGCTTGATGCAGGTGAGTCTGCTATATTTTGTAGGAGCTCTGATTCGGACATAAGGTCCGACGCTGGGGACAAAGCCTCAGTGAATCCACGATTTTAGTCTGGATGGTGTCTGTTATTTTCACTTATTAGGCTACTTTCAAATCTAATTATTTAAGCAATATTGTTCAAGGTATTATTTATTTAATTTTATAGCACTTGGATATTTCTTTTTTTTTCTTACTCTATTATTTAAATATTTATTTTTATTTTGTATGTACTTCATAGTTTTATGAGTACTACTAATCTAAAACTTAATAAAGTTTAAAAGAATTAGACTTTTGCAAACATTATGCGCACTCCATAGTGTGCCAACATATATGTCTGACATTTTAATATTTCAGCATATAGTAGTTTAGTTAAATTTAAGTTTGTGAATTTGTAAGTAAAAATTACATGCTTGGTTGCTTAGTCATATAAAGCTATCACTATAAAACCTGGACACTCCAGGCATGCATAATTTACTGCGTGATACCAAGTATTGAATGTGCTACTTAAGTAAAAAATTTCAGACTTCTCTTTTTTTATTTTTGCTTTTAGGAAAGATGATCATTATCAAAAAGCACTGCTTAACCTGTTAATTTATGTAACTGACAACACTTCATAAGTTGATAATCAAATCTTGGTTTGTATTTTTATAATATTTAAAATCTGAAATAGGAAAGAATTAACCTCACTTGCACACGCATTTACTTATATTGGCATTTATATAGCGGCAACTTATCCCACAGCACTTTAAATTTTAAAGGGGGACATTTAACAATAAATGAGACAATCACACAAAAAAAAAAAGTTACAGGAACAGTAAGTTGATGAGAACCCTGCTCGAAAGAGCTTACTGTCGACACATCATTAATTGTTATATTCCAGCTCCTAAATGCACTTATCATTTTACAGAATTAAATTGTAGGGATTAGGTATAGTCTTTTTTAACTTCACATTATACAGTAGAATAAAAACGATGCCTTCTATCATTTATTCATTGTATTATGTATCATGTGTCAGAAACTCTTGCCATGGTGCAGAGATTATAGTGCAGGTGTAGTTTTATATGGTTTTATCCTTGTGACCTCTATGGCAGTGAATTCACTTAAACATACCCTTAAGAATTATTAGTTTTTTTCCGTTTACAGTAGTAAATTTTCTAGCTATAAATTATAACTAAGTTTATATAAACAACTATTTGCAAAGCTTGGTAAAAAAAGATGCTTTTTATTAAATACTACCTCGATTAGCTCTGACTGCATTTGATTGAGTGAGGCGCTAGTCTGTTACCTTAATAATACAATATTCAGGAGATGCACCCATCTCAAAGTCTTTATAACTCCCTAATAATTGAAATCCCCTGTGCCAGGTTTAGGTGAACCCATGCTCTCTCTATGGACATAATAATAAATAGCATGGTCAGAGCTGCTCAGCGATTATTCTGTGTGCAATTGCCCTGCAAGGTAGATACAGCTTAGTGTACATAAATGATTAACCATTTAGGAAATTGCCAGCATTGTTAATGCTACACTTCAGTAAAGTAAATATAGAAGGTGTGATATTGCAAGTATTCAAGTCACGCTTACTGTAAATAAGTATAGTACTGCTGTTATTGTCATGCTTCCTTTCCCACAGTGTGACAGTCAGCCACATCATCACCCAGATGGTTAGCATTAGATTTCCCATACCAAGTTGAAGATCAATGTTAAGCATTTACAAAAAAATTAACAAGCTGTACTTTTTGATTGGTTACAAAGAAAACCGAACATTTCTATAAAAAAGTGACAATAAATGATGGATTCTCTTATTTTTCTGATACTTCAGTACTGTATATTTTGCATTGGCTTGGGCAATTGCTGATTTACTGTGTACTCTATACGTTTGATAAAAGTGAATTAATAGTTGCCAAGAAAAATATAGTTAATATTTCAAGTTTTCTAGAGAACTAAAATGGTGAGCATTTTACATTATTTACTGATACAGAGTGGAAGATGTATATAGAGTATTCTAGGATAAATATAAACTCAATTTAATGCAGGTTGCTTAAGACAGTTTACATAAAACACTTGAACTGGCTATTAGTCACAGCTTATTTTAGCCTGAATTGTGCAGTTCAGATTTTAGTTTACCTCAATCCCCTAGACAGCGAATATGCCCATACTTAAATCTGATTACAGAATACATTATATAGATAATGATATTTTTTAACTATAATGGTCTTGCTCTTACCCTAGATAGCTGCTTTAATAATGATATTAAGGGAGAGACACTTCATTCATGGCTACATGTGACTGCAGACAGAGTGAGTATTTTTATATGTACAGCGAGTTATAGCCCACTATTTAAAGAGGTATTTCTCAATCCATAATAACTAATGCAAGAGAACATCTACATTAGTCATGTTTATTGGGATGCATATTAAAGGAACATTATAGTGTTAGGAATACAACCATGTATTCCTAACACTATACACTAATCAGCCACAACATTAAAACAACTGACAGGTGAAATGAAAAACAATGATTTTATCATTACAATGGCACCTGTCAAGGGGTGGGATAGATTAGGCAACACATGAACAGTCTTTTGTTGAATTTCATGTGTTGGAAGCAGGTTGTTCCCAGCAAGCAGTGGTTAGTATCTAACAAAAGTGTTACAAGGAAGGTTAATTGATGCAAGTGGGAAGGCTAGCCTGTCCGGTCCGATCACACAGAAGAGCTACTGTAGCTCAAATTACAGAAAAACTTAATGCTGGCCACACTAACTGGATTGTAACAGTTTGTAGTAAGTAAGTGAGTGAGTAATAAGAGAGCTGTGCACCTCTAACAAATAGTGACAGTCTTTGCAATATGAGACAAGTGAATGGCTGGAATTTATTAGCCCTTGAGAGACTGTTAAACAATGAAATTCAGTATTTCTTAGCATTTACATCACTCACAAGCAGCGTTCTACAGGTTTGTTCTCCAGCAGCAAAGGGGTTATTACCTTAGCTGAGATTTACTAAATATAGAGAACTGCATTAAGTAGTGCCTCCTAGAAGATTGTTGCAATGCAAGATGGCATAAGATGTTATTGTGAGTAGAGTATATATTCATATATGTTATATACTGTATGCTATTTGGTTAAGCAAAAATATAATAATTGATGCAAAATTATATTTGAAGATTTACATGTGTGATCATTACATATTCTCTACTAGAATCGTTTAGGACCCGACATCCTAATATTCCAGGGTGGCCTCCAACCCATTACTCCTACCCTGTGTTTTTCATGGTTAGTTTTAATTGCTTTTAATAGGTTGAGTTTTAAGGGTGAGGAGTAAAGCATTATCTCATATTTTTCCACTCCTACTGAAACACTCACAGTTTGTTTTGTTCTTTTGTTTTTATGATTGACAGGTTTAGGGGTTATGCACCATCCCTAAGTGTTACCCCCTAGTGTCAGATTGGTTCCTTTTTTGTTTTAGTCTCACACAATGAAACAGGCAATTTCCCATGTCTCATTCAAAGTGTTTTACGTACCACTGACTACTAGAGCTAGGTAGACAAATATAGCAGTATCCGGAACCTAGTCTCACACTAGTATCGATAACACAGACAATCTCCTACTCAAAGTTGTATCATATGAATGTGGCAGTAGCTAGCTGGATACAGCAGATAGCTAAACATAGCCTGGTTATTGATTCCAGTGTAAGACTATCTCATACTCCTGAAAAGCAAGGATAAAAACACAGTATCACTGCTGGTCTCCTGCCTCAATACCTGCAGTAAAGGTGTCTGGAAAAATCCTGCTTGGAAGTATAGATTGTTTTATTGCTCCTCCCTTCTCTTTCTCTTTTAGGAACTGCACTCATCCATTTGAGCAGCAGACTGAGTGCTATATCAAAACAAGGGCCAGCACAATTTCAGTATTTTAGTAAATCCAAAAAGAATGTGTGAGTGTGTATAATGGATGTAGTGTGTGTATGGAATGTAGTGTGTGCAGTGGATGCACTGTGTGTATAGAAGATAAAATGTGTGTTTAGAAGAGGTATTGTGTGAATGTGAGTATGTGAGATAGAGACTTTAAGATGTGTGATTGACAAGGGAAGCAATTTGAATTGTTTTCAATTATTATATATGTTGTCATGTTCCTGAGCAGGTCAGAGAGGAGACGATTGCCAGGGTTATGGGTTGAAACTTTATTTGTCTTTTTAGACATAACAATTTACTTGTAAGAAAGAATTAAGGCAATATGCCACAAACAGGATACTTTGAGAGTAAATTAATAAAGTCTCAGATATACAAGTAGGTTTGAAGTTATTTCCAAGTATATTAGTAAACTGTGGAATGTCACACTGCAGCCAGATTTAGGATGATACAGGGTTAAAATGGTTAAATCTGGTAATTACTTTCAATATAATATAGTACAGGTTGCTTAAAAGATTATGCAGAGTTGCAGTAGTTGAGACAGGTAAATAGTGTCCAGTATAACGTAATACAGGTTGCTTACAGGATCATGCAGTGTTGAAATAGTTGAAGACAGGAGTTTCAGGAGGATTCCAGCGACGGGACACACGGAGTCTCAATAGAGGATCAGGAAGTTTTCAGGAGCTAGGATACAGGATGTTTTCAGGAGTCAGGATACAGGATGTTTTCAGGAGTCAGGATCAGAAGTTCCAGGTGAGAGAAACTGAGGATTGACTAGTGGTTAGGGAAGCCACTAGAGGTGAGAAACAGGTATTGCTGCAATAAAATAAAACAATACCCTGGTTGTCCGGATAGGATCCTGACAATATGACATATTTTATATAAAATATTTCAGTAACATTTATAGTATAGTTTGTAAATATTTACAAATAGCGTAGTTGGCAGGATGTCACTTTGTCTCTAAGATTTAAGTAAAATAAGAAATCAAGTGTGTGTATATGAATGTAGTGTATGTCTGGGGAGTGGTGTGTGCAGTGGATGCACTGTGTGTATAGAAGTAAAGTGTGTGTTAAGAAGATGTAATGTGTAAATGTGAGTATGTGACATAGAGACTTTAAGATGTGTGATTGACAAGGGAAGCAATTTGACATTTATTTATTTTTTTTCTTATTCTTAATAACCATCAAAGGCTACTGCACACTGTAATCAGAGGGTGGAGGGCTGATATTCCTCTTCAGTATAGTATTAATTGAAATTGAAACTTGATTCTTCATCAAGAGAAAGACAATGCATCTAGAAATGGTAAGGTAAATTGAATATTTCAGCTAAAGCTTGTACTGCATTTCTTTGGAAAAAAAAATGTCCTAAACTTTAGCAAACATAAGCCTGTTCTTCTCACAAGGTTGTGAGGAAAGGAAAACAAAAACAAAAACCAATGTGGCTTTATAAAAGGGTCAATAAAAAAAAAAGAATGCATTATTCAAAATATATCAGTTAGATATGTACAATGTATAAACAGACCTTGCTGAAAGACTTTTAGTTGAGCTAAGCTAGAAAATTAAAAACTAATAGTCAAAGAGTGAGTTAACCACCCATTTTTCTAATGTAGTGTTTCTAAAACACATTAACAGAAAAAAAATGTTGGTTCACAAAGATATAGGTATACTAGTTAATGAAGATCAAGTGAAGCAAGAAATATTGTTTTCCGCAGTGTGCAATAAGGAAGAATCAATGGGCACATGAGAATATTGCTAAAAAAAAAAAAAAAAAAAGAGACACTAACATTTGCTCAATTGATTAAAGCAGTGACCATACTACACTTAAGGAAAATACACATAAAATCAATAGGATATGTCTACTAAAGATTATCCACAGAATATAATCCAACAAGGGTCTATAGCTTATATGATACAAAATAAGTCCACATATATTGTCCAAATCAAAATATAATCATGTGTACATGTCATTACAATATGTTACAAATATGGTAATATTAATACAAAGCAATGTAGTAATCATTGTTACAAAGTAGCACTACTCTGTAGAGCTATTAAATAAATGGGCAAGTAAGTCAAATAGTAAGTGAGTGTGAGTAAGTGAAGCAGTTTCTTTAGAGTTAAAAACATTTTTGAAAGGTTCATAAGAGCTACTAGGTTCGTTTTCCACATCAGCACCTCTGATGAAGTGGGTCTGTTTATGTACAAGGATATTAATGTTAAATTTAAACATAGACTTTTCTTTCAAATTCCTTCATGTTGTCAAATTCAATAAAATGTTCATTGGAAAGATAATATCATGTTTCTAACATAAACAGATAGGGAGAGACAGAAATAGACAGACAGATATAGAGAAAATGATGGAATTATTTCCAAAATGATAATGCTGAACTATTCTAATGTTAGCAAGAAAAAGTATGCACAGCTATAAGCACATTTACATCTGTCTGTACTTGCACAAATATAGGACATTTCTTAACAATTACTTAAATCATGCTTTAGAAAAACTACTGAAATAAAAGGTTAACAAAAACAGAAGGCTCCATTTTCTAATAGCTATATTTATTTTTTACTTTAAATAATTATCCCAGGTGACATTTATCAATATAGATCAGTACATTCTTTTGTTGAAACCTATATCTTTAACTAAAATTATCTACGTGCAATGTTTCTGAAGATGTCCTTGAAATCTTTGGTATGTGTGAAGACTTTTAAAATACTATTTCCAGATTCGGACAATGTTTAAGATATATATAGCATGAATCTCAAAGGAAAAAAAACAGCTTTTTTTCTGCTGACGTTGTCCTGAAAGGAAGTAACTTCTATATCTGGATATTTTTCATTGTTCTGGAAGAACATTAAGAATTACTTTGTGTGTATGCTCTGCACACTGGTAATTATTAATATGATTTACAGTACACACTTAAAATGAGATTATTTTCTTACTATAAAAAAATATTAAGATACATTAAATTGTTTAATTTTACTTTTTGTTTTCAATATACCCTTGAAACATAGAAACTGTGACGGCAGATAAGAACCATTCGGCCTATCTAGTCTGCCCAATTTCCTAAATACTTTTTTTAGTCCCTAGTCTTATCTTATAGTTAGGATAGCCGTATGCCTATCCCACATATGCTTAAACTCCTTCACTGTGTTAACCTCTACCACTTCAGCTGGAAGACTATTCCATGCATCCACTACCCTCTCAGTAAAGTAATACTTTCTGATATTTTTAAAAGGACACTATAGTCACCAGAACAACTACAGCGTATTGAATTTGTTCTGGTGAGTAGAATCATTACCTTCAGGCTTTTTGCTGTAAACACTGCTTGTTTCAGAGAAAATGCAGTGTTTACATTACATTCCAGTGATAACTTAACTTGCCACTCCTCAGATGGCTGTTAGAGATCCTGCCTGGGTCATGGCTGCCTAAAATGCATCCAAACATGCAGTGTCTCCACCCTCTGCTTTCCTCATAGAGATTAATTGATTCAATTCAACTCTATGAGGAGATGCTGATTGGCCAGGGCTGTGTTTGAATTGTGCTGGCTCTGCCCCTGATCTGCTTTTTGTCAGTCTCAGCCAATCCTATGGGGAAGCATTGTGATTGGATCAGGCTACCCTGTCTATTGATGTCAGCAGGCAGTGGGCAGGTCAAAAGGAAACAGGGACAAAGTAAGAATCTCAAGACTTGAATGCAAGTATGATTTTAATATATTTATGGAGGCATGAGGTGACCCAGGTGGCTAGATGGTGGTTTTAAATCTGTAGGGTAAGGAATACATGTTTGTGTTCCTGACCCTCCAGTGCTCCTTTAAACCTTTGCCCCTCTAATTTAAGACTATGTCCTCTTGTTGTGGTAGCTTTTCTCTTTTTAAATATAGTCTCCTCCTTTATTGTGTTGATTCCCTTTATTTATTTAAATGTTTCTATCATATCCCTCCTGTCTCATCTTTCCTCCAAGCTATAAATGTTAAGATCCTTTAACCTTTTTCTTGTAAGTTTTACTCTGTAATCTATGAACCAGTTTAGTAGCCGTTCTCTGAACTCTCTCCAAAGTATGAATATCCTTCTGGAGATGCGGTCTCCAGTATTGTGTACAATACTCCAAGTGAGGTCTCACTAATGTTCTGTACAACGGCATGAGCACTTCCCTCTTTCTTCTACTAATACCTCTCTCTATACAACCAAGCATTCTGCTTGGATTTCCTGCTTCTCTATTATATTGTTTGCCTACCTTTAGGTCATCAGAAATAATTACCCATAAATCCCTTTTCTCAGATGTTGAGGTTAGGACTATCAAATATACTGTTTGAATTAATATTTGAAATAAGAATTTAAGATAGAGTGAAAACCAGGGAAGGAAAGAGGAGAACAAGGGAAAGGAAAGAGGAAAAGGGAGAAACCATAAAATGTATAGACTTGAAACAGTGTAAATGTATGATTAGTCTGACACGGGTAATATAAAGGCAAGGTAGGGTAGGGGTTACTTTATAAAAAAAATGGAAAAGGTTAGGGGAGGGGAGGAGAGGGGGAAAGAAAAGGAAAACATTTTTAAAATACAAAAAAGGGGAAAAAAAGTAAAAAGCAGCAAAAATGGATCCAAAGAAATCTTCCTCCATAGACAAAAAAGAAAAAAATAAGTTGATTAGCACGTTTTATTCACCTAAATTTGAAACTAATAAACCATTAGCACAGAGGAGATCACTTTAACCTATACTTAATGAAGAGCTCAACTCGATAAGTTCTGCTAGTAACCCTGTAGATTTGGATAGTAAAGGAGTTGCTCGTCATAGCTTGTCAATATTAATGGAGAAGCTATATGTGAACAGAACATGTTAGATCTGATGAAATAAATTTCTGCCTTAAGCACAAAAATTGAGGTACAAAATGGAGAAATTGTTTAAGCTAGAGCCGAGATGTCTCTGCTACAATCACAGAATAATTCTCTTGGGAATCAGAGAAAAGAGTTCGAGTCTAAGGCTATTGAGATAGAAAATCGGTCTTGTTGCAATAACCTTAGATTTGAAGGAATCCCGGAAGACATAAACAATTAATTACATTAATGAATTTATGTCTCAGTACATAGGTCCACAAAAATTGGCTCCATCTCAGATAGAAAGATGTCATATAATTTATAGATCAATTTATGCTACAGACTCCAGACCGAGAGATGTCATTGTCAGATTTATCAATGGATCTATAATAGATCACTTGAAGAAATTAATGAGAGCAAAACCTGATTTACAAAATGCTAAATTTAAAGATATTTAGATTTTTCCCGATCTATCCTTGGCAACACGACAAAAAAGAGCAAGCTTTAAACAAATCACGAAAAAATGTAGACAAAAAAATATTATTTATAGATGGGTATTCCTGACCAAGTTAATATTTTCACTTGGAGATCAATCTATCATCATGAATGATTCTATAAAATATTTATCTAAACTTAAAGATATAGGTTGTATGGAATAGTGGTATCCTTATAATGTCCAATATCGCAGATATAACACTATGAACTAAATAAGACTTGTGTATGTATTACCAGTTTACTGTTTTTCTTTTTTTTTTTTCTTTGATTCAGTGGGTATAGCGCACGTAGTTTTGAAGTTCTATTAATGAGATTGGGTAAATATATATTTTGATTATTGTTTCATATATAGTTGGATGTAACAACAACTTTAATTTTGATCACTTTATAAAGCACAAAAGGCAATTTTGAAGAAAACATATATTCTATTAAATGGTAATGAAATGATGGGATAATTTGATAAGAAACTTAAGTGATAATGGGAAGTGGATTTAGCACAAGTAGTTGACACATTGATATTAGATCAATTAACACTTATTTAAAATTGAATATAAACCATGTATTTAAGATTATTGAAACTTTGTAAGATTATGTTAATAATAATTAAGTATCATATTACTCAACGGTGGGATCAGTATAGTTTACTATGGTGAAATTATAGTTAATAATTAGTTTAAGATGTAATCTATTTCATTATGAATATACTGTTAATGTTTGGTTGGAGCAGCATTGGAATATTATATATACCGCCTAACTTTAATAACGGTATATAAACTTTAATTAATATCATCACCAGAGTTTATACACCCCTGTATAAGAAGGTGAATGAGAGAAATTCAGGGGACCCACCAGATAAGAGATTATCAAAGGTGGTGTAGTGTATTGAGATTGTGTATTTATGTTTTGTATTTTTATTATATTTTTTTTTAAGTGTGAATTCGCATGGGGTATCCTGTTGTGCTAAGGTGGCTGATGAGAATTATATTAGTTTACAGTCTGCAGAAAATAGAGACAATTATGTAAATAACACTTAATTATTAATGTCAATTAAAATAGCATCTATTAATGCCCAAGGTTTGAAAATATTAATGAAAAGAGGTATAATGTATAAGAAACTATTAGATGACAATATTGATGTATGTTTCATACAGGAATCACATTGGAAAGATAATACTCAAGAGCAGTGGAAATTTTTTAGATACCTAATTGTTATATGTGCAAATTTAAGGGGTAAAAGAAAAAAGAAAAAGGATGGCCATCATATGCTTGGCAGAAATTACATTTGAAACTATATATATATATATATATATATATATATATATATATATATATATACACTGCTCAAATAAAGGGAACACAAAAATAACACATCCTAGATCTGAATGAATTAAATATTTTTCTGAAATACTTTGTTCTTTACATGGTTGAATGTGCTGACAACAAAATCACACCAAAATAAAAAAATGGAAATCAAATTTTTCAACCCACGGAGGTCTGGATTTGGAGTCACACTCAAAATTAAAGTGGAAAAACACAGTAAAGGCTGATCCAACTTTGATGTAATGTCCTTAAAACAAGTCAAAATGAGGCTCAGTAGTGTGTGTGGTTTCCACGTGCCTGTATGACCTCCCTACAACGCCTGTGCATTCTCCTGATGAGGTGGTGGATGGTCTCCTGAGGGATTTCCTCCCAGATCTGGACTAAAGCATCTGCCAACTCCTGGACAGTCTGTGGTGCAACGTGACGGTGGATGGAGCGATGTCCCAGATGTGCTCAATTGGATTCAGGTCTGGGGAACGGGCGGGCCAGTCCATAGCATCAATTACTTCTTCTTGCAGGAACTGCTGACACACTCCAGCCACATGAGGTCTAGCATTGTCTTGCATTAGGAGGAACCGAGGGCCAACCGCACCAGAATATGGTCTCACAAGGGGTCTGAGGATCTAATCTCGGTACCGAATGGCAATCAGGCTACCTCTGGCGAGCACATGGAGGGCTGTGCAGCCCCCCAAAGAAATGCCACCCCACACCATTGGAGGATGTTGCAGGCAGCAGAATGTTCTCCATGGCGTCTCCAGACTGTCACGTCTGTCACATGTACTCAGTGTGAACCTGCTTTCATCTGTGAAGAGCACAGGGCGCCAGTGGCAAATTTGCCAATCTTGGTGTTCTCTGGCAAATGCCAAATGTCCTGCACGGTGTTGAGCTGTAAGCACAACCCCCACCTATAGACGTTGGGCCCTCATACCACCCTCATGGCCGTCTGAGCAGACACCTGCACATTTGTGGCCTGTTGGAGGTCATTTTTCAGGGCTCTGGCAGTGCTCCTCCTGTTCCTCCTTGCACAAAGGGGGAAGTAGCGATCCTGCTGCTGGGTTGTTGCCCTCCTACGGCCTCCTCTACGTCTCCTGATGTTCTGGCCTGTCTCCTGGTAGCGCCTCCATGCTCTGGACACTACGCTGACAGACACAGCAAACCTTCTTGCCACAGCTCGCATTGATGTTCCATCCTGGATGAGCAGCACTACCTGAGCCACTTGTGTGGGTTGTAAACTCTGTCTCATGCTACCACCAGAGTGAAAGCACCGCCAGCATTCAAAAGTGACCAAAACATCAGCCAGGAAGCATAGGAACTGAGAAATGGTCTCTGGTCACCACCTGCAGAACCACTCCTTTATTGGGGGTGTCTTGCTAATTGCCTATAATTTCCACCTGTTGTCTATCCCATTTGCACAACAACATGTGATATTCATTGTCACTCAGTGTTGCTTCCCAAGTGGACAGTTTGATTTCACAGAAGTGTGACTGACTTGGAGTTACATTGTGTTGTTTAAGTGTTCACTTTATTTTTTTGAGCAGTATATATATATATATAGAGAGAGAGAGAGAGAGAGAGAGAGAGATCCAAATAGTAGATACTTATTAGTTATTTTTAAAATGCATGATAAGATCTTTAAACGTATACGCTCCTAAATATATTTTTCTCAAAGATTTTATAAAAATTTA
>OW240917.1:78199910-78232589 GCA_933207985.1 Pelobates cultripes
AAATTTGGGGCACCGCGCGGTCAAGCTAATGCGACACCAGATAGGAGTGGTGTGTTTAGTACTATTTTTATCAGTTTAATACCTTCCGCGTCTCCTATCAGTGGTCGTGTACACGGCATTGATTTTTGTAACAGGGAGATGGAAGAAGAGGCTTGGTCGGTCCCTTTACTGCAAATTTGGGGCACTGCGCGGTCAAGCTAATGTGACACCAGATAGGAGTGGTGTGTTTAGTACTATTTTTATCAGTTTAATACCTTCCGCGTCTCCTATCAGTGGACGTGTACACGGCATTGATTTTTGTAACAGGGAGATGGAAGAAGGAGTGGGTTTGGTCAGTCCCTTCTTACTGCAAATTTAAAGCACCGCTGTCAAGCTAATGTGACACCAGATAGAGTGGGTGTGTTGCATTATTGCCATCAGTTTAATCACTGTTACGCCCCCTATCCGCTTTCGGGATGTGGAGCAAGACGCAGCAGAAGAAGAGGACTCAGCCGCAGGAGGTTGCGGAAGAGGATGGAGTAGGAGGAGTAGAGGAGGTGGCAGCCGCATCAGCAGAGTACACGCTGTAGGGCTGACACACCTGTTTTTGAAGATAACTAACTGCTATTCAATCTATAATTGATGTTTGTTTCACAGGCAGCAAAAGTGCCCTAAAACATGGCGGCTTGAACCCAAGTTGGTGGCGGATCAGTCACGCAAGTCAACAGACATTCAGAGCTAAAATACAGCAGCGTGTGGACCATTTTTAGCCCAAGGCGGCTCATCTCATCAGGCCTTTTTTAATCTAATGTATCGCCCAGTGTCAGTCCCTTCGGGATCCATCCCTCATTCATCTTAATAAAGGTAAGGTAATCTAGACTTTTTTGACCTAGGCGACTTCTCTTCTCAGTGACAATACCTCCTGCTGCACTGAAGGTCCTTTCTGACAGGACACTTGAAGCGGGGCAGGCCAGAAGTTCTATCGCAAATTGGGATAGCTCAGGCCACAGGTCAAGCCTGCACACCTAGTAGTCAAGGGGTTCATCGCTCCTCAGAGTGTCGATATCTGCAGTTAAGGCGAGGTAGTCTGCTACCTGTCGGTCGAGTCGCTCTCTGAGGGTGGATCCCGAAGGGCTGTGGCGACGCGTAGGACTTAAAAAGGTCCGCATGTCCTCCATCAACAACACGTCTCTAAAGCATCCTGTCCTTGCCGGCGTGGTCATGGGAGGAGGAGGATGACTTCCACCTCTCCCCCTGTTAGATTCCCGTTGTGCTGTGACATCACCCTTATACGCTGTGTAAAGCATACTTTCAATTTATTTTGCAAATGCTGCATCCTTTCTTACTTGTTGTAATTCGGTAACATTTCCGCCACTTTCTGCTTATACCGGGGGTCTAGTAGCGTGGACACCCAGTACAGGTCATTCTCCTTCAGCCTTTTATAATGAGTCCTCACCGCGGCACGAAGCAGCATGAAAGACCCCATTTGCACAAGGTTGGATGCCGAGCTACTCATTTCCCGTTCCTCCTCCTCACTGATGTCAATGAAGGTATTTTCTTCCCCAGCCACGTACAACACCACAGGTACCAGATAGGTGACAACGAGCACCCTGGGATGCCTGTTGTGGTTGGTCTTGCTCCTCCTCTTCCTCCTCCTCAAAGCCACATTCCTCCTCTGACTCCTCTTCCTCACAATCCTCTTCCAGCGTTGCTGCAGGTCCAGCAAGCGATGCTGATAAGGCTGTTTCTGGTGGTGATGGTGACCACAACTCTCCCTCTTCCTCTTCATGCTCATCTACGGCCTGATCCAGCACTCTTCGCAGGGCACGTTCCAGGAAGAAAACAAATGGTATGATGTCGCTGATGGTGCCTTCGGTGCGACTGACTAAATTTGTCACTTCCTCAAAAGGACGCATGAGCCTACAGGCATTGCGCATGAGCGTCCAGTAACGTGGCAAAAAAATTCCCAGCTCCCCAGAGGCTGTCCTAACACCCCGCCGCTGGCCAAATATTCATTAACAGCTTTTTCGTTGGAGCAGGTATGGCCTAACATTAGGAGTGTTGAATCAACGCGTCGGGCTGTCGCGAAATCAAGCGTCACTGGCATGTTGTTTCGCCATTGATATCGCAAAGTGAGCCATGGCCGCGGTAGGAACGCTTCGAAATGGCCACACACCTTCCTGGCCTGCTTCAGGACGTCCTGTGTTTCCGTGTACTTATGCACAAAGCGTTGTACGATCAGATTACACACATGTGCCATGCACCGCACATGTGACAACTTGCCCAACTTCAATGCCGCTAACAAATTTGTTCCGTTGTCACAAACCACTTTGCCGATATCCAGTCGCTGCGGAGTCAGCCACTTTTCCACCTGTGCGTTCATGGCGGACAGGAGTGCTTGTCCTGTGTGACTCTCTGCTTTCAAGCAAGTCAAACCCAAGACGGCGTGACACTGCCGTATCCGGGATGTGGAATAGTACCTGGGGAGCTGGGGGTGTGCCGTTGATGTGGAGCAAGACGAAGCAGCAGAAGAGGACTCAGCCGAGGAGGTTATGGAAGAGGATGGAGTAGGAGGAGTAGAGGAGGTGGCAGCAGGACTGCCTGCAAGTCGTGGCGGTGTCACCAACTCCTCTGCAGAGCCATGCATTCCATGCTTCGCAGCAGTCAGCAGGTTTACCCAATGCGCAGTGTAGGTGATATACCTGCCCTGACCATGCTTTGCAGACCAGGTATCAGTGGTCAAATGGACCCTTGCCCCAACAGTGTGTGCCAGAGATGCTATTACTTCCTTTTGCACAATTGAGTACAGGTTGGGGATTGCCTTTTGTGAAAAGAAATTTCGGCCGGGTACCTTCCACTGCGGTGTCCCAATAGCTACAATTTTTTTGAACGCCTCAGACTCCACCAGCTTGTATGGTAAAAGCTGGCGGGCTAATAGTTCGGACAAGCCAGCAGTCAGACGCTGGGCAAGGGGGTGACTTTCTGACATTGTCTTCTTACACTCAAACATGTCCTTGACAGACACATGACTGTGGGAAGATGAGTGTGAACTGCTCAAGGCGGGAGGCGGAGTGGCGGATGGTTGAGAGGGGACAAGGAGGACAGCAGTGGTTGACGCGCTGTGCTACGCTGACCAGGAGTGAGGCTGGCTGCCGCTTAGAGTAGGCGTAGAAGCCGCTTGTACTCATGTGTTGATCCCATAGGCGCTTTGTGATGTGGAGATCATGTGCCTACGCGAAAGCAGTTGTACTCTAGGTGGGTGTTGACTTCCCAATTTACTCAGTTTCTTTGGCACAGGTTGCAAATGGCATCGCTGTTGTCAGAGGCAGACACACAAAAAAAATGCCACACTGCTGAGCTCTGCAATGACGGCATTCTGGTGGTGGCAACAGCATGCGTTGATTGGCTTGCGGTCTGGCTGACCCTGGGTGCCGATGCATGCTGACTGACTGTGCCACTAGCTCCTTACGACGACCTCCCCCTGCTTCCAACTCGTCTCAACCTCCTCCTCCTCTCTGTCTCCCCATCTGAACTTTCCCCCTGTTCTTCTTCTCTTCTAGCGGACACCCACGTGACATCCATGGACACATCGTCATCATCAACCGCTTTGCTTGTATCTGACAACTCAGCAAAGGAAGCAGCAGTGGGTACAACATCATCATCATCATCACACCGCACGCCCATGTGTGTAATGCTGCCTGCCTGACATATCCTCGTTATCTGGCATCCTCTCTGGCAATAATGGTTGGCGCATCACTCATTTCTTCAAACGGATGTGTGTGAATAACTCCTCTGACATACCACCGAAGCTGCTGTGGTGCTAGTTTTGGTGGTGGCGGCAGGCGGTGAGAGAGAAAGTGGTATCTTGAGAGGTGCCTGAAGCTAAGCTGCTGAGGGGAGGATGGTGCGTCAAGGTTCTGAGCGGAGGCTGTAGAAGATTGGGTGTCCTGTGTTAGCCAGTCAACTATGTCCTCAGAACTTTTCAAGTTCAGGGTACGTGGCCTCTGAAAACTGGGCATTATTCTAGGCCAAAGGGAATCACAGCACCACGACCACGATGGCCCCTGCGGGGTGGCCTGCCTCTGCCTGTCATTTTTGTTGGGATTAGTGGTACTATGCGTGCAAGCTACTGTGAGACCAGATATGAGTGGCAATGTGCACTGGCACAGTTGTGCAGAGCACAGGCTGTAGGCCCGACACCCGCTTGAAGATAACTAACTGCTATTCAATCTATAACAGTGAAAAAAGTTTTTGGTTTTTAAATCCAAGCTTATGACACCTCAGATATGAGTATGGCACTGTAACCGGTAGAGTACACGCCTGTAGGGCTGACACACCTCGCTTGAAGATAACTAACTGCTATTCAATTCCATAACAGTGAAAAGTTTTGTTTTAAATCCAAGCTATTATGACACCAGATATGAGTGGCACTGTAAACTGGCAGAGTACACGCTGTAGGGCTGACACACCTGCTTGAAATTAACTAACTGCAATTCAATCTATAACAGTGAAAAAAGTTTTTTGTTTTTAAACCCAAGCTATTATGACACCAGATATGAGTGGCACTGTAAACTGGCAGAGTACACGCTGTAGGGCTGACACACCTGCTTGAAGATAACTAACTGCTATTCAATCTATAACAGTGAAAAAAGTTTTTTGTTTTTAAATCCAAGCTATTGTGACACCAGATCTAAATGGTGGCACTGGTCACCGTATCCACTGTTAGCGTAACACACCCGCTTTAAGGACACTGACTGCTATTCAATCTATAACAGTGAAAAAAGTGTTTTTTGTTTTTAAATCCAAGCTTTGTGTCACCAGATCTAAGTGGTGGTAATGGTCACCGTATCCACTGTTAGCGTAACACACCCGCTTTAAGGACACTGACTGCTATTCAATCTATAACAGTGAAAAAAGAGTTGTTTTTTTTTAAATCCAAGCTATTGTGACACTAGATCTAATTAGTGGCACTGGTCAGCGTATCCACTGTTAGCGTAACACACCCGCTTTAAGGACACTGACTGCCATTCAATCTATAACAGTGAAAAAAGTGTTTTGTTTTTTTAAATCCAAGCTTTGTGTCACCAGATCTAATTGGTGGCACTGGTCACCGTATCCACTGTTAGCGTAACACACCTGCTTGAAGATAATTAACTGCTATTCAATCTATAACAGTGAAAAAAGTGTTTTGTTTTTTTAAATCCAAGCTTTGTGTCACCAGATCTAATTGGTGGCACTGGTCACCGTATCCACTGTTAGCGTAACACACCCGCTTTAAGGACACTGACTGCTATTCAATCTATAACAGTGTAAAAAGTTTTTTGTTTTTAAATCCAAGCTATTGTGACACCAGATCTAAGTGGTGGCACTGGTCACCGTATCCACTGTTAGCGTAACACACCCGCTTTAAGGACACTGACTGCTATTCAATCTATAACAGTGAAAAAAGATTTTTGTTTTTAAATCCAAGCTATTGTGACACCAGATATAAGTGGTGGCACTGGTCACCGTATCCACTGTTAGCGTAACACACCCGCTTTAAAGACACTGACTGCTATTCAATCTATAACAGTAAAAAAAGTTTTTTGTTTTTAAATCCAAGCTATTGTGACACAGGATCTAATTAGTGGCACTTGTCAGCGTATCCACTGTTAGCGTAACACACCCGCTTAAGGACACTGACTGCACTGACTGCTATTCAATCTATAACAGTGAAAAAAGATTATTTTTTTTTTAAATCCAAACTATTGTGACACCAGATCTAATTAGTGGCACTTGTCAGCGTATCCACTGTTAGCTTAACACACCCGCTTTAAGGACACTGACTGCTATTCAATCTATAACAGTGAAAAAAGTTTTTTGTTTTTAAATGCAAGCTATTGTGACACCAGTGAGTGGTGGCACTAGGCACCGTATTCACTGTTAGCGTAACACACCCGCTTTAAGGACACTGACTGCTATTCAATCTATAACAGTGAAAAAAGTGTTTTTTTTTTAAATCCAAGCCATTGTGTCACCAGATATAAGTGGTGGCACTGGTCACCGTATCCACTGTTAGCGTAACACACCCGCTTTAAGGACACTGACTGCTATTCAATCTATAACAGTGAAAAAAGTTTTTTGTTTTTAAATCCACGCTATTGTGTCACCAGATCTAAATGGTGGCACTGGCCACCGTATCCACTGTTAGCGTAACACACCTGCTTGAAGATAACTAACTGCTATTCAATCTATAACAGTGAAAAAAGTTTTTTGCTTTTAAATCCAAGCTATTGTGACACCAGATATAAGTGGTGGCACTGGTCACCATATCCACTGTTAGCGTAACACACCCGCTTTAAGGACACTGACTGCTATTCAATCTATAGCAGTGAAAAAAGTTTGTTTTTAAATCCAAGCTATTGTGACACCAGATCTAAGTGGTGGCACTGGTCACCGTATCCACTGTTAGCGTAACACACCCGCTTTAAGGACACTGACTGCTATTCAATCTATAACAGTGAAAAAAGTTTTTTGTTTTTAAATCCAAGCTATTGTGACACCAGATCTAAGTGGTGGCACTGGTCACCGTATCCACTGTTAGCGTAACACACCTGCTTGAAGATAACTAACTGCTATTCAATCTATAACAGTGAAAAAAGTTTTTTGTTTTTAAATCCAAGCTATTGTGTCACCAGATCTAAGTGGTGGCACTGGTCACCGTATCCACTGTTAGCCTAACACACCCGCTTTAAGGACACTGACTGCTATTCAATCTATAACAGTGAAAAAGTTTTGTTTTTAAATCCAAGCTATTGTGTCACCAGATCTAAGTGGTGGCACTGGTCACCGTATCCACTGTTAGCGTAACACACCCGCTTTAAGGACACTGACTGTTATTCAATCTATAACAGTGAAAAAAGTTTTTTGTTTTAAATGCAAGCTATTGTGACACCAGATATAAGTGGTGGCACTGGGCACCGTATCCACTGTTAGCGTAACACACCCGCTTTAAGGACACTGACTGCTATTCAATCTATAACAGTGAAAAAAGTTTTTTGTTTTTAAATCCAAGCTATTGTGACACCAGATGTAAGTGGTGGCACTGACTGGGGAAATGGGCACAGTATGCACTGTGAGCCTGACACAGAAGCTGGCAGCAGTGGCAGACAACTAAGTGCAATTACATTACATAGAAAAAAAAACCCTAACCCTAACCTAGCTATGCTTTTCCCTATCTAATGAACAGCAGCTACACTTTCCCTCCTCTTACTAAGCATGCAGCTTGAGAATGAATCTAAAATGGATGCCTTCCAGGAGGTGGGAGGGTCTGCTAGGGAGGGTGTGCTGCTAATTGGCTGGAATGTGTCTGCTGACTGTGAGGTACAGGGTCAAAGTTTACTCAGTGATGACGAATAGGGGGCGGGTCGAACCGCGCATATGTTCGCCCGCCATGGCGAACGCGAACATGCTATGTTCGCCGGGAACCGTTTGCCGGCGAACCGTTCGGTACATCACTACTAGTTATGTAGCTCTCTTCTGCACGTTTTATAGTTCGGCAATATCCTTCTTTAAAACTGGTGGTCAAAATTGTACTAGAAACTTCAAGGTAGAATCCTACAATTGGTTTATAAATAGGCAAATTGTATTTTGCTCATATGAATTTACAATCCCTTTTCCTACATGGAAGCACCTTACTAGTTATTGCAATGGCAAACTGGCATTGCATTTTGTTGCCTTGTTGTTTTCTATAATTGTTCCCAAGTCCTTTTTATTTAATGTTATCCCCGATTCAACCCCATTTAATGTAAAAGTGGCCTGTAGGTTTCTTATTCCAAAATGCATAATTTTGCATTTGTATTGAATCTTATTTGCCTGCCCTGTCCACAATTTATCAAAATCCCTTTGTAGAGAAGTTATGTTTAGACTGTATTATCTTACCAAGTTTTATGTCATCTGCAAACACCAACAAATGACCTTCAATGCCCATTTCAAGATTATTTATGCACAGATTAAGAAAAAGTAGGCCCAGGACAAAACCCTGAGGCACTTCACTTACCACTTTTGCCCAATTTGAAAATGTTCAATTTACAACTACTCTCTGTACTCTATCTTTAGGCCAGTGTTCTATCCAAAAACACATTTTTTTTTTCTAAACCAACTGATTTCAGTTTTAATAGCAACCTTTTGTGAAAAACTATATCAAATGCCTTAGCAAAATCCAAGTAGATCATGTCCACTAGAACATCCTGACCTATATTTTTTAATTTTTCATAGAACACAATAAGGTTAGTTTGGAATGGCCTCTCCTTGATAAAACCATGTTGATATTTGCAGATATTGCTGTTCAAATAGATTTCTTGACTATTAACCCTTAACAGCACTTCAAATAATTTCCCAACCACAGATGTAAAGCTCGCAGGTAGTTAGTTTAAGGATAAAGCTTTTGAACCCTTTTTAATAAAGACATTTCATCTGCTTTACTCAAATTCTCTGGTACAATTCCTGATAAGAAAAAAGAATACTGAAAAATGAAAAGCATTGGTTAAATATCATTTGGCCCAGGCCTTTGTTTAACCCCTTAAGGACCAAACTTCTGGAATAAAAGGGAATCATGACACGTCTCACATGTCATGTGTCCTTAAGGGGTTAAATTAATTTTATTTAATTGTTGTGACACTTTCATTTGTTAACAAATCACCTGATTATTTTGGTTTATTTTTTTAAATTACTTTTTTTATCCGTCTGAGCAGCCATATTGGGTCATACTCTACTGTTTAAAGAGTGGAGCACTTATATTAAGCGCCTCACTATTTATTTTGTTAGCATTTAAGTTTTGGATGTGCTGTGAAGAATCATACTGTACAGTGTAGTAACAACTGAAAATTTAATTATTAGACTACACATTGGTAATAAATAGTTCAATATAGTCCTTGCACACTTTTGTATTTTTCAGATTCTATTGTTACCTAACCAGCTGCTGCTGAACCTAGCTTGCCTGCTGCTGTGTTTGCTCTATGCAAAACTGCAGCAGCAGGCAAGTTAGGTGAAGCTGCAGTTCATCAGATAACAGTAGAGTTGAATCCAACACGGCTGCTAAACCAGATAAAAAGTGAATTATTCTCCAAAAATATATCAATGTACATAATTTAGAAAAAGATATTATGTTTCATTAAATATAATAAACGTTTAAAGACAAGAAGTTAAAATGTGATGACAGTTGTCTTTAAGACACACATATTGCATGTAAAGTCTGCAAAATACAGATTGCATGGTAATATCGTACAGACCTTAACTTTTGGGATATTTTTGGAAACAACTTTAAATGTTAGATGAAATCATCAACACTGTTTAAAACTTCTTGATGCTATCCCATTTTGCTCCTTTTTAAGTGTAAACAGCAGCTGATATATCTTGATTCAAAAAAAATAACATTAAGGAAAAACTTGTTTTGTAAAGCAAGGGAGGACTGGCAATATTTGACCTTGGGGCCAGGTACATCAAATGACCTTTGAGTGCATAAAACCCACTGGGAACTGTTGAAAGGGAGATATCCAATCACACCTACTAGTGTTTGGTAAGTATGTATGACTACCTGTTCATTTATTCCCCATAAAATGAAATCTGAAAAATTTAATTCAATTACCAGTACCTAGGTTGTGAGTAAAACATTACAACCCAAAAATATTGTTTAAACACAGGACAAAGTTACCTATTTCTCCCATAACATCTGCTCCTTACTCCTTTTGTCTGCAAATAAAATGCACCATTATTATAAAAATAATTATTTATTAAGAACAAACTCAATAATATCAAACAGTGTATTGGCTTAACTACTGGGAAGTAGTCCAGCCAATAGTAAATAATTCCAATTAAAATGTATGTTTAATGTTGGTGTAAAAAGGCACCTACAGCCAACCACACATAATTAGTGTTTCAGGTAAAATACTACAACAGTTGTAATAAATGGCTGGAATTCCTAATTTAAAGTTACCTGTTTAACGTATCTTGGAAAACAAAAATCTAAATATTTAGAAAGTGGTGCAGTGACCAAGTCAACAGATGATGTTATAAGCATATAATTTTTCCCCCCCAAATACATATGAATTTGTGGTAAAAATGGAAAAGAGGTACTACGTTATATTACTACTATATTAACATACATCCCATCCACCTACTGTAATTTTAATCAACAAATGAATGGTGTGAAGCAATTGCCTCCCATGTCAGCCCCCTAATGATATGAAGTGTGATCTAGCCAGAAAGGGTCAATCCATGCAGGCATTATTTACTTTGAAGAAGCTACAGTCATGTACTTGAATATTATAATTAACAAAAATCACATTTGCATATCCAAAGTACAGACAAAAAGGAAAAAATAACCTATTATAGTATTTTTATTCGGATTCGGATTTGCGTAACAAGTTTCAGAAAAATCGTATTTACTGTTGTTATAATTACAGATTTGTTTTGTGTACTGCTCACTGATAAACATAAAAACTAGGAGCTTAGACGAAAATCATTCCAGTAGAGACATGCTATGTTTTGGTGGTGTTTCCCATAATTTTTTTGAAACAATACACACTTCAATTAGTGGAACATTTCAAAGTCACACCTACATTTTACCTTACCAGGGGTTTATAGACATGTCTTTTACTTGACGCCATACTAGCGAGCTGTGAAACGTATGTAGTGTATGACTCTAGTTAACATGAATTGATAGTTTTCATTTTTCGTTATGACAACACTTATATACTTATTCAAAAATATACACCTAAGGAATATGTTCAACTAATTACATCTCTGAATGTGTTTGTGTCTTACTTTGAGGAGACGTGCAGCAAATTATAGTACTACAGCACAATGGATGCAAAAAACTGTCCTACATCTTTACCCATTATGCCAAATGTTTTACTTTATTAGAAGACTGAGATCACGTATTAAATTGCATTATGATTACAGTCTGTGCCAAAACTATAGACTATAAACACGAAACAGTTTTGTTTAGTTCACAATGAGTTTGCAAAATGAGGCCAAAATATTACAAATGGAAAAACACTGAAACTCCACACTTCCAGATTAGAGATTTTGAGCTAAATAATCAAATAGTTTTCTTATTCACCAAACTTTCTGTTAAAAAATAGATCACTGTATTAAAGGAGACCTATCATTTTGATATTGGCAATTGCTCATTCTTTAAACACTTCTGAAACATTTACTGAGATAAGGAGTGTAGGGGAGGTTGGAGCCTCCATTTTCCCATGGTGCCCTGGGCATATTTCTTCCAAGATGCTATACTCATACCTTTCTCCCATTTTTGAATTGCCAAGTTAGTTGTTGGTGCCTCTATTTTTAATAAACCTCTTCTAGCTTTTGAAACTACTTGTTGTGCCACCTCATTATTGAATAATTAACGCAAGATTTCCATGCCCTCTGAGATATTATAAAGAGTATTATGTTTTATAAAGTTTTTAATCCTGAAATAATTGTACTACTCTTTCAGTGGTATTTGAAACTCCTGTATAATTGTTGAGAATGATTTAACATGATCATTTAATAGCAATTGATTAATCTGTATTACACCTTTTTGTGTCCACCCCTCCACCTGTATATCTCTAACAAAAATTGGAATATCAGTTAAGCTTCTCAACACTTTATTACCTCAACCACTCATTTGTTTCAGTTTTTGCCACTCAAAATAATGAGCTCAAGCAGACATTGGAGATTCTTGCTAATTTAACTTAATCATCTTTTTTTCCCATCCACATCAAACAACGCAGGTCCTCTAACCCACTTACTTTTGTTTCTACTGCATGCCAACCCTCTTCCTTAGCATTATGTAGTTGTGTCCGATATAAATGAAAACTAATACTTGAAAGGTAGGTGTGTTTTATATCAGGAAAAATCAATTCCACCGTCTCTACTTTTCTGCATCAATTGTGTTTTGTTAATTCTGGGGCTTTTTCCTTTCCAAATAAAATTAACAAAATCTCACTGGATCAAGTCCAACCAGGGTTGGTTCATTCTTAAAGGGAGCAAGCAAAACATATAGGACCATTTGGGTAACAAGTATGCATTGATTAGATTTATTCTCCCCCACCATGTTAATTCCACGTGTCTCCATTTAAAAAAAAAAAAAAAAAAGTATTTTTTTTGAGAGTTATTAGTATTTCTGAAAATACTTAAAAAATTAGTTTGCATTAAATCTGCAATATGCTTAGTTATTTTTATCTCCAAATATGTTAGGACATTATTACTCCTCTTAAAATTATAACAATCTTTCAACTAAAGCCTACTTCTTTTATCCATATTGAAGGTCATCACTGTTGATTTATGGATGTTAACCTTATAATTAGAAATTTGACTATACGCTTCCACCTCCTTCATTAAGGCTTCAAGCGATTTGGCAGGGTCGGTTAGGGTTATGATCAGGTTGTCCGCATACAAGTTCAAGTTCTTCCTGATTAGTGGGGAAACCTTTTATTGAGAGATTATTTCTTATATTGTTTGCTAATATTTCCATTGTCATGACATACAGGATCGGAAATAGCAGGCAACCCTGTCTCATTCCATTATGCTGTGTAAACCAGTCAGCATAAATATTAGGGCCCACCATTCTAGCTGTGGGGCTATCATATAGTGACAAGATTGCCCAGTACATCCAACCCTGGATACCGAGTTTCTCAAGCGTCTTACCCAGGAACTCCCAACCGACCCTGTCGAATGCCTTTTCTGCGTCAACTGCTAATAACAGCAGTGGAGTTTTTCCCTAGTAGCAGCGTTTATTATATCAATTATTCGTCTCGTATTGTCCGCAGCTATTCGACCTGGAAAAAAATTTGGTCTTTATTAATGATATTGTTCAAAATATCTTTAAGTCTATTTGCTAATATTGCCAATAAGATCTTTATATCAGTATTTATCAAATATATTGATCTATAGCTTTTGACCTTTGTTGGGTCCTTATCCTGCTTTAAAATTTGGAGGATGTTTGCTCTGAGCATTTTTCAAGGAAAACCACTTTTGACTATAAATTTAAAAAGTGCGAGCCAAGTGGGTACCAATTAAATCAACAAAGGTTTTATTAAATACATTTGAAAAACCATCGGGCCCTGGGGTATTCTCAGACTTAAGGTTAGAACTTATCTTCTCTACCACCTCGGTAGTTATTGGCCAGTTTAGGCTACTTTTGTGAGTGTCTGAGATCATTGGGGAGTTGTTTTTCTCTAGGTAATCCTTCAGATTATTACTACTTGGAGGGAGATTATATAAACCACTATAGCATAAATTAAAGCTTTCACGTATCTCCTTGGGATTAAGGTATTCCCCTTTCTCGTCCACCAATTTTTAAATTTACTAGAGGCAATGTTGTTGTAACGGCTACCCTAGTTGGTGAGAGGGAATCAGCCGTTGGAGACGTCCTTTTTCCCGGCAAGCTGCTGTTCAGTAATGGAGTTGCTTATTCACATTCACTGATCCAAGTATAGAGCACGGCAGAACTCTTAAAAGAGATAGGTGATTTAAGCTGCAGATTCCCTTCCAAGAATGAGACAAGGCTACGTTTTGAAGGGTCAAGAAGAACTGTATTACTTGGCCCCAAAGGGCCTTCTTTTATGCAGGTTTCCCTTACATGGGCAGGAAAAATACAGTTTTTATACATGTCCAAACTTCATAAAAACACTCTCAAAAATCAGACAAATCCATCCAGTAGATAAAAAGTTAGCTGGAAGTCCTTTATGACCGACCGCAAGCACATTTTCCTGCCCAAAACAGTTCTATAGATTTGTGCTGTGTGGCCGGTCTATTTCAGGCTGAAAAAAATGACTAAGTCCCATCGCCGAATGGGACTTAGTCTCTGCAGCTGAAAGAAAGTTCAGTATGGGAGAAGGTACAGGTCAGCGGTGTTCGCGGAAGTGTGCAGCCAATTTTAGTTCCATGAATTTGGCTGCACACACCGCTGACCGTATTTGAATGAATAAAGATGGCGCCACCACATGTTCGTTTGCATGGACAGCGGCCACCCAGCGTTCGGCAATTTACCTACAGCAGGCTCCCAACCTGGGAGGTAAATTGCCTGCACACTTCCACTTCTGGGTGGTCCGCCTGTGTGGTACTTGGTTCAGTAAGCCCCATTTACTGAACCAAGTGGGAAATAGCCAGGAACAAAGGGTTTTAACCAGGTCTGGGGACACTGGGGACACAGGCTTAAAGGGGCAGTGTCCCAAACAAGTCTGGGGACACCATCTTAAAGGGGCATTGTCCCAATTTTCTCTATGTCCTAAAAATATGCTTAAAGGGCCAGCACCAGTCCCATAAAAAGTCCATAAGCCCCAATATGCTCAGAGACTGTTCTTAAAGGGCCATACACACCCGGTCCATGGTCATGGGGGAGGAGGCTGGCAAATAGGCTCCTCCATAATCCAGGGAAGCAGGGCAATTTGTCATTTAAAGGAACAGTTACAAAAGGCATTTTGTAACAGTTGTCTCTTAGTTTTGTTGACAGTGACTTATCTGCCCGATTTCCTTTACTATAGAACTTAGATCTCAATGTATCTAATGTTCTGATATTGGTTTCTAAAAGTTTGGTATTTATTTGATTCTGTATTTTTAGTAAATAATCTGATTTCTCTTTATTGGGAAACCGTTTGTTATTTTAAACTTTTATTAATTGCGCTTGCAGAGTTGCCATATTTGCACGATTTTCTTTTTTATACTGTGCATATATACTAATAAGATTGCCTTGCATGGTAGACTTGAAAGCACACCAGTTGTTAGTGTATGACGTATCCCTAGGGTCGTTCTCTTCAAAAAAATCGTTTATCTGTTTTTGAAGTGACACTAAGTATTTTCGATTATACAGTAATTGATCGTTTAACCGCCAGGTACCTCTATTATTTTTGTTGTCTTTCATTGTCCATATATTAATGCTGTGGTCCGACCATGATATTACCTAAAAATTTTTATATATTCTAGATTGTCCAAAGAGGCAAAATTTCCCCACATCATATCGATCCGTGAATACAATAGATGTACTCTAGAAAAAAAAAAGTAAAGTCAGATTTGCCAGGATATGAAGTTCTCCACAGAGCAAAATAAATCAAATGTATTCATACAATTGCTTAAAGAGTTAACTGATTTAACCAATCTCTGATTCATTGTTTAATTTTTTGAGATTTTTTTTGTTTTTCAATTTTGGGGTTTAATACACATTTAAAATCTCCTGCTATTAAGCATATCCCCATTTTTAATAATTCAACTTGTTAAAGAATTTGTTTCAAATATGGGGCAGGAAAATAATTTGGTTGATCGATGTTTACCAGTGTATATTTAATCTCGTTTAATTTACAAATAATTAAAAATCAACTTTTGTTGATTTGCAAAAAAATGATTGCTACCCCTCTTTTTTTGTCTTTTAACTGAAACTTGAATTAAAACAGGAAATCTGGTACCTCCCCATTTAACGTTGTCTACATCCTTCCAGTGTGTTTCTTGAAGAAATCCTACCTCCAGTTTATTCTTTATCATATAGTTGAATAATAGTAATTCATTTTGAGGAGAGTTCAGGCCCTGAACATTTACATACATCATTTTAACCATAGTCTAGTGTAAGAGAAATCACCCCCACTCCCAACAATGTATTTACACATAATGACTTGGCAAAAACATTACATAAAAAGCTTAGCCATCTGGTCGAGTGGATTGACCTCACTCTTGTGTGAGAAGGGGAAAAATATCTCAAGGGATCAGCAAGCAGAAAGGAAATGTTTAATTACTCCCTTTTCCCCTCTCCCCAAGAGTGATTTAATCCTATGGGGAGTAGATATTAACCCTTCCACCCCTTGATATTTGTGCCTTAAAAAAATTGGGCACCTGGTAGGGCACGAGGTGTCCCGAGACTTCAATACCTTATCTTTATAAACTCCGTTATGGAAATCCGAAACCCGAACAGCACTCCTATAATTACCAAGCTAAAAACTTAAACATATCATTGAGAAATAAATAAATACATTTCATTATTTAATACTAATCTCCTGTCTCTAATTTCTCTCAAGCTTACCAAAGATTTTAAATAGTCATACTATTATTACATGTGTTTGATGCTTTACATGTATAATACAACCTAATTCTGTCTTTTTTTTTTTGTATTTAACAGAACTTTGTTCCTTTACAAAGGGAGTCCTATGAAAAATTATTTAATTGTTTAATAAGGTGCTTATCTAAATCCACGCCCTACTACTCATGCCAATATCAGTCTATATTACGCACTCTACATGACCGTTATTTATTCACCCTTGTCTAGGCCTACTAGTGGGTTATTGCTACTATCTTTATCTTACTCCTGTCTTATTGTCTTGTGATTTATTCTAATATTCCCTATATTGTATTCAGCCAATTTCCCAGTTATTAAAAGTGTTTACTGTTTTACATGTCTGATATATCCTACAATTCTATCGCTTTTTTGTGTTTAACGGAACTTTGTTTATTTATAACGGTGATCCTATGAAAGATTAAGTCTGTACTAATCTAAATCCAGACCCTACTATTCATGCCGTTATCAATCTATATTACCCACTCTATATAACACTTATTTATTCGCCACCATCAAAACCTGGTGGGGGGTACTATCTTGTGAGTTTCTGTAGGAGATTGTTGCTACTATCCTTGTCTTACTACTATCTTATTGTCTTGTGATTTAACATAGTACAGGGAGTGCAGAATTATTAGGCAAATGAGTATTTTGACCACATCATCCTCTTTATGCATGTTGTCTTACTCCAAGCTGTATAGGCTCGAAAGCCTACTACCAATTAAGCATATTAGGTGATGTGCATCTCTGTAATGAGAAGGGGTGTGGTCTAATGACATCAACACCCTATATCAGGTGTGCATAATTATTAGGCAACTTCCTTTCCTTTGGCAAAATGGGTCAAAAGAAGGACTTGACAGGCTCAGAAAAGTCAAAAATAGTGAGATATCTTGCAGAGGGATGCAGCACTCTTAAAATTGCAAAGCTTCTGAAGCGTGATCATCGAACAATCAAGCGTTTCATTCAAAATAGTCAACAGGGTCGCAAGAAGCGTGTGGAAAAACCAAGGCGCAAAATAACTGCCCATGAACTGAGAAAAGTCAAGCGTGCAGCTGCCACGATGCCACTTGCCACCAGTTTAGCCATATTTCAGAGCTGCAACATCACTGGAGTGCCCAAAAGCACAAGGTGTGCAATACTCAGAGACATGGCCAAGGTAAGAAAGGCTGAAAGACGACCACCACTGAACAAGACACACAAGCTGAAACGTCAAGACTGGGCCAAGAAATATCTCAAGACTGATTTTTCTAAGGTTTTATGGACTGATGAAATGAGAGTGAGTCTTGATGGGCCAGATGGATGGGCCCGTGGCTGGATTGGTAAAGGGCAGAGAGCTCCAGTCCGACTCAGACGCCAGCAAGGTGGAGGTGGAGTACTGGTTTGGGCTGGTATCATCAAAGATGAGCTTGTGGGGCCTTTTCGGGTTGAGGATGGAGTCAAGCTCAACTCCCAGTCCTACTGCCAGTTCCTGGAAGACACCTTCTTCAAGTAGTGGTACAGGAAGAAGTCTGCATCCTTCAAGAAAAACATGATTTTCATGCAGGACAATGCTCCATCACACGCGTCCAAGTACTCCACAGCGTGGCTGGCAAGAAAGGGTATAAAAGAAGAAAATCTAATGACATGGCCTCCTTGTTCACCTGATCTGAACCCCATTGAGAACCTGTGGTCCATCATCAAATGTGAGATTTACAAGGAGGGAAAACAGTACACCTCTCTGAACAGTGTCTGGGAGGCTGTGGTTGCTGCTGCACGCAATGTTGATGGTGAACAGATCAAAACACTGACAGAATCCATGGATGGCAGGCTTTTGAGTGTCCTTGCAAAGAAAGGTGGCTATATTGGTCACTGATTTGTTTTTGTTTTGTTTTTGAATGTCAGAAATGTATATTTGTGAATGTTGAGATGTTATATTGGTTTCACTGGTAATAATAAATAATTGAAATGGGTATATATTTGTTTTTGTTAAGTTGCCTAATAATTATGCACAGTAATAGTCACCTGCACACACAGATATCCCCCTAACATAGCTATAACTAAAAACAAACTAAAAACTACTTCCAAAAATATTCAGCTTTGATATTAATGAGTTTTTTGGGTTCATTGAGAACATGGTTGTTGTTCAATAATAAAATTAATCCTCAAAAATACAACTTGCCTAGTAATTCTGCACTCCCTGTATATGTGTCCAACTTCCCAATTCCACCTATTCACTTACTAACAGTTAAATATGTAAAGAGTTTGTTTATTTTTAGTGTTTCGTGCCTCACTTATATAATATACCATGGAATTCTATTCATTTCTAGTTATAGTTATTTATGAGAATACCCTAAAGCCAATATATACTTTAAGACATTCCATCTCCTTACTATTCATATCAAGTGCCGGTTACCATCTGTGTATCCCATTAATTATGTCTGGAACTCTTAGCCTAGTGCACTCTAAATTATATAAAAAAAAAAAAAAAATTCTCAATCATAGTTTCTTATTTTAATCGTTTTCTCCAAGATCTCGTGGAGAATGATAAGTCTTCGAAAATAATTACATTTTTAAATTTGTCCCCTGGAATGGTTTACTTCTCAAGACGTCCATAATTTTAGACTTGGTATGAAAGAAATTAAATTTAAGAATGACGTCACGTGAAAGAGAGTCTGATACATTTTGTGGTCAGGGGGAGACGATGAAACTGTGTAACAGAGGATCGTGAGGTGCTCCTTCCGGTATTTAACAGTTGAAATATTCCATAAGAAAGTCTCAGCTCAGTATTGGGGATGGCTCCTGGTATGTTTCGAATTCTGATGTTAAATCTTCTAGATCGGTCTACTAAATCATTTAACTTCAAGAAGAGCCAATTTGGACTTCATATCTGAGAGTGTTGTCTGTAATTGGTTGCATTTTGTATCTATATGCAGAAAATCTACATCTATCGTAGACAATGTATCTTGCATATTTTTAAATTCTTGTTTTAATTCCATAGTACTGGCTGTTATGTCTTCTTTAATGGATTTATAGAATTTATCCAGCTAGCTAGTCAGGACTTCCTCAGTTAATGGTATATACTCCTGGTCATCCTGGATAGGAAAAACTTTTTTCGGAGTTAGTGCTTCCAAATTTTCTTGTATTGCTTGTGATTTATTTTGAGAAGGAGATAAGAACCCAGATAATCCTTTTTCTGGTTGTTCTTTTTTTCTCTTTTGTTCTGATACTCCTGGACCTTTGAGGTCATGTTTTGCCTTTATTTGTTCCTTCCTCCTTTTTACTCCTTATATTTTTCCTTCCCTTTTTTCTTTCTAAAGCTGGTGAAGCTAGTAAAGCTACCACACTCAGAATTTCAAAGCTCAACACCAACTGATACAGTAAGTGATACCGGGGGACCCGGGGTAGGAGAGAAGTGAGTGAAAGGAAGAAACACCAATCTATCCTTCTATTTCCTTTACCCTGATTTGCACTGTTTTGGAGATATTTACACTTTTTAGATTCTTTTTTTTTTTTTTTTACTTTCTTCTCTTTCCCCTTTTCCTTCTCTTTTCTCTCCTCCCCCTCCCCCCTTTTCCTTTCCTTCCCCTTCTACTCTTTACACTATATTTATATGACATATCTTATGTTGTTTTCAGGACTTTGACACAGTTGGACACTGCTTATACTCCTTTATTCTTCTCTCTTTTGAGAAGTTTCACTTAGTCTTTGCTTTATTAATTGTCCGGTTGCTCATATTTCACATATTCATTTAAGAACGAGCTTAAAGTCAGCAAACAGCTATTAATCTTTCTATATACAGACAGTTCTCCGTTACCCTCCTTATCTGTACGGTATCTATTTGCAAGACTTTACAGGGTTTATATAGAATACTGTATTTATCTTTGCTGGCTTTTTCGCTTTTCTTCCATAGATACATATAGGCTCGTTGAGTACACCTCAGCAACTCCCCCTCTCCTTCCAGATTCTTATGACCACTCTTTTCACTTGGTGTATGCCCTCAGTGTATTGCTTCCTGTTCGGGTCTCCACCTCACCCATGCGGCTTTGCTTCAATGCCCAGGGACAGCTAACTTTATTCCGCTGTGTGTATCACTTGGTGCGCTCGGTACAGGAGCTGGTGGCGTTCCACGTGTACCTCCATGTTTGTCAGTCTCGGTCCCTCATTCGCCCGCCTCCCGGCATCAACATAACTACATCCTACGCCCCAATCTCCATGATCCCTACAAATATAAATCTTAAAGACCAATATATATCAAATCTAAAAAAATAGTTTCCTATATTAATTTAAAATTATCTCAGAACACTAATGAAAACAAGTAAAATTTTATGTATTCTTTCAGGTAAAATGGTGGTTAAATGGATTCACACATGGTGTTTATTTGTTTTCCTCTAAACCAAATGTCATTTCAAATATCAGAAACAATTAATACATTTGAAATTGTGTTTAGTGTATAAAACTACCTCATACTGAATGTCCATCTTTAACAAATATCAAATGGCTTGGCCCAGGGAGTTAAAAATCCCTATTGTAACTTTTTGCTCAGTGAAGCAAAACAAAAGGATTGTGAACCAATTTACATTTTCTAAATATTTTAAAATGTCCTTAAAGGACCACTATAGGCACCCAGATCACTTCAGCTTAATGAAGTGGTCTGGGTGCCAGGTCCAGCAAGGATTAACCCTTTTTTTCTGTTTACCTGTGGGTTAATCCAGCCTCTAGTGGCTTCCGCACATGGCTTCCGCACATGGCTTCCGAACATGCGCATTCAGTCGGTGACGGAAGAAGAGGGAGGAGAGGAGGAGGAAAGCTCCCGGTCTGGCGCTGGAGAAAGAGGTAAGTTTAACCCCTTCCACCCCCTAGAGCCTGGCAGGAGGGGGACCTTGAGGGTGGGGGCACCCTTAGGGCACTGTAGTGCCAGGAAAACGAGTATGTTTTCCTGGCACTATAGTGGTCCTTTAAGCACAAAAGCAAATCCAGAAATAGATATGTGCACAATATATGAACAAATTCAATTTAAAGTATATATAATACTATATATTTTGTTTGTGTGCATGTTTGCAATTTAACAGACTGTTAGAATTGTAGAACAAGAAAAAATATAAACATGAAATGAAGTTTACTACTGCAATGAAACCATGGTTGTTTATGTATTTTCTGCAACAATGACATTTGCAACAAAGGTAACTGTTACGTATAGTATACTGTTTAATGTTCATGTTTATGGATGTTTTTAAACTTAACAGAGACCTTCATAATCCCTTAAGTGACAGTGTAGTGTATTTATAAAAAGCAATGCAAAATTCGGACCTGAGTAAATCAATTCCCCTTTGAACATTTAAAAGTAAAACACTAAATATTAACTATAACATTTGACTGCAAAGTTTATTGTATGCTGTTTATCTAATAGTTTGACTTTAATAAATATTTGAAATATTTCCAGAATGCAAACCCATTTCAGGTCTTAAAAATCGTATTCATGGAATCTTAAGGAAAAAGGCTTATAAAATACACTTTATGTAAAGGTGGGCAGTGGAATATATGGATGTTTAAAGTGACACTGTAGCTTGCTGAAGTGGTTTATGTGTGGAATGTGTCCTTTTTTCATTTTACAAAAAAAAGGGTACTGTATCCCTATTTACCACAATAAAGCCTTAAAGCATATATTTTAGCAGGGCTGACTGAACAAGGATATCTAGTAAAAATATTAGATAGCTGGTAAGAGTTTCTCTATTTAAAATATATAAATAATTGAGACTAAAATAAAAAATAGGGATTGTTTTGAAAGCCATATCATTTTGTCTTTTAAAATATTTTATTAAATATAAATAAATATAGACATATAAAAACCTTATAATCTATTATAATAATATACAGCAGAGTTTATAAGATTAAAGTATATGCTTGCAATATAAATAAAATAGAATGACAAACCCTCTCAGTCTTGTAAATTGTAGCAATATCATTACTTCCAAATTCTCCCCTCTGTCTCTACAGGGAGTCCAGAATTATTAGGCAAGTTGTATTTTTGAGGATTAATTTTATTATTGAACAACAACCATGTTCTCAATGAACCCAAAAAACTCATTAATATCAAAGCTGAATATTTTTGGAAGTAGTTTTTAGTTTGTTTTTAGTTTTAGCTATGTTAGGGGGATATCTGTGTGTGCAGGTGACTATTACTGTGCATAATTATTAGGCAACTTAACAAAAAACAAATATATACCCATTTCAATTATTTATTATTACCAGTGAAACCAATATAACATCTCAACATTCACAAATATACATTTCTGACATTCAAAAACAAAACAAAAACAAATCAGTGACCAATATAGCCACCTTTCTTTGCAAGGACACTCAAAAGCCTGCCATCCATAGATTCTGTCAGTGTTTTGATCTGTTCACCATCAACATTGCGTGCAGCAGCAACCACAGCCTCCCAGACACTGTTCAGAGAGGTGTACTGTTTTCCCTCCTTGTAAATCTCACATTTGATGATGGACCACAGGTTCTCAATGGGGTTCAGATCAGGTGAACAAGGAGGCCATGTCATTAGATTTTCTTCTTTTATACCCTTTCTTGCCAGCCACGCTGTGGAGTACTTGGACGCGTGTGATGGAGCATTGTCCTGCATGAAAATCATGTTTTTCTTGAAGGATGCAGACTTCTTCCTGTACCACTGCTTGAAGAAGGTGTCTTCCAGGAACTGGCAGTAGGACTGGGAGTTGAGCTTGACTCCATCCTCAACCCGAAAAGGCCCCACAAGCTCATCTTTGATGATACCAGCCCAAACCAGTACTCCACCTCCACCTTGCTGGCGTCTGAGTCGGACTGGAGCTCTCTGCCCTTTACCAATCCAGCCACGGGCCCATCCATCTGGCCCATCAAGACTCACTCTCATTTCATCAGTCCATAAAACCTTAGAAAAATCAGTCTTGAGATATTTCTTGGCCCAGTCTTGACGTTTCAGCTTGTGTGTCTTGTTCAGTGGTGGTCGTCTTTCAGCCTTTCTTACCTTGGCCATGTCTCTGAGTATTGCACACCTTGTGCTTTTGGGCACTCCAGTGATGTTGCAGCTCTGAAATATGGCCAAACTGGTGGCAAGTGGCATCGTGGCAGCTGCACGCTTGACTTTTCTCAGTTCATGGGCAGTTATTTTGCGCCTTGGTTTTTCCACATGCTTCTTGCGACCCTGTTGACTATTTTGAATGAAACACTTGATTGTTCGATGATCACGCTTCAGAAGCTTTGCAATTTTAAGAGTGCTGCATCCCTCTGCAAGATATCTCACTATTTTTGACTTTTCTGAGCCTGTCAAGTCCTTCTTTTGACCCATTTTGCCAAAGGAAAGGAAGTTGCCTAATAATTATGCACACCTGATATAGGGTGTTGATGTCATTAGACCACATCCCTTCTCATTACAGAGATGCACATCACCTAATATGCTTAATTGGTAGTAGGCTTTCGAGCCTATACAGCTTGGAGTAAGACAACATGCATAAAGAGGATGATGTGGTCAAAATACTCATTTGCCTAATAATTCTGCACTCCCTGTAAAATTAACAATTACCTTAATACCCTAGATTTTCAGAAATCAGTTCCCATGTGAATATTAAAGGAAAACATCTTAATTAGTCTATAGTTATGATCTGGACATCTTAATCTTTGTTTTGGACTAAATTTTAAGGTTAAACATGACATATACAAGGCCCAGACATCTAGGACAAAATGGCATCTTAAAGTCTAAACATATTATCATGTATCTGGGCAAGAAATCAATGTATTAGAGAAATATTTTATGCAAATCAGTATTTTCTATTTCTTACAATTTGTCAGTTTGCAACAGACAAAGTACAAAGATTAAGGAATACAATTTTTCATTCTAAAAACCTGTAATATTTGAAAATTTTCATAACAGCAGATTCCAATAAAAATTTACAATTTTAAAATTTAACTTTTATAACCCGGCTGTTGATCAGACAACTGGTCTGTTTGCTCATCTCAGTGAAGCTAAACTCAAAAGACAGGCATTAACCAGAGCACCTGCCTTGTAAAAACTTCTTATTAGGCTGCATTGAGAAGTCTGTGATTGGTCAGCCACAGAAAGTATGGGCAAAGGAAGAAAGGGTGGGCTTGCAAAGGCTGCAGACAGCAGATCTCCAGCTTTTGCAAGCGGTAAAAAAAAAAAAAAAGCATAATTAAATGCATTCATGGTTTTATTGGGGATATGTCTACTAAACAGTGATTTGCTTTTATTATTTGGATAGTGTAGATTTCCTTTAAGGGACACTCTAAACAACAATTCCACAACATGTTGGTGCAGTGATTTTGGTACATGGCAATGTTTACATTTGTCAGTCAGAATACCTTTAGAGACATAACCCCTTAAGGGTCACATGATGGTCTATGCCATCATGCAATCTGCAGGGCTTTAACACCCTTTTCATGAATTAAAAGCAAAAGCAAAGTTAAACCCCTGCTGGTACCAGGGAGCCTCAGGTATCATTTGATACATACGGATCACCTCTATCAGCTGGTACCAGAGGTTGCTCCAGACTGACAGGTGAACTAGCTGCAACTTTCAAAGTTACATAGACCTTTAAATATTTTTAAATGTCACACCCGATTAATCAGTGGCAATTTTGAGTGTACCTCCAGCATGCCAGTAGTTAAAATACAGAAAGCCCCAAATATCTTTCAATCCCTGAGAGTCTCCTCCATCAACTGGAGCCAAAATGATTGGCCTCAGACTGACAGGTGAGCTTTGTGCAGCGCTCAAAGTGAAGGCTGTACATTTCCTTTTAAACGAAAAAAACGTGACTGAGCATGACCACTCATGGTTTTGAGTGTGCCAACAGTAGGAGGGAAACCTCACAGGTTCTGAAAAGACTAGTGATGTCTCCCTGCATGTCTCTCTGTTCAGTGATCAGTGCTGGGCTTTGCCTGCTGCTTAGCACCAATCACAGTTACTGGGGTTTGAATATGGGTAGGATTAGGTGGGGGATTATGGGTAAGAGTAGGGTTAAGGATTAGGGGTTGGAGAGTAGGAGCCTGATTAGGGGAAGAGTATGAAAAAATTTATACATGTGGGGTATAATTGTAATCAAGATCAGTAGCAGAATACAAATTTAGTGCTACCATCAGACATGTTGGGGCTCCTCACACAGCTCAAGGTCTGGACCCCAAATCTGCCCACAAGAATGCAGTGTGTATGTAAAGTGGATGCAGAGTGTGTTTGGTCAGTGCAGTGTGTTTATTGTGGATGCAGAGTGTGTATAGTAGATGTAGAGAATGTATTTGTAGTGGATGCAGTGTGTGCAGTGGATGCAGAATGTGTATTTAGTGGATGTAGTCTGTGTGTGTTTAGTGGGAGCAGTGTGTATAGTGGATACTGTGTGTGTGTGTGTGGTGGATGCATAGTTTTCATTTTATTCAACCCTCGCTGACTCTTATCTGTGGCGGCACATTACACTACCTGGTGGACCAATGGCTTTGTAAGAGCTTGTATATTGAAGAGGGGGCCCCTCACACACTATATTTTTTTTGTTTCCAGCAGTTAGAGAGAGGGAGAGAGGAACTGACAGAAACTGAAGATAGCATGTGCTGGACACCCTCTTCAATAAGCATGACACAGCAGTGGCATGTGTGGTCTGGGAATTAACTGGAAATAAAACACGTTAAACCCCCCTCACTTCCCCAAAATTTATATTTTTTACCTAGGTTCATGATAACATGGTTGAAAAGTGTCATAAAGTATAAAATGCTTAAATGAAAAGTCAAATTGCTCTTTAACGTTAAATAGCATGGGGGATGTACTTTCACTGTGAGCAGAACGGAGCTGACAGAGGAGCTGCACGGAGGAGAAGGGAGCTGACAGGAGCTGCAGGAAGGTAAGTAACAGCTCACTTGTAATGAGCCCGGCGTTCCTTGTCTGTATTATGGCAATGTAAGTTGCCATAATACAGACTGACTCGAGTATAAGCCGAGTGGGGGGTTTTCAGCACAAAAAATGTGCTGAAAAACTCGGCTTATACTCGAGTATATACGGTATATATTTAAAAAAAAATTATTTGCTGATTCAGTCAGATACTGAGGCTAATGAGGAGTGAAAAACATAATCCTATACACTTACATTTGGCAGTGGCCAGGAGCTGCTGCTTCTGTGTTCTCTCTTGGCTACCAACAAAAGGGATTCTTGCTTCTCTCATGTGGGCACTTTAACCTCCCTCTGGTTGCTATGAGCCACTGATATCCACTGAATAGAGAGGCATATAGCATGCCTCCACTTATGAGCAACATAAGAAGAGTAGGTATGCGCAACACCTACTGAAACAGGACAGATTTTAAATATGTCCTGTGTTTAAGACATGTGCATTTACTGTCAAAAAAGCTTTTCCAAGTAGACGCCAATCTGTGGGAATGGGACCTGTAGTACTGATGAAGAATTAAAGAGACACATATTTTTTTATTTTATTTTGCCACACACTGACTAGAGTATGCTATTTTTTTTTGGGAAGTTATTTTTTTTTACATAAATAAACTAATTTGTTACTGTACATTTTCCCATATTTCTTTAGCTTGCCTCCTACCACTAAGAGAAAAAATCTTAGTGATTGACAAAAAGAAATGTTGGGGCCCTTGACACACCACAAAGATGGCCTATCCCTGAATCCACCCACAATGCTGCCCCCAACTCCACCTGCAGGGTATCAGTGTGTTTGTGTATTGGATGCACTGTGTGTAATGGATTCAGAGTGTGTGTAGTGAATGCAGAGTGCGTGTATGTAGTGAAAGCAGTGTATGATGTACCAAAGAGAGCAAAACCAACCAAAAGTACATACATTCTGACATAAAGAAAACGTACATAAAGAAAACAAAAAATGAAAGTGTACGCACCCTAAAAACTGGGCTTGGGTGTTAGTTAATAAAGACCAGGAAAAGGCAGAAATTTTAAATAACTATTTTATTTCCATATATATTAATGGACAGTTGGGAGCCACTGGTAGTGATGCAGGCAATGCCAGGAAAACAATGTTAGAACCAATTCAGAAGTAGCTCAGAGGCAGGAACTCAGACTTCTGGGGCGACCATGCATGGCTATCTGGATGGCACAGTGAGAAGTGTGACAATGGCACTTGAAAAATTTCTACCAAATGAATATTTCAGCTATGAAGATGAAAAACATCGCCTCAGAGGGGGTATGATAATATTATCCAAATGTATCTGGGGCTAATACAAACTATTTTGTGCAAACAAACCGGAAAGAAGATTTCGTGTAAGGCAAAGAAAAGGTTTTTTTTACTGTAAGAACAATAAGGATGTGTAATTCTCTGCCTGAAGATGTGGTTTTATCATAGTCCAGATGTTCAAACAGCAACTATATGCATACTTGCAAAAACAAAATATTCAAGGATATAATTTTTCAATGTAGGATAATAGCTTCTTGATTCAAGGATTAATCTGACTGCCGTTCTGGGGACAAGAAGGATTTTTCCCCCTAGTTTGTTGCAAAATTGGAAGTGCTTCAAACTATTTTTTTTGCCTTCTTTTGGATCAACAGCAGAAAAACAAATGCGAGGAAGGCTGAACTTGATGGACGCAAGTCTCTTTTCAGCTATGTAACTATGTGTGTAGTGGCTAGCGGCTGTCAAGAACTGGAGAGAGCTTATAGAAGCTGAAGATCATGTGTGCTGGGCCCCCTCTTCATTATATAAGCTGGCGTGGGCTCGCAGATAATGGAACTTATGTAGAAAAGGGCCCTGGTGCAAGAACTTTTTTAGGCCCCCTTTTAGGCCTACAATGTAGATCCCATTTGTTGTACAAGTCTTAGAATGCTTTGCCAGGTGGGGATCAACAATTTACCCATCCTTGCAAGCATGGCCGTGCTGCCATAAGGCGGCACAGGAGGCCACCTTAGCGCTCACCAGCTCTCGGAGTGCAAGATTCCAGTGACCGGCACGAAGGAAGCACTCCCTCCTACCAGGCCACCTTCTGGACCCACTGGCATGCGGCTGTATTGGCATCTGAGGCACATCTGATCTCCCTGCTCTGCTCTCTTGCACGCCGTTTGCTGCGGGAGCCGGAATATGACGTAATTCTGTCTCTCAGCATCAGTAGACAGCCCGCGAGGTGCGAGGGAGCAGAGCAGAGAGATCAAAGCTTCCTCGCTGCTTTGGATGCTAATACAGCCACACGCCTCACAGCAGCCCTACTGGACCCACAACAACAGACACATGCCAGCTCACCAGGAAGGGAGGCTGGGTGGAATATTTTTAATTATAATAATATTAATAATTAGTGAGTGTGTGTGTGTCTGTGAGTGTATGTGTGTGTGTGTGTATGAATGTGTGTCCATAAGTGTGTGTATGTGTGTCTGTCTATGAGTGTATGCGTATGCATGTGAGTTTATCAGTGTGTCTGTCAGTGTGTGTTTGTGAGTGTCTATAAAATCAGTGAGAGTATGTTTGTCATTGAGTCATTTGTCATTGAGTCTGTGTGACTATCAGTGTGTGTCTGTCAATGAGTGTCTGTCAGTGTGTGTGTATGTCAGTGTGCGTATGTGTGTCTGTCAATGAATGAGTGTGTGTCAGATCAGTGAGTCTGTGTCTGTCAGTGACGTCTGTGTGTTTTTCAATGAGTGTGTGTGTGTGTGTGTGTGTGTGTGGCTGTCAGTGTGTAACTACCATAGTGTGTCTGTTGGGGAATGTGTGTGTGTCAAATCAGTGAGTGTGTGTCTGTCAGTGATGTTTGTGTGATTGTCATTGAGAGTGTGTTTGACTGCAAGTTTGTATACACTACTGAGTGTAGTGTGGCCGAGAGGAGCGGACCGTGGGAAAAGAGCTTCTGTTTCCTATACCCGGAAAGACTGACAGGAAGTGCTCAATGGGAGAGCACTCCATGTCCGTCCAGTCGGGTACAGAAAATTGATCCGCTCAGCTCGGCCATGCTACAAGAGAGGTAGGAGGCACACCAGGAATAGGAGAGAACCACTAAGGGTGTGGGGGGTGCACCAAGGGACAAGGTGGGGAGGGGAGAGAAACACTAAGGGACAGGGAAGGGAGGGGGAGGGGAGAGGAACACTAAGGTACAGGAAAGGGAGGAGACCACTAAGGGACAGAATGGGAATGAAACACACAGCAGGGCTTGAGAAGGGGAAAAAGACACACAGAGAGGCTGGTGGGAGACAGATGGGAAGAGGGTGAAAGAGACACACACAAAAAAGCTGGGAAGAGTAAACACACACAAAGGGGCTGGGAGAGAAGGAGTCACACAAAATTGCTGGGAGGAGTAAGATACACAAAATGTGGGAGGATGTAAGAGTCACACAAAGAGGGGAGATAATAGACACACAAGGGGGGTTGTAAGAGATACACAAGGGAGGTGTAAGACACACAATGGGGAAGAAATAGGAGATAAGATGCACTAAAAGAGGGGATAAGAAACACGAAGGGGTGGTTAAGAGGCAGACAAGTTAAGATGCAATTTTTTTTTTGGTGGGGGGAGGGGGAGGAGATGGAAAAATTCATCTTCGCCTATGTACCCCAAAATCCTTGCACAGACCTTGCTTGCAAGGTCATATGTAGCACTGAACAGTGTTTGTGTGTTTGAATGTAAGCACGCTTTTGTATGGAGTATGTGTGTGTTAATGTTGGTGTTTGAATGGAGGCATGGATAAGTGTGTAGTGTATACACTGCCACATCTACTGATACACACACAGACTCCTACACATACACCCACACACAGTGACACAAATACAGATACATGGAATACACATGAAAATTCACAGACACACTCAGGTACACACTGAAACACAAATAAATATACACACACACAGATACATATACAGACACACTGACACACATGTTGGTAATTTTTTTAGCCACCCTTTTGTTTCTTACATTTTGGGTGCAGGAGGGTGGCCTCTGCTTGCTGGGAGTGTTGTGTTGCTGGGTCTAGGTCTCCCTCCAATCTGCATTTCCTGTGCTTCCTCCCTCACGCATGCATATTAGCTGTGAGGAGCTGACCAATGCTCATTTCCTGCCAGCAATGCCATGATCATTTCAGGGGCCCTGTTGTTTTATTAGAGTGCAACAGGTTCCTAAAGACATATGCCCATTGGGTGCTTTATCGAGCAGTAGTTCCACTGCTGTGCAGGGCACATATACATTGCAATAATCATTATATATATGTGCACACTTGGAATGTGGGGCCCGGGCAGCTGAACCCCCGTGGACCACCAGGCCCTTGACAACTGTCATGGTTGTCATGCTCCAGTGGTGGCCCTGGCTATTGACAATATTATTTTTCCACATAAAACTGGTGGGCACATCACCAAGTGCCCCTATGGGTGAGCCTCCATTTGATTTCACAAGAGGAGGTGATCTCACAAGAGGAGGTGCAGCTGGCACAACGAGACTGAAATAAAAGTTGAGTTTAACGGCTTTTTGTTTGTGTTAGGGTATACTATCAGAATAAAAGAATAATCCAACATTAAAAATAAATGTATTTATTTTAATATTAGAGCATTCCTCCAATATTCATAATATAATTCATGAGTCTTAATGAGTCATTTTAAACAGGATGGTGCTCATTCGTATTTCCCTGGGCTCTGAGGGTTCAAGATCAGTCTTAAGCTTGGTGGGAAATACAACAGCATGTATTGCATAATATGTACAGGTGATACTCGAAAAATTTGAATATGGTGCAAAAGTTCATTTATTTCAGTAATGCAATGTAAACGGGGAAACTAATATATGAGATAGACGCATTACATGCAAAGCAAGATAGTTCAATACGTGATTTGTCATAATTGTGATATAATATATATATATATATATATATATATATATATTAACTTGTTGGTACACTCACAGGAAGGAAGTTCTTTGACTTTCACTTGCTCTTTGTCTCTCTTTCTTTTACCTTTCAGCCTGCTGACTGCTGTTTCAAGTAACTGATAGGTTCTTAATAGTTGCTGTTTTATCCACACAAGTAAACCCTCATATTCTTTTTCGGCAATCAACCAGTGTCTATTTTTGATGTACAACCAACAAAGTTGTCTTTTTCACAGGTCAATATTAGTTGATATTTTTGAAGCTCTGCTTTTAAATAATAGAGAAACTAGGAAATCAGCTGAAGTGGCGGCCTCAGCAGGTATGTTGGATGAGGACTTGGGCCCTTCAGATGCAGGACCCAGCACCAGCCCTCCTGTCTCAGCTACCCTCAGTGGGGCTCAAAAGTCTGCATATTACTACTGAATATAATTAAAAATGAAAGTTATTCAAAGATGACATAAATTTAGTAAAAACTGAAGTTCAAGTGGTCACAGACTGTGCCCAAAGCTGCAGAGGAGGATGTAGGATGTAACTGGTCTTAAGCATGGAATAACAGCTTTGGGAGAGACCATGCAAAGGCTACAATCTTCACACTTTACCCTAACCATAAAAGTGGACTTTTTAGATGAGAGGAGTTGAAAAAAGAATATAAAGATCAGAGGGATGTAATTTATCTAGAGAAACGTCCTAATTTTATTTGGCCTTTGTACTGCTCAACAAACAAACCAATCTGCTTAAAACAGAGGAGGCTAGGTCTGCTAGGTCTCCTAGGCCTCCAGTGTCCTTTCCAGTGGACGTGATCTTACGATGCCAGTCATATACAAACAATGGCTTGTTAAAAGTCTCCAAGATAAGGTACCTCTGAACTTTGTGTCAGACCATCTTATGTTCTTTTAAGATATTAACCTCTCTACACTGATATGGTGCCAATCACCCTTTACTAGGAAGCTACAAAATACTGGTATCCCATAAAGCTGGTTGACATCACAGATGTTGTTGGAGAGAAGAGAAGATAAGGAAGGTTACACCCTCTGAAGATTTTTCCATCATCCTCACTACTGCCAGCATAGAAGAGTCACATTCTGCAGCAGCAGAACCTTTGGCAACCCATACCTGGGACATCCCGAATGTTCATTCCCTCCAGAGGCCAGGACTCAGTAACCTAAACGTGATAGTTGATTACACAAGCTTTCAGATAATGCTTTATTCAAAGTTGTAAATTTTCAAATTATTTTTATATACAGAGACAGGCAGTACATTGATACTAGAGCTTCTATTGTCCAAACAAACCATTCTGCAGGAGAGTCATAGATTTGCAATATAACAATTTGTTGTCTCATTTATATAAAACCAAACTGCATACATGAGAAAATGTAAGCTGCTAGCAAAGATTTTAAATGAATGGCACTAATGAAGGCACAGAAATCACTGTTGCTGACAAATGTGGCTACACATGGTTTTTCATATAAATCCCTGCTGTGCCTATCAATGAATGAAAAAAAGTGAATAGAAGTTTATTGAAAACATACAGTCTTACAGTTTTCCTTTTAGCTTGTCTTCTTTGTCCTTTTAGAAAGAGCATTCTTACATTTTTTTTCAAAAAATAAGAACAAAAAACAAGCATATGACATAATTTAATATGTGCACATCGTGTTGTATCTTTTAAATTCTTCCAAATTTGCTCTCTGACATTTTAGATGCATAATATTATTTGTATTATAATTAGTTTTATATATCTTGAATTAAGAGTAGTAATTTTCCTAGACAGATTAATTTTTAATACATTGCTATTTTATTTAATTCCTTAATGTCTACATACA
>OW240917.1:78236135-78272856 GCA_933207985.1 Pelobates cultripes
TGAGGGAGGGGGTAATGATGAGGGAGGGGGTTGATGGTGAGAGGGGGGGGTGATGCTGAGTGATGGGGATAGCCTGCAGCAGGTATAGCAACCATGGAAGGAAGTTCATTTTAGCCACTTGAATGCAGCCCAGCCCCGAGATGTGTAGAGTCCTGCATGTCTCTCTTAAGCGTGTTCAGCATTGGAGCAAAATTCTCTGTGTATAAGTCTGCGCTATTCTTGGTTAGCCATATGCCCAAGTATCGGATTTTAGATTCCGCCCATTGGAACGCATAGCTGTTACGGAGCGTTTTCGCTCGGTTCCTAGGCATGACCATGTTTAGGAAAAAAAGAATTTAGAGAATCTTAGTTTCAAATTGGAGACTATCCATATTTATTAAAGGCTTTTAGAATGTTTGGGAATGAGATTCCTGGGTTAGTGACAAAGAAGAGGTGAGGGGGTAATGGTGAGGGAGGGGGGCTGATGATGAGGCAGGGCTGATGGTGAGGAGGGGGTAATGCTGAGGAGGGGGTGATGGTGAGGGGTAATGGTGAGGGAGGGGGGCTGATGATGAGGGAGGGGGTTAATGCTGATGGAGGGGAGGTGATGGTGAGGGAGGGGGGACTGCATACCTTAATTTCCCTGGTGGTCCAGTGGGCTCCCTGGTGGTCCAGTGGGCTCCCTGGTGGTCCAGTGGCCATCATTTCCAGTCTGCAGCTCCACAGAGCTGCAGACCATGTAATCTTGCGAGACCATCAGAGCGTTGCCGTGGTAACACACAGCAATGCTCTGATTGGCCAGTTCTCACGAGACACATGGTCTGCATGCTCACTGCGGAGCTGCAGACCGGTGTCGGCGGTGGCTGGCCAGGCAGCCAGGAGGTGCCTCGCACATCGGCGACATAACGGGCAAGCCGCTGGGCCCCCTCCTGGTGTCGGGTCCTCGGTCACTGACCGAGGACCCGACACAGTCTGCCCACAGGCGGTTTAGGCGGCCATGAGGCCCCAGCCAGCGAGAGGCCTTAGGCGGCCACCTAAACCGCCTAATTAGAGAGCAGCCTCTGGCACCCTCACACACACACTATACTACTCACAAATGCACACTACACATACACATACACGTGTTTGGGGGCTGCGTGTTTGGGAACTGTTGTGTGTATGTGTGGTTCCTATTATTATAGAAACATAGAAACATAGAATGTGATGGCAGCTCTACTCACTGTGGAGCTGCAGACTGGTGTCTGCGGTGGCTGGCCAGGCAGCCAGGAGGGGCCTCGCACACCGGCGGCATACCGGACAAGCCTCCGGACCCCCCTCCTTAAGGTATTAAATGACAACTTGGGAGGCTCTCAGGTTTCATATAAGTCGTATTCGAGCAGGAATGGGAAACGCACAGGTCTCTATATTATTATGTAACATAACATGAGCAGGATGTGCAGGTCCCTTTTTAACATGAAGTATGCATGAAACATTGCAAAGTGTCTTATAGGTTAGCGGTTTACGGTCTTTTGTCTTAGGCATGTACAGTGACTCTATCTAGCGTTTGTCGGGTATGGAAAAGAGGGGTGGGGGGAGGTGAGAGGTAGAGATGGAAGGCAAAAAAAAGGGGGTGAGGTGGGAGAGAGAATGGAGAGCCATGGCATTGTTAGGTAGGCTATCCCTATGTCAGGGCTTGTCTCTGGTTTAGGGATTGATCCCCTTCGTATGGGATGTTATGGTAAAGAGTGTAGTCAGCGGCCAGTGTGCCCAAAAGTCCATGTATTTTTGTGTCTTCTCAGCTGACTTCATATGTAAGTCCTCCATAGCCCTCAGGTCCTCCATCTGAGTGAACTAGTGTGAGCGTTTCTTTGCTTTTCCAATATTGTAGGATTATCTGTTTCGCTACATTAAGGATCCTAATTGTGATTTTTTTTTTTTATCTATTGCTCGTTATTGACGAGTGATGTAGGAGCATCACAGCAGGTTCTAAGGGAGGTGGCTCATTGGTAAACTCTTTCAACATGCCGTGTATTCCCCTCCAGAAAGATTGTATTTTATTACACTCCCACCATATATGCAGCGCTGTGCCTACCTCAGCGTTGCATTTCCAGCACTATGCAGGGTGCTCCGGGTTCATCCTGTGCAACATGTTGGGAATGGAATACCAATTAGTGAGCAGTTTGTAGGCCGTCTCCTGGGTTTTACTGAATATGGAGCATTGGTGTGTTAGGTAACATATTTTCTCCCAGTCCCCATCGATAAAACTTGCGGTTTAGGGATGTTTACCATTTCCCCATGAATTTCAGGGATTCGATTTGGATTGTGCATTTGCAGCATGGAGTATATAAAGGACACACTGTCAGGAAACTGACAGGGATCCAATACGCAGAGTGCGCACAGAAGGAGGTACGTATACCGGACCTAGAATGGCCGGACTAACGTAAGGACAAAGCAAGAATAGTCAAAAGGTAAGCCGAGGTCAAGGGAGCCGGAGGACAGGTAAGCGAGATACAAGCCGAGTCAAAGGAGAGGAGAGGACAACAGGACAAAAGACAAGCAAGGGTCAAAACCAGAAACACTAGATAAAGAACGCGCTGAGTGACTAGCAAGCTAGAACCACGACAGGGCAATGAGCAGTAGTAAAGGTTTCCTTTAAATACCCTGTACCTAAATAGAGACCACGCCCCCAAAAGGTCCGGAATAGCGGTTCCCGGCACTTTATGCAAATGCCGACGTCATGACGTCGACGCTAGCCGTCGCGTCATAAAAGGGGGAGGAGCTAGCGCGGCCGGCGCGAAAACGGCCGGAAATATGCCGAAATGCTAGGGGAAGGGAGCCCCTAAGCAGAGAGGATGTCCTCCCTGGATACATCACCAACAGGTACCCTGACAGTACCCCCCCTTCTAGAAACGCCCACCGGGCGGATGGGACCTGGCTTAGAAGGAAAACGAACGTGGAAGGCCCGTAGAAGACGAGGAGCATGCACGTCTATACCAGGAACCCAAGACCTCTCTTCTGGACCATAACCTTTCCAGTCTATGAGGTATTGCAGCTTCCCCCTAGAAATACGAGAATCAAGGATGGACTTGATGATATATTCCTCCTGACCATCCACACGGACCGAGGATGGAGGAGTAGAGCGGGAGGAAAATCTGTTACAAACAAGAGGTTTCAATAACGACACATGAAAAGAGTTAGGGATGCGTAGAGTAGGAGGTAGATCCAGCAAATAAGAAACCGGGTTGATCCTCCTCAGTACCCTGTAAGGACCAATGTAACGAGGAGCAAACTTCAAGGAAGGAACTTTCAGGCGAATGTGTCTGGTACACAACCAGACCCTATCCCCCGGAGAAAAAATAGGAGCAGGACGTCTACGCCTATCAGCATGTGACTTAAACACCGCGGAACTACGTTCAAGAATTTGTCGAGTCTGATCCCACAACTTTCTCAGGTTGGCTATATGAATATCAACCGACGGTATACCCTGGGAAGGAGACACCGACGGAAGAACAGTAGGGTTAAAGCCATAGTTCAAGAAAAAGGGGCTATTATGAGTGGAACCACAAACAAGGTTGTTGTGAGCAAACTCCGCCCAAGGAATCAGACCGACCCAGTCATCCTGGTGTTCAGAAACAAAACAACGTAGATATTGCTCAATTTTTTGGTTAGTGCGTTCGGCTGCTCCGTTAGATTGAGGATGATAGGCCGAAGAAAAATTCAGTTTGATGCCCAACTGTGAACAGAAGGATCTCCAAAAACGGGAAATAAATTGGGAACCCCTGTCTGACACAATCTCATTGGGAATACCATGTAAACGGAAAATTTCTCTAGCAAATATCACGGCCAGTTCGGGGGAGGACGGAAGTTTAGGCAAGGGAATGAAATGAGCCATTTTAGTAAACCTGTCAAGGACCGTGAGTATAACTGTATGCCTATTGGAAGCTGGTAGATCAACAATAAAATCCATAGCCAAGCAAGCCCAAGGTTTGTTGGGAACGACTAAGGGCTGCAATAAACCACAAGGGAGATCCCGCGGAAGTTTATTCCTGACACAAACATTGCAAGCCTTGACAAAGTCTTCCACATCCCTACGTAAACCGGGCCACCAGAAGTCTTTTGAGATCAGGCAGTAAGTTTTGTGGATGCCGGGGTGACCAGCGATCTTGCTATCGTGGAAACAGCGAATAATGTCCACTTGGAATTTGGGAGACACGAACAAGCGGCCCACAGGAGTACGTTCGGGAGCAAGAGATTGTTCGTTCTGAATATCAGCGAGCAATGGAGAGTGTATCTTGACATTGGTGTTGGCGATAATATTGACTTCAGGAATAATAGGGAACAAAGTATCCTCAGTAGAGGTGGTAGGTTCGTGCTGACGTGACAAAGCGTCTGCCTTAGTGTTCTTAGAACCAGGCCTGTAAGTAAGCACATAATTAAAGTGTGTAAGGAACATAGACCAACGTGCCTGCCTGGCAGATAATCTTTTGGCCTCCCCCATATACGATAAATTTTTGTGGTCAGTCAAGATAGTAACTGGGAGGACGGTGCCCTCTAACAAATGTCTCCATTCCTTTAATGCCATAATGATAGCTAAAAGTTCTCTATCACCAATGTCATATCTCCTTTCAGTGTGTGACAGTTTCTTGGAAAAAAAACCGCAAGGGTGCAGCGGCTTATCTAAACTTTGTCTTTGGGATAACACTGCGCCTATCCCTGTTTCAGACGCATCAACTTCAAGTAAAAAGGGTAGAGAGGTATCAGGATGAACTAATACAGGTGCTGAGGCAAAAGACTGTTTGAGCGTTTCGAAAGCAGATAAAGCCTCAGTAGACCAGGTTTTGGTATCGGCTCCTTGTTTGGTCATATTAGTGATAGGAGCGATAACAGAGGAGTACCCTTTAATAAAACGTCTGTAATAATTAGAAAATCCAAGAAATCTTTGTATGGCTTTGAGTCCCTTAGGTAAAGGCCAATCTAAAATCGATTTTAGTTTGGTCGGGTCCATCATAAACCCGTCTTTGGAAATTACGTAACCTAAGAAAGTTACCTGAGACTGGTCAAAGCTACATTTTTCCAATTTACAATACAATCCATGTTGTAAAAGTTTCTGTAATACCTTTCTGACTTGTCTATGATGTGAATTAATGTCTCTAGAATGGATTAGTATATCATCCAAATATACAATTACACATTCATGTTGGAATTCTCTAAGAACTTCATTGATCAAGTCTTGGAAGACGGCCGGGGCGTTACAAAGCCCAAACGGCATTACGGTATACTCATAATGCCCGTAACGGGTATTAAATGCTGTCATCCATTCATCTCCTTGTTTAATTCGCACTAAGTTATATGCTCCCCTTAAGTCAAGTTTAGTAAAAATACTCGACCCCTTTAGTCTGTCAAAGAGTTCAGTAATCAAAGGAATAGGGTAAGCATTTCTGATAGTAATTTTGTTCAATCCCCGATAGTCTATACAAGGACGTAAGGTACCGTCTTTCTTTTCTACAAAAAAGAAACCCGCCCCCGCCGGAGAAGAAGACTTTCTAATAAATCCCTTGTCTAAATTCTCCTTGATATATTCCTCTAAAACTAGTTTTCCTTGGTGGATAGAGGGTATACCGTACCCCTGGGAGGCATAGTACCAGGGAAAAGTTTAATAGAACAGTCATAAGACCGGTGGGGAGGTAAAGTATCCGCCTTACCCTTGTCAAATACAGATTTGAGGTCTAGATATTGTAATGGTATCTGAACGTCTGTGGATTGAGAAGTGTTAGCATAAGAGTTCACGGGGCAAACAGAAGTAACTCTCTGCAGACATTCTTTCCTACAACCCATACCCCAAGAAACGATTTCTCCACCCTCCCAGTCAATCTGAGGGTTGTGTCTCTTGAGCCAAGAATATCCTAGAACCACTGGGACTGCCGGGGAGGAAATTAACAGAAGGGAAATCAACTCTTCGTGGAAAATACCAACAGTAAGCTTAACGGGTTCGGTCTCATGGAATATTACTGGTTCAGATAAAGGTCTACCATCTATGGCCTCAACGGCCAAGGGTGTATCTCTCAATTGGAATGGGATACAATGCATATTAGCGAAAGTTTGGTCTATAAAGCTTTCTGCTGCTCCAGAATCTAATAATGCCATCGTAGTAATAAACCCCTTTTCCCAAGCTAGAGAGACAGGAATCAGAAGCCTAAGGTCTTTTTTATTATGCATAGAGGACAGTAATGAAACACCCAAGGCCCGTCCTCTAAGGGAACTTAGGTGCGAGCGTTTCCCGGACGATTAGGGCAACTGAGACGTAGGTGACCTCTCAGCCCGCAGTATAAACAGAGACCCTCCCTTCTTCTGTACTGTCTCTCAGCCTCAGATAAGCGAGTATTACCTATTTGCATAGGTTCTGGTGGAGTAGGATTATAGGAGTCAGGGTTCTGAAATGAGGGAGCGAGTCTTACAGGAAGTCTAGTAACTCTTTCCCGAGTGTTCTGCCTCTGTCTCATGCGTTCATCTATTCTGGAAATGAAGGATACTAAATCCTCTAAATTTTCCGGAAGTTCTCTAGTGGCAATTTCATCTAGAATTTCATCAGACAACCCATTCAAGAAAACATCCATAAAAGCTTGTTCGTTCCATTTCACTTCTGCTGCCAATGATCTAAACTCTAGAGCATATTCTACAAGGGTCCTATCTTGTTGTTTAAGGCGTAACAGGGATCTGGCCGCATTAATCTTCCTCCCTGGGGGTCAAAGGTTCTTCTAAAAGCCGTGACAAACGCAGTGTAGTTGTAGACTAAAGGATTGTCATTCTCCCAAAGGGGATTGGCCCATCTAAGTGCTTTATCTATTAGCAGGGTTATAATAAAGCCTACCTTAGCCCTGTCAGTGGGGTAAGCCCGGGGTTGTAGTTCGAAATGTATACTTATCTGGTTTAAAAAACCACGACAAGCATCAGGCGAACCCCCATATCGTAATGGTGACGTGACATGGGAAGATGCGCCTACAGTGGCTACTTCCAAACCAGTACTTAGCGAGTGGCTAGCAGTGGAACGTATTTCTTCAGACTGGGTACTGGAGCGTGTCAACAAAGTTTGTAACGCTAAAGCCATTTGGTCCATTCTATGGTCCATGGCCTCAAATCTGGGGTCAGGAGGACTAGCACCTGCAGGATCCATCATGGCCCTGTCGTAATGTCAGGAAACTGACAGGGATCCAATACGCAGAGTGCGCACAGAAGGAGGTACGTATACCGGACCTTAGAATGGCCGGACTAACGTAAGGACAAAGCAAGAATAGTCAAAAGGTAAGCCGAGGTCAAGGGAGCCGGAGGACAGGTAAGCGAGATACAAGCCGAGTCAAAGGAGAGGAGAGGACAACAGGACAAAAGACAAGCAAGGGTCAAAACCAGAAACACTAGATAAAGAACGCGCTGAGTGACTAGCAAGCTAGAACCACGACAGGGCAATGAGCAGTAGTAAAGGTTTCCTTTAAATACCCTGTACCTAAATAGAGACCACGCCCCCAAAAGGTCCGGAATAGCGGTTCCCGGCACTTTATGCAAATGCCGACGTCATGACGTCGACGCTAGCCGTCACGTCATAAAAGGGGGAGGAGCTAGCGCGGCCGGCGCGAAAACGGCCGAAATATGCCGAAATGCTAGGGGAAGGGAGCCCCTAAGCAGAGAGGATGTCCTCCCTGGATACATCACCAACAGGTACCCTGACACACACCATGTGGGAGCGACTCTGGATCAATGCATGTCTGTTCAAATAATGTGGGCGCACGTTTCAGTGCCTGCCCCTGTGGTAGTGTTTTGAAAAGGCTTGTCAGCTGTTTGTATTTGAATAGTTGTATAAAGGTTGGGCATGATTCCCCTAAGATGTTGGAGAGAGTTCTCAGCCCTGTCTCGGGATGGAGGTGGTGTAATATGGGCAGTGGGTCAGTGAAGAAGTCTTTATATGCACTGGCGTCAAGGCCCAGTTGGAAGTTAGCGTTGTGCGTCAATGGGAGTAGTGGTGATGGGTATGAAGTAAGGCTGCTCCACCTCGCTATCATGTGCCAGGCCTGTATTATAGTGTGTGTATATATGGGTGCGTCCACTGTTTTCCATAATATTTGCACTTTGTTTTTCGACCAATAGACTATCCGCAGAAGATGGCATGCGGCATAATAGATAAAGAAATCTGGCAGTACCAGACCTTGGGCTGTGTAAGTTAGTTGTACTTTAGTTGTACTTTAGTCGAGGTTTTTTCCCATTCCATACATATTTCCCTAGTGCCATGCTTAGGGAAATGAAGTAAGACTGTCACGGTTCCACAGGATTCTGTCGGCGTGGCCACACAGAAACACAGCGATCACGTCGACAGAAATAATTAATACTTATCTTGCTCGCGGCAGACCAGTACCCAACCTCCTTCCATCCCGGTCCCCAGCGTGTGCGGCATTCCTAGAGACGTCGGCCGCTGTGGTTCCAGTTTTAATGGGGCTAAAACCCTTGCCCACATTAAAGATGGTGTTTACGTGCGTGCAACATCACGTCATTGACGTGCACGTACGTTTTGGTGTCAGAGGCTACATTCAGCCAATTACAGCTTTAGGAGGGTTATTTAAACCGAAATAGCCTTTTGATCAGTGCCCTCTCATGGTTTCCCTTTGCTGGTGATCCGAGAGTGTGTTGCTGATTATATTATCCTGGTTTTTGACTTTGGCTTCATTTTGACTTCCCTGATTTCTGGTATCCTTGACTTTTGGCTTTCCTTCATCGTTGTGTCTCATTCTGTATCCCTGACCTCGGCAAGTATTTTGACTATTCTTGGGTATGTTAAGTTCAGCCATTCTAAGGTCTGGTGAGATGTTATCCTTAGTCCTAGGTGTGATATTATTTATACGTGCTGGATCAACTAGTAACCCTGACAAAGACATCGGGATCAAGATGGGGATAGCCTGCAGCAGGTATATCAACCGTGGGAAGAAGTTCATTTTAGCCACTTGAATGCAGCCCAGCCCCGAGATGTGTAGAGTCCTGCATGTCTCTCTTAAGCATGTCTCTCTTAATCTTATTTTCAAATTGGAGACTACTCCATATTCATTAAAGGCTTTTAGAATGTTTGGGAATGAGATTCCTGGGTTAGTGACAAAGAAGAGGAGGCCATCTGCATATGTTGCGATGTGTGGTCCCTTTTTCTACCCCCGTGATGTCCGGATTTCATTGTACCACTGTCAAAAATGGTTTGAGAGTAAGGGCAAAGAGCAGTGGAGATAAGAGGTATCCCTGGAGGGTGCTTTTGTGGATAGTGAAGGGCCCCGTTCACGATCACATGTGCCTTGGGCTGCCTGTATAGCACTTCTATCAAGCCCCTCATGTGCGGTCCCAGCCCCAGGTGGGACAGCACCTGAAACATGTAAGTCCAGCTAACTCTGTTGAAGGCCTTCTCAGCATCTGTAGAGAGTAGGAGAAGGCCTCCACGTCTGGGCAGCTTCTCGTGTATGAATGTAGTGCCCTGATAGTGTTATCCCTTGTCTCGCGGCCCGTTACGTACCCTACCTGATCTGGATGTACCAGTGAAGGGAGATGTGTTTGTAATCGCGTTGCCAGGATCTTTGCCATGAATTTCAGGTCACAGTTGATGAGGGAGTTGTGTCTGTAATTCCCACAGTACTCTCTGTCCTTGCCCTCTTTCAGCAAGATTGTGATATGTGCTGTCAGAGATTGTGTGGGTACGTGTTGGCTGTCTCTTATAGAATTATAACAAGCTAGCATTGGTGTGTAGAGGATGTCAGCGAAGCACTTATAGTAAGGTAGTGGCAGGCTGTCTGGACCAGGCTCTTGCCCGGCTTTGAAGCCTTCACAGACTGTGTCAACTCCGCTAGCGTGATGGGTTCATCTAGAGAGTCAGCTACGTCCTTGTCAAGTGATGTTGAGGTGTCTGTCTTTAAGTAAGAATGTATCGTGTCCCGTAGGCGGGTTTGGCTCTTGGTCATCTGATGTTGCAGGTGGGAGTAAAGATCTGAGTAATATGTTCGTATTGCCTCTTGGATTTTGGTTGGTAAGCAATGTAAAACCCCTGTTTTGTCATGTATTTTGTCTATGTATGTGATTGGTTGGCGTTTAGCAAGCATTTTTGCCAAGAGTTTTCCGCTCTTATTGCCGTGCAATGTAAAAAACGCTTTATGTCGTAATGTGTCCCTGTGGTGTCTCACTTGTAAAAGCTTTGCCTGGTGCATCAGGTGTCTGTTGTATTTGTTGGCTTTGTCTATCTTTTTAATTTCTTCTATGATAGAAGTAATTTGCACCTCAGTTTGTCTTTTCAATTGTGCGCCCTTTTGTATGAGATGGCCTCTCACTATGCCTTTATGTGCTTCCCAGACTACTGTGGGTGTCATCTAATCCAGGGTTTTAATGGCGAGGTATTCCCTCAGTATCATACTCATGTCAATAAGTGTGTCAGGCAGGGAAAGCATGTATTCGTTCAGTCTCCATTTTGTCATTTTGTGTCTCTGTAAGGGTGGTGCAAGCGTAATTAACACGGGTGCATGGTCAGACCAAGTAGCAGTTCTGTGGTAGGCTTTGTTGACCAATGATAGGTGGTGATGGTTTACAAAAAAGTAGAAATGTAGGTGTTGTGGGGGTGCGATAAAAAGGTATAATCCTGTTCACCTGGGTGATGGACCCTCCAGCAGTCAAGCAGTTATGAGCATTTGAGAAGGGTTTTGATCAGGGAGAGGTGTTTCGACGGGACATGAGGTACTCCTGAGGATGAATCCCATTTTGGGTACAGGGTCAGATTAAGGTCTTCCCCTAGTATTAGTAGTGCCTCCGAGAAGCTCTCCAGCTTTCAGATCATTCACAAAAGGAATCTGTAGTGCCTCTATTTGGGTGCGTATATGTTTGTAAATGTGTATGTTGTCCCAGCTATTGTGCCCTTTAAGAACAGGTATCTCCCCTCCGGATCCGTTAGAGCCGCCCACTCAGTGAATGGGACACTCCTGTTCATCAGACACTCCACTCGATTTAATTGTGCAATAGTCACTGTGATATCCCATCCGGAAGTGGTGGTTTGTCAATTTGGACCTAGAATCCTCCCTAAAGTGAGTTTCCTGTATGTATACTATGGAGGCTCTAGCAGCATGAAAATCTTGTAGGGCTTCCGAATGTTTCTCAGGATTATTGAGCCCTCGGGCGTTGATAGTCAGTATAGTGAGATCTGCCGGTGCTAACGACATGGCCTGCTTTGGGAAAGGGGAGAAAAAAAAAGAGAAAAAAAAAAAAAAGGCGGAGGGGTGGGGGTTGAGGGGAAGAAGGTGTTTTGCTGTAGGTGAACCTACACCGTGGAAGGCACTGTCTAGGTACGAGTGTCAAGGGGCAGTGAATCTCCTGTCCACCAGTAAACTAGGGTTCCTGCAATCCCAGACCAGGACGCTCAATCCTGTGGAGGAGTCAAAGGAGGTTAGAACCTCTCAGGTGAGGTCATTGGGGACCACTGTGTATAGTCGCAAATTCTACTTGGTCAGAACCACTACTCCCCATAATGGCTCTATATGCGGGTATTCAGCCAGTGTGTTCCTTGCTATAAAAATCATGGCCCATAGGCCCCATAAACATAATGCGTGTCATGGCAAGTATGTAACATTGAAGAAAAAGTGGCACTAGAAAAAGTGCAAAGGCGGGCTACAAAATTAATAAAAGGAATGGAACATATCAGCTATGAAGAATAAATTCAAATCTCTTTCATTTAGAGAAACATTGTCTGAGAGGGGATATGATAACATTATACAAATATATTTAGGCCAATACAAACCATTGTGTGGAAATCTATTCACAAACCGGACTTTACATAGGACACAAGGTCATGCATTTAGACTGGAAGAAAAAAGATTTTGTCTAAGGCAAAGAAAGGGTTTATTCACTGTCAGAACAATAAGGATGTGGAATTCTCTGCCTGAAGAAGTGGTTTTATCAAAGTCCATATACATGTTCAAACACCTCGATGCATACCAGTGGCGTACTAAGGGGGGGGCGGTCCGCCCCGGGTGCCAGCCGGGTGGGGGGTGCCATGGCCAGCCCCGCCGCCCCCCCCCCATGCTGCAGCCGCCCGAGCGCTCTGTAAAGAGCCTCAGGCGGCTGCAACTTTGCCCGGGCGGTGCGTCCATGAGCCCGCACCCGCCAGCTGGAAGCTGACAGGAAACCACCCCCCACACAAACCCACAACACACCCCAAACCCACCCAAAAAAAAAAAATGAAAGAAAAGGGAGAGAGAAAAGGAGGGGGTGAGAGAGAAATTGGGAGGAGGAGAAGGAAATTGGAGCGGGAGGAGAGATTGAACATTCATCACATACACACACAATGCACCCTTGCACACAGAAAAACACACAGGCACACACACACAAGCAATGCAACTCAAGCATACACACAATGCATCCCTTTACGCACACAGAAACACACAATGCATTCATTACACACACTCAATGCACCCCTTACACACATTCAATGCATCCCATACATACACAGAAACACACCTTGCAGTCCTTACACATACAAACACAATTTCACACAATGCATTCCTTACACACATATCAGGACATCCCCCTACACACTCCACCCCCTGTGAACAAACTCATTGGTGGAACATGAAGGTGGACCCTGGGACCCAGACCTTGAGCTGTGTAAAGGACCCCCAAAAAATGGAGCTGCTTACCGTTCTCCCAGAACATTGATTTTTGTGACCACAGTTACAAACCACCTCCAGAGAGCCTGTTCTGCACCAGACCAGTGGAGCCAGACTGCAGCTAGAGCCCACCATCATCCTCATCTGGTTGTAAGTAGGCAATCTAGTATATTATTCGTGGCACTAAGCTCTAATTTACCTCACATTAAAGAAACACTATAGTCCCCAGAACCACTTCAGCTTAATGTAGTGGTTCTGGTGTCTATAGCCTGTCCCTGCAGGCCTTTTAATGTAAACACGGCGGCACTGCAGCACTGGCGTTAGTTAACATGGCAAATCATATGGCTGGGGCATTGTGATGTCACATGGGGGGCGGCAAACTTTACTTTTGCCTAGGGCGGCAAAAATCCTTGTACCGGCCCTGGCTGGAGGGGGCTGTGTGAGCTGTGGCCGCACAGTGTCCCATGGTAGTTAGGGTGCCGTGCGGCCAGTACAGCTCACTCAAGCAAACAGCTGATAAACTGGCCGCACGGAGGAAATGTGTATGTGTGACTGTCTGCCTGTGACTGTCTGCCTGTAACTGAGACTGTCTGTCTGTAACTGAGTGTGTGACTGTGTCTGTAACTGAGTGTGTGACTGTCTGCCTGTAAATGTGTGTGTGGGGCTGCAGGGATTTTGTAGAAGGGGGTGGGGGTTTTGTATTGGGACAGGAGTCTTTATAAGGGGGGATAAGCAGGGGATTTGTGGAAGGGGGTTGCGGGGGTTTTATAGATGGGGCAGTACAGGATTTGTAGAAGGGGCAGGACAGAGGTTTTGTAGGAGGGGCAGGGCAGGACAGATACTGCCGCAGTGACAAGGTGGGGACCCACTCGGAGAGTCAGCATTCTTAATTGCTTGAGATTCCCTGTGTGTTTGCCTATAATTGAGCCTGACATGCGGCATAGCAAGGAACAGTGTGGAGCAGCTGGGGAGCTCAGTCTCTATGCGGCCATCTTACTCAGCCTCCAAGCCATGCCCAACTTCTTGGTTCTTCTGCCAACTCAAGTTGTTTTATGTGTCACTAACAAGCAGCATACCTCCCACATTTCAAATGGACAAAGAGGACATGGCCAGGGTCAGGAATGTTCTGAGAAATTTTAGGTTACTTACTAATGGCAATTTATCCAAATAAAATTTAATTTTAAGCAAGAACAATGTACACATGGTCATTTCAAAGCAGAAGTATTTTAGTTTAATTACACATTAATGTGAGTATAAATGTTGTGGACTTATTTTATACACTTTCACACACCAACAATATGGACCTCCTAGAAAAGAAGGAAATTAGGATAGAAAAAAGGGACAGTGGGACCGGAACGTGAAATTGGGACTGTCTTTTCTAAATATGGCCACTTGGATGGTATGAAGCTGTAGCAGTACTGCCCATTACGTAGGTAGATACATCAATATTTTAAACCTTGTTTCATAGTACGATAAATGACACGTGCAATCTCCTATCTCATACTCAAAGTTGTTTCAAGTGCTACTGACAGACAGTATCTATAGTGCTATATAGGGAAATACAGCAGTAAGCTAAACCTAGTCTTACACTATGATCAATGTCCTAGGCTGCTTCCACCTCCCACACAGATATAACAAGTTAAATTGCAGAGTATCACTACTGGTCTGTCTCCTTCGAGAGCTGGAGTCAGGGTGTCTGAAAGAATCCTGCTAGAAAGTATAGTTTGTTTTACTGCCTCTTCTTTTTTCCCTCTTTTTGGTGAGCTGTCACTTGATCTGTGAATAGAATCAACATTTAGTGCATGTCCACCATCAATCATCTTTTGTGTTTGTGTTACAGCCCACATGACTGGGCAGACTTCTTGTCAATCATTGTAAACTTAGCTGCTCAGAAAGTTGCCTCCTCTCCATTCCATTGCCTTTTTTTATGTCAACAGGAGCAGCACTCTGAACCACAAATCCAAATGAACATGTTGTGCATTGTACAAATTGTTTCCTACAAAATTCTGGCATGTGGTTGTTCAGAAATTGGATCACCAGATTTGCACTAATTGGGACTAATTGCAGTTCAGAACAGAAGGAATCTCAAGGTCAAGTATTTCTAGGGACACGCGAAGTACAAAAAGCACAATTCTTCTCTGTGAGAAGCAATGATGGTGCATGGTAATTGCGGATTGATGAAGAGTAGTAATGCAGCACATATGCTGTAAAACCCTTCTGCTTCTCTATGAGAAGCATGTTTAAAGGCTTAAGATATTGATTTTGATGATCTCACAAAAGGTGGGGGGCCTGCAGTGCCAAGACATGGACAACACTTGATTAAAGTTTTTTTTTATTTTAAAACTGGGGCAACAATATTCTAAACATGCTCAGGAACACTCTAACATTACATATATACAATTGTACTCAAAATTATTCCACCATCATTGAAAATCAGGTTGCAAATTGTTTTATTTGCAATTAACAAATTAACAAAAGCAATTGAAATAGCTAAAAACAACACTTCAAATGGTATTCCCAAAATCAACAGAAAATGCAACTTATGAGTTCTCCAGTTTCAAAATTATTCAACCCCTTCATGGCAAGCTTTAGAACTTAGTAGAGCACCCTTTTGCTGTTATGGCCTGCTGCAGTTGATATGCATAGCAGGGACATGTAGTGCCTTTGCTAACTTTTTGTATCATGTTCCTTGTTTGTGAAATGTGATAATCTCTTCTCTTAACCCCTTAAGGACCGAGGACGGTTCAGGACCGTCATCGGCATTTTTGCGTTGCCGACCGATGACGGTCCTGAACCGTCCTAACGGTCAGAGCTACTTACCTGATCGCCGTCGTTCCCCCGGCGGCGATCAGCGTGGCTCCGGTTGTGGGGAGACTGCCTGCAGCCCAGACGGTCTCCCCACGGCAGATTAGGACCCCTGTGGCCATGTGATCGCTTAACACAGCGATCACATGGTCACAATGGGTGTCCATGTGTCTGCCTGCAGGGGGACTGTCTGTGCTGACAGGCAGTCTCCCTGCTAGTGTAAAATAAAAAAATAAAAATAAAGTTAGTGTTAATAAAAAAAAAAAAAAAATTATATATGTGTATATATGATATATAGACATATATTATATCTATATAATATATGTCTATATATCATATATATAATGTCATACTAAGTGTATTTTATATTAATATGTACTTATATTAATATAAAAATACACTTATAATTAAATTACACACGTATATATATAATATATATAATAACTATATATATATTGTGTATATATATATTATTATAAAATATAAATAATAAGTAATTTAAATTAAATAAATTTTTTTTAAATAATAATGAAATTTTTTAAAAAATTATATAGCTATATGAAATTGTATTCTAACTGTATTTTAAAATTAATATATATATATATTTATATCAAAATACACTTAGAATGAATTTGTATATATATCTATGTATATAAAAATAAATAAAAATAATAAGAAATATACATATGTCCATATACAAAATTACATAAATTATATAAATGCATATATATTTAAATTCTACGTGCGTATTTATGTAATATTTTTACATAATTCAGTAATTTTATAGATTGCAATTTGAGGGACCTGCCTGCCAACCCAGGCCGAAATTTCAGAGAATTTAATTTGCTAGCACTGTATTTTACCCTGTAACGTTCTATGACACCCTAAAACCTGTACATGGGGGGTACTGTTTTACTCGGGAGACTTCGCTGAACACAAATATTAGTGATTCAAAACAGTAAAACATATCACAGCGATGATATTGTCAGTGAAAGTGACTTTTTTTGCATTTTTCACACACAAACAGCACTTTTACTGATGATATAATTGTTGTGATACGTTTTCCCAGTTTTTAAACACTAATATTTGTGTTCAGCGATGTCTCCCGAGTAAAACAGTACCCCCCATGTACAGGTTTTATAGCATTTTTGAAAGTTACAAGGTCAAATATATGGGTCAAATATTTTTACATTGAAAATGGCCAGGTTGGTTACGTTGCCTTTGAGAGCGTATGGTAGCCCAGGAATGAGAATTACCCCATGATGGCATACCATTTGCAAAAGAAGACAACCCAAGGTATTGCAAATGGGGTATGTCCAGTCTTTTTAGTAACCACTTGGTCACAAACACTGGCCAAAATTAGCGTTCAATTTAGTTTTTTTACTTTTTTCACACACAAACAAATATGAATGCTTACTTTGGCCAGTGTTTTCGACTAAGTGGCTACTAAAAAAGACTGGACATACCCCATATTGAATACCCTGGGTTGTCTACTTTAAAAAAAATATGTACATGTGGGGTGTTATTCAGAGATTTATGACAGATAATAGTGTTACAATGTCACTATTGATAAATTTTTAAAATGTATGTTTTGAAACCGCAATATCCTACTTGTACCTATAGCCCTATAACATGCAAAAAAAAGCAAAAAAGCACGTAAACACTAGGTATTTTTAAACTCAGGACAAAATTTTGAATCTATTTAGCAGTTTTTTTCATTCGCTTTTGTAGATGAGTAAAAGATTTTTCAAGTAAAAGTCAAAAACATGTATTTTTTTTCAATTTTTCATCATATTTTTTTATTTTTTTTAAATTAAAATACATGAGATTATATAAATAATGGTATGTAAAGAAAGCCCCTTTTGTCCTGAAAAAAACAATATATAATTTGTATGGGAACAGTAAATGAGAAAGCGGAAAATTACAGCCAAACACAAACACCACAAAAGTGTAAAAATATGCCTGGTCGCAAATGTACAACATTGCAAAAACAGTCCAGTCCTTAAGGGGTTAACTTTGTGGACCATTCTTTTGACTCAGCCATATTTCTAACATGCAGCCAGGTGTTTCAAGTGTTCTAACTCAAGCACACCTGGTGCAATTAATGAAGTTCTTGATTAGTTGCATCAGGTGTGCTTGAAACAACACTTGTTTTGCATATTTGTGCTGTTTTGAGGGATTCTATTCACAGGGTTGCATAATTTTGAGACTAGAGATGTCATTATAAGCTGCATTTTCTGTTCAATTTGGGGAAACCATTTGAATCATTTGTTGTTTTGAGCTATTTCGATTGCTTTTGTTGATTTGTTCATTGACAATAAACCTAATTTTTAATTTGGGTTGAATAATTTTGATTACAACTGTACGTGAATAATGTTAGAATATTACATTGTTTGATTGTTGTCATTTATTTTTCTTTCTTTATTATTTCTTTTTTAGTTAACTCTATGCTCAATATCAGAACACAGTGTGTGCATTATAGCTTGTGTTTTATGTTTGTTGTGTGCCAGAATATTTAACCCCTTAACCCCTTAAGGACCAAACTTCTGGAATAAAAGGGAATCATGACATGTCACACATGTCATGTGTCCCTACGGGGTTAAGGGCGGCGGGCGTACTATTCCGTCCTTGGGGATCTGGTCCTAAATGCTGGCAGACGGCATAATGCGTCGACGCCATCCTTCCCACTTACAAGATCTCTGGCGATCTCCTGCCGGCGATCACGATGGGGGGACTTGCGTGGCATCCCAGGCAGTCCCCCTGCAGCTGATCTGGCCCTTTCAGGCCATGTGATCATGATGATGTTGCGATCGATCACATGGACGGCATGGCTGACCAAAGAAGTGCCTGCAGGGGGCTTGCCTGACAGTCCCCCCAGTGCCTGTAAGAAAGTTTAATAAATGTTTTAAACAGTTTAAAACAGTTTTTAAGTACATTATATGTACTGTATATATATATATATATATATGTCAACATTGAAATAGCTGTTTAGTGGATAGGTGAGTGCGCTGGATCTTGTGTATAATTTGGCCCCCAGCAGCAACCCATTTATGCATGTTCAGGTGAGTGCAGCCTCCCCCCCATTTCATATATATATATATATATATATATATATATATTTGGGAGTCTAGCCAACTCCTTGGTTTTGCACCCCTCCCTTTCACAGGTGCCTCATCCCACTCTCAGGTTCCTATTTAGCCTTGTACTACAGAGAGCCCCAGATGGAATCTTTTCCCAAAGTAGGTGGGTTAATCTCATAAGGCTGTTAGCGTAGGACCTGCCAAAGTTGGGGTACATTGATGTTGTGGCAGACTTATGCAATCTATGATCATATAATGTAACTAAACTTCCATTATTTTTGCCTAGATTAGTTGGCCAAAATTAGCGTTAAAATTAATTTTGTGCAATTTTTGCACACAAACAAATATGAATGCTAACTTTGGCAGGTGTTTGTGACTAAGTGGCTACCAAAAAAGAATGGACATACCACATTTGTAATACCTTGGGTTGTCTACGTTTGCAAATAGTATGCCATTATGGTGGTAATTCCCATTTCTGGGCTACCATTTGATCTCAAAGAACACAACCAGTCTGGCAAATTTCAATATGTATAAACTGAAAAATGTAACATGCTAAATTTGACCCTATAACATTCCAAAACATCATAAAACCTATACATAGGGGTTCTGTTTTACTCGTGAGACATTACTGAATACAAATATGTGTACTTTATTGCAGTAAAAAGCTAGCAGTCCTGGTGTGGACATTCATACCAGGCTGACTGGCAATAATTCAGGTGGACAACCCTTTTCCTGGGTGGATCTGCCCCTTTGAGCAACGTCACTGATATGATTTTGCCCCCCTTTTACTCTCTCCCATTGGCATTTCTAAATGAGGGATACCAAAGCTGGGAGGTATAGAGCTTGTCATAATACATTGTGCACTGCAGAATTTGTTGGCACTTTATAAATAATAACAATAACAATAATAAAACAATAATAAAATGTAGTCATATCCCCATGCATTAGATATAAACCAGGCGTCTCCAAACCTGTCCGGATAATATGCAATCAGATCTCCTATATTGGATATAACCCTGCAAACCGATTCGGATAATGAACAGGCTACTTGAAATAGATACAAACCAGTCAGTTTCTACGCTTGTCCTGATCACGTGCAGTCAGAACTCCTGCATTATATATAAACCCAGCACTGCCTGTGCTTTTTCTAAAAAAATGTGTAGCCAAATCACCTACATTAGTTAATAACCAAGCACTGTATGAGCTTGATAATTCTGAAAATGTCCAACCAGATCCCCCACATTAGCTTTAAACCCAGCTCTATCTGAGCCAGTCTTGAAAATGTGCAGACAAATCTCCTACAAAGACCTTAGTCTGTCATTCTGCCATTCAAACTATTGCCAGCATTTTTGAACCTATGTCTGAGATAACAGATAAGCCAATCTGATGCAATTCCTTATAACTACAGATAAAACATTTGTTTAGAATTTGCATTAATCTTACATTTTTAATTCACCTGGATCTTAATTGACATTCCTTAAATTAAGTGCTATTTGAACCAGTGAAATTCCAGAAGAATAAATAAAACCGTGTAAAGCAATAAGCTTTACATAGCGATAGGCTGAAGAGCTTTCTATCTAAGACAGTTAACTGTTTTAGCTTTTCATTCTATGCATAATGCTGACCAGAGAGGGCGCCAAAATCACAGTTCAGCTAATACACTGAGAGTCCTTAGGCTGGTCCTGGCACTTGGTGTTCCCTATCATTTGCCTTATTCTATGACTTATTCTTGCTGCCAATGTGTTAATTGCTCATATCTGCAGGGAATTTCTCCAGTTGACTAGTATTTGAGACATGATTTTCTGAAGAATATAAAAAAAAAATAACTCTCTCTCTTTTTTTCTCATTGATCCTTATGAAAGCAACAGTTAATAGCATATCATCATAATATAAGTGCAGCTAACCAAACATAAGTAGAATATGTTCATCAGTTACAAAGAATGAAATGTGGAATAAACCCCAACTAATGTCCTGCATCTATTTTTTTTTACTAGAACATTGCATCTTTGAAATATCTTTGAAACAGAGTTATTATAATCTTGGTTCTGATAACATTTTGTTCACTGGCAATTCCCCCCTCTTTCTTCCCTCCCCCTTCCTCCCCCATGTATTGTTTACATCAAGAATTTATAATCAACGTCATTCCTCTTTCTAGTTTCACTTAACAACCTTAAACACAGCAAGTCATGTGTAACTTGCAAAATCTTTATTTCTGACCACAGGTAAGATTATGGTATATTGTATACTGTCTTTAATTCTATAAGAAACTATCCTCTGATATTGGTTAGAACTCAGTATAAATCTCTTGGGAAATAAATAGCTGATGCAAACTTGCCTGTACAATTATTACTGTAAGTTAATCAATTTAACTGATCATATTCTATACAAAGAAAAATCCACTGCCTCTCTTTATAGCTGAGCTCTCTTTGCATATGTAACAAGAAGGCTGTTGCTCATAAATCAAGATTTTTAGCAGCTTGAAATGGTTAATCTAGGAGGCTGCTGGACTTGCAAATAAGCCTATACTTTAAATAATGTGAAAAATAAGGCTTGCAATGCATTGGTTAATCAGGAAATATCATGGTAGCAGTACATATCTCTGGAGGAACAGTGCTGCATCTGCCAAGTTGCAGAAATGCACAGATCCAGAAATCCTTGCAAGCTAGTATGGATGTGAAAAAGGTAGTTGGAGGCACTAGGACCTGGGAGCCATGGGAAAGGAAGCATTGGTTTTGACACAGAAGAGAAATCCCTTCAGTGCTGGCCCAGAGAACAGAATAGTGAAGTCAGTCATCTGATGCTGAAGGACAGTAAAACAGGAAAGCAAGAGAGAGAGAGAAATAGCTTCCTCTTCAGAAGAATCCACCTTGCATTCTCCACTCTCAACTCTTCTCTCAGCATAACCTTCAAAAAAAGGGACCCTCCCCTTGGAGACTTTATTATTTGTGCATTTGGTGGCAAGGAAAGCTTAAAGGGACAGCTTTGTGTGATCAAAGGCAGCACTTGTGTATATGTGTGTTGAGGAAGGGGGTGAGAGATTGGAAGAAGCCCCCTGCTAACCCCCCTCCACCTCCTCCAGTGCAATGTATCAGCGCTAATGTTTTGCTCACATAGAACGCCAATGTAGCAAAGAGAGAGTAACAATGACCAAGGAATGGATACACTTACATCCCCTGCTCTTCACTTTGAAAATATTTGTGTAAAATTTGCCGCATGATGCTGTCCAGGGAAGCAGATTTTTTTTTCTTTAGGATGCAGCAAATTCTCTGATTTGTAGCGAATTCCAGAAAGGATATAAATAGTAATTGAGTGCAGACCATCGCTATTTCAGAGCGATCACAGGGAGGGGTGGTCTCCCTGACCGACCAGGATTACCTGTCGCTTAATATTCTCTGCAAGTGATGAGAGTGAATTGTCTTTTACATTTGTAAACATTTTCATGCCTCTTAAACCACCTCGGATAATGAGCCTGTCAAAGACTGCCTGGGTTTGGAAGAAAAGGCTGACTTTAGACTAGGAGCCGGGAGACTAGATCTTACAACTTCCACATCACTTTCCCACTACATGGACACAATACTGGGGTGGGCGCCGAGGACAAGCAGGTAGGATCTCCTGATGCTGTACACTTTTTGCTGGTCATGCTGGGATAATGTAGTTGTGGTGGATGCCTGAAGCTGGTATCAGTGTGCTAAAGGATTATTAGCCAATAAAGTGCCATTTATGGAAAAGAGCCTCATGTCACAAGTTTATCTTGCACCTCCAAAATGCCTTTATCTAAACACCATTATTTCATCATGTTCTCCATAGAATTATTAAACTTAGTCTTTGAAAAAAAAGAAAAAAAGAAAAAAACTGAATGTTCTTTTTCTGCAGCGTAGAATTGGCAGTATGAGTGAATAACTGATCAGAACAGCCAGCAGAGCCCACAAGCACTGTCTGGTCCGGATTAAATTGCATTTGGAATAAATGTGTAGAACCGTTATTATCTCTTTCATAAACTGTTCTCACACCATGCATTACTACTTTGAACAGCACATATATATTGCAAAGGCTTATTTTATCATAGTGTTACATAATTATATAAGTTGATGTTCATTCATTATAAAAAACAATGTAAGTGAAACTATAGCATGTGTTGCTTGCCATAGTGGCATTTAAGAGGTTAACTGAGCCACTTGGTTAATGCAATTTAATGGAGTGTTGCTTCAGCTTAATTTGTGATAAGGAGGGTAGTCTCAGTGAGCTGGTTGATGCTAAACATTAATGAGAACCTATAATAGAAGGACAGAGACACAAGTGAATAGGTGATGCAGAAATTACACAGAATAATTTATGGATATGTGCCCTGTAATCATTCTGGAAATTAACGTTTTCTATATAATATGTAAGTTAAGGTGGCTGTAATACTTTCAATATTTGTACATACCACAGGTGGCAGTAATATTCATTTATAATCTTTGGCAAGGTCAGTAATGCTGAGGTAGTCATTTACTTGTTGCATTCTGTTCACATCAGTCAAATGTAACTTCCAGTTCATGAAGAGTACAGTATGGTTAAAACTTAGCTGCATGCCTATTCTTCTAAAACAAATATGCTCCATACATGTTGTAGACCACATGGGTCTTGAATGTTGTTTGAGCCAATTCTGATAATGTTTATAGATCCCGTGGATACATTGTACCAGTAGTGAATATACAGAGGTCTAAAGAAATCAGTTATATAAAACTGACATATACACCAAAAGCTAGCCTGAGGTTTGTACCCTGTGAAACTCTCAACATAATTTGTGTTATTTTTTTTTCCAACATATGTTTATTAATACGCGGGTTGTATTCCATATAGTTTCCAGATAAGTATGTCAATTTCTTATGTCTGACATTGCTCTCATGTAACTCTATTATAGTGCATATATACCGTACACTTTGTTTTTCTATCAATGCCAATTTTTTTTATTAATAATCTTTCAAGTGACTTTAGTTTTATTATAAAGGTGTGTGGTAGATGAGAGGTTTTAAAAGGTTGGGAAAAGTTTCTTGTCATTAGCGATCATATTTCGCAATGAATCAATTAATATAGCACTTATTTATTACTGACATACTTTTGTGGCTCTTGGTGAAAGTGTGCTGTAAATAGCAGAAGAGCTGTGTGCATGGATTACACCTGCTTATGAAATAAAGTAGGTGGTCCTTGCATACCCATTCATAAATAATGGGATATTCCACTAAAGCCTAGTTGGGGTAATTGTGCACGTGTTCATGATGAAAAATAGTGTATTTGCACCACCAGTAGTGATTGGTTCCATACAATTGCTCCAGTGCATGAAGGTACCGCATTCTGAGTCAATTAACAAAACGAGTGGTAAACAAGAACACTCCAATTTTATATACTTCTATACAAAAGATACTTACATAATTATTTTTTAGTTATTTTATTTTCATTGATTACACTGGAATTGAAAAATTTCCACTTACATAGCTCTAAAGGATTGCATGATTTATAGAAAAAAAGAATACAAAAATTTAAAAGGTGAAAAAACATAATCTAGCATGTAACCAATTTTCACTGCTTTATTGTCACATATGTTAGATGCTTGGTACTTATTTTCATTAGAAGTTCTGCAACTGAATAACTCCCTTCTAACACACACACGCACAAACACTTCTATAATTGAAGACATTAATACAGTTTCCCTCTGGGTATGCATTAAAGTAAAAATTGATTGGTGCCACACTACCCAACCATGATGTTCTTCAGCAAATCAGCCATAAAATGCAAATATTTCTGTCCGCTATTGTGAAGCCACTTCAATCTGATTTTACATTTAATATCATATCAAAAACAATCTGGTGGGGGCGGGACTTGACTGGCATGGCGAGCGGTCGCATGCAGCATGAGCTCCTGGAGATTTCTTCAATTATACTCTCATAAGCGGACTCTTGTAACGCAAATCTGACACCAGAAGACCCTGCTGTGACCCTACCACCCCAGGGCTACTAAACTGGCTGCTGGCTCCTCGTCAACTGGTCAGCATCTCACTGGAGCAAGCTTGAGTCCTAGTTGCGGCCTACCACGCGACACAGGAGAGAGGGAGGCGGCCGATCCCTCTACCCACAAACTACTGAGAACGCCCTGGTGAGATACCCCGATTCCCCCGCCTGCCGGTGAGGGACATCCTGGCACCTCACGCTGCATCCCTACCCCCGGGGCTGACCTGCACACACAGTATACCCGCCAGGGCTCAGACTCGGCACCCCATATGGAGACTGGACATAACCTTGAGGGGTAAAATCGGAGCCTAATGGAGGCTTTCGACCACATCTGCACAGCATTTTGGGAGCGGATCAGACTCCATGCAGAAACAGCGGCAGCCCTCTCCTCACAGAAGGCAGACACAGCCACTCCAAAGCACGGCATGCTGGATGGGAGAGATGAACCCCCTAAACAGCAGCGACATTCATTTGATCGTCCGGAAATGAAAAGTAGGGGTAGACAGGGCCCACAGCACAAACAATGCATCCACACCCTACAGAGGAGTCGGAAGAGGCGCCCGCGAAACTTGACTCAGAAGGTTTTTGGCAATAGCATGTCTAACATTTACACATATAGCTTGACATTGCCCCAGTAGTCTAACTTGAAACATAAAGGAGGCACTTATGAAATATAGTGACGTGTTTTTGTAGAATGGATATTTGAGAAAATCTCTATCACACAATTAGCAAAATGGCACTTTATCTTCAACCACAGATGAGGAAAATAACACATACTTTTTGTTTTTCCAAGTAGTTCTAACTTTGGAACCAAAAGTGTTCCAATGAAATTACATTCGTATTATTTTCTAACAAAAGAGCTAATTCCCTTCAATCAATCTTCATTATGAAAATAAACACATTCTTACTGTACTGTATGTTAAAAAGGAGTCTTAATTCCTTCCCTAACAAGATTTTTCCTTACACAGATTATGAGAAAAGGCTGGCTTTTTCGAAGGAAAAATACACAGATTCATTGGAGATTGGGATCAAATTAATTCAGAATCAAAGAATAATATAAATCAGTTGGTATAAATCTATGAACTGATCTTTGCTTTTCATCTTCCATACTTTTCACCCTCCATAAAATAGCTGATCTGACAATATTTAAATCTACTGAGAACACCTTTTTTTGGGATTATAAAAGATTTTTGAAAATTGGCTTTGATTCAACTTCTCTAAATAACAGCCTTTTATAGAGGCCCAACAATCTCTGAATCAATAGCTTACCATGATTTTAATTTCTCAAATAACAATCTATAAATAGTTTATAATTGTCATAAGTATAATAATGTTTATAAATGTTCTATGCCAAACTTTACATTTCTAAAATCACATTATAAAAGGATACATTTTAAACATAACATTATAAAAATGAGGGTATGAATTGTGCTGTAATTCAATGTGTACATATGAATAACCTGTTATTTAGTGATAAATACAGCATCACATCACTTTGCATAATATTAGCATAATCAGATTGTAAAAACAATTGGAAAATATGATTTGGCCAAAGTTACTAATGCGCCTTGGATCTGGAGAATTATTATTTGAATTTTTTTATTGTAACCCTAACCTGTATTTCGGTTTGATTTCTCATTTGGCATTGGATTTAATTATTGGAGAACGGTTTGGTAATTAGGATATTTAAATAGAAATCTCTTGAATAAAGCATGGTTTAGTAGAAATATGCAATCCTTTGTAGATGTTATAATTAAGAAATGCATTCAATTTAATGGCTCATTTTTGATATGTTTCCAGGCTAGACAATTGCATTTATCATGATCCATATCTGAATACAGAAGTGCAATTAAAGCTGATTGCCAATTGGCACAACATTGTGAGATTTTCTGTTTATAAACAGTAGTATTTAAGACAAAATATTTGCTGAAGACCAAATTATGAAAGAAAAACTGGAGCTTGTTTCTAAAGCAATATATAGGAATTTATAGATTGATATGGTAATGTTTATTGCATGGCAGAATTTTTTAAAATGTAAGAAGCAGGTGAGGTGGGACAAGAGGAAAATTGACTTTGGTGTTTGTATGTACTGAGTGCTTTTAAATAATTTAAGAGGAACACAGACAGGAATGCTGCTTGTACAATGTCATAATGGGTAGCCACAATGAACTATCAGTAAACTGTTTAAGCATAGGATAGGAATTAAAGGTTGACCCAGTGCTTATACCCTGGTTTAGTTCAGTATTGGTTTACTTGGATACCAAGATTTATTTGCTATTACACACAATATACTAAAAAAAAGATTATTGTTTACAGTAACGTTTATATGGCAAAATTGGGTAAAACGCCTCCATCTTTAGGTCAGTGTAATTGGACTTGTCTCTAAGGAAAGCAATTGCCTATATTTCAACAAATATTTCCTTTAATCAAAATTCAAACAATGTCTTTTAAACTCTTTAACCAATTATAAATTAATTCTTTCAAACTCTTGCTGCAGCGTTTGTTGTTGTTGTTGTCTTAATATTAACTTTAAAAAAAAAAAAATGTAACCCCCCTTCAGTTTTTATTGTAATACAATACAAATAAACACACCAGTTTTTTTTTGTTTTGTTTTCTGTTTGAGAGCAGTACAGACTGTCCTGCATACCATATAACTGATCATAATCAACATGCTTTGTTGTATTGCCATCAATTCTCCTTCTTGGATCAAACGGAGAGTAGGATATAAAGCTCAGGATATCACATATATCAAAAAAGGAAGTCAAGCTCTCTAATAGTAAAGTAAAAATGTTCACTATTATATTGTATTCAGGCTTTTGCAGTTTACAACTATAAATAAATAGAAAAATCTATAGAACCTTTTATTTTAAAATATTTCTCAAATTATTACAAATTATAAATATGTTCATCCTCTAATAATTCATCAGTGTAAGACTATACATGATATATTTGGTCTTCGTGGCTTATTTGGTTAAGCTTGGCATCCTATATAGATATCATTTTTATGGATGTAAAGTACTGTAACAAGAATAGTCATTCGATATATCCATGGGGTGAACCTCCCAGACAATAAAGTGACAAAGCACATCTGTTCAATGTTGTGTATGTGTGTTGGGTTCAATACAAACTTAAAGAAACATAATAATGTTAATAATATACTGAGAAAAATGTGATGGGGAAAGCTCAACTGTTGCTAACTGAGCTGTGAACTGAGAATCCATGGTTGCTGAATTTAAGAACATCTTCACTCATGCACAATAATTGTATATTTAAATAGATTTGATTAGTGCTACAATTTCCCCACTTTAATTTCTAGCATTAAAGCAGGATTTACATTCTATGCAGTGGTTGATGGTTTCAAGTGAAAGTGTAAAGAAGGCCAACAATCTCAATTTAATTTACAAAAGTCTTAAGCTGCCAATTTTTGTACTTCAGTTCTTTTTTAAATTTATTATTAACTATCTTTGATGCATTGCTTTAAATTGCTCAGGCATTACATCCAAGGCCGCAAAAAAACAGCACTGCACTTCACACTTTAACTGAAATGGTTAGACACTACATACTTTGCAACCTGTCAAGCATGTTTGTAAAAGTGGTTCCGTATATCATATATACACTCTTTCACAAAGTGATAAATACAGCATAGAAGATACCATAATAAGTCCACTAAAGGACCAGCAATGGTCTGTTTAAAAAAAAAAAAAAAAAAAAAATTGTGATTCTCGTAGTCATATTTTGACAGAACAATACATGGAATCTAAATAGAATACTTTTTGTTGACATTTATTTAGCTTCTATATTGGGTGAATAACAGATATTTTTAGCCCATTCTGTGAAACCATATATATAGACAAAATTATAAACGCAACACTTTTGTTTTTGCCCTTATTTATCATGAGCTGAACTCAAAGATCTAAGACTTTTACTATGTACACAAAAGGCCTATTTCTCTCAAATATTGTTCACAAATCTGTCTAAATCTGTGTTAGTGAGCTCTTCTCCTTTGATGAGATAATCCATCCACCTCACAGGTGTGGCATATCAAGATGCTGATTAGACAGCATGATTATTGCACAGGTGTGCCTTAGGCTGGCCATAATAAAAGGCCACTCTAAAATGTGCAGTTCTACTGTATTGGATCCACAACATTGACATCAATAACACAGATTTAGGCCAATTTGGGAATAACATTTGAAAGAAATAGGCCTTGTGTACATAGAGAAAGTCTTTGAGATCAGCTCATGAAAAATGGGGGCAAAAACAAAAGTGTTGCGTTTATAATTTTGTTCAGTGTATAGAGAGTGAGAGAGAGAGAGATTGCTTCTCCATTTTCTCAGCATTCCTTCTACTTCATAGTTATCAGTGGTCCTCAGCGAACTTCAAACTCACGTAAGGGAATACGGAAATCTGGATGCTTTTAAAACACTCTAAACACTATGACGAAATTTTGAAAGCAACTCAACACTTATCAGAAGAAAGAACACGTTTGAGTTTGAACTTTAAGTGAAATCTCCTAACTAAATGAACATATAAATTCCTGCAAAATCTTGGTTGACAAGTTATAGTTAATGAGTCAATGTAAAAATAAACACATTTGCATGGTTTAATTTTAAATGCCCTGTAACACACCAGCTCTTTTCCAGGTAGGATTTTGTCTCAGATCTTGTAACCACAGCCTTCTAGAGTAATGAAAGTCCAGGACACATCCAGCTCAGTTTTTCAGATTTATTCGGTGAAATATATATACAGGTTTTTCAAAAATGAAAAATAAACAAAACAAAATTCCTTGCTCTAGCTTGAGCACTTACTATACACAGCAAATCCCTATCTGCAATTGGGTGGCTTTCTCACTTGCCAATTTACAAAACGTATAACTGCAAGACACCATTCCTCTGGCAGAGTGTGATAAACCCCATGCCATATATAACATCCTCAGAAAGCTATTTATATTAATATTAATTATACTTCTATATGGAAATTCTACCTCATAGAAATTCTCTAGAGTAAGCAACACACGTTTTGAAAGATTGTGTTCAAAGATGAAATGTTTCATTCTATTAATTGTCTTCCTTAATATATTCATTCACAAGTGACCAAAGCTGTACTAGTTATTCATTGTGAACTAATAATTTATACAACATTAATTTTGTATTCTCATTGTATTAACATTTCCTCCAATTATGTACAATTTTAATACATATCAAATACTTATTTAAGCTTTTAATAGAACATTTCACCTGTAAACACCTAGTTATTATTATATATGCTAATTTTTTTCTCCTGCCAGGAGCCTCCATTAGTTTTCCTGCATCAAGTACTGCAGTAATGAGCCATCTCATTAGCCGAGAGCATCAGCTGATCACTATTGACATATGAGCAAAGCACTGCACTGCCTCTCATTCAGGCAATCAGAGGTGTCTGGAAGCTTTAGCAAGCATATGACTATTTACATTGGTGGGATCTGATTATTAAATTCCTAATATACCTAGGATCTAAATAAATTTTTGGTAGTTAAAGAGACACTGTAGGCACCCAGACCACTTCAGCTCATTGAAGTGGTCTGGATGCTGTGTCCATTTTGAACCTAGTACTGCAATTTTACATGGCAGCTGTAAGTCTGCCCTCAGTGGCTGTTTCCCAGACTTCTACTGGGGGCACTTCCAGGATTCATAACGGACTTTTGGTCCGTTATCTGACGCTGGATGTCCTCAAGCTTTGCATGAGGACCTCCAGCGTCAGATTTTTTCCCCATAGGAAAGCATTGTTCCTATGGGGACATCTACTGCGCATGCAGCATTTGCGGCGCATATGCATTAGACCCCTCTCGTCGCGGGACCCAGGAGGGGCGGAGCTTTGACCCATCGCTGAGGGACATCGGCACTGGGATTAGGTAAGTGAATAAAGGTTTTTAATCCTTTCTTTATTGGGAAGGGAGGGGGGAGGCCTTTATTAAGACCTTTATTAAGTCTTACTGGGTTATTCAACAAAATGAGAATTGTCAGTAATTTGAAGTGAAATTTATATATAAGGCCAATATAGCCAAAGTGGGAAAAAAAAGTCAGGTTTTCTTCCAGTTCAGCTACGTAGGCCTTCAATCTAAAATTCACTTTGAATTCCAGTCAGTTTCCATTTTAGTGAATAACCCTGATATTGAGTCTCTCTACTGATATATTTTGTTTTATAACTGACATAAAAAACGGTATAGTCCATATACAGTATCTCACAAAAGTAAGTACACCCCTCACATTTTTGTAAATATTTTATTATATCTTTTCATGTGACAACACTGAAGAAATTACACTTTGCTACATTGTAAAGTAGTAAGTGTACAGCTTGTATAACAGTGTAAATTTGCTGTCCCCTCAAAATAACTCAACACACATCTATTAATGTCTAAACTTTTAGCAACAAAAGTGAGTACACCCCTAAGTATAAATGTCCATATTGGGTGCAAAAAGTCAATATTTTGTGTGGCCACCATTATTTCCCTGCACTGCCTCAACCCTCATGGGCATGGAGTTCACCAAAGCTTCACAGGTTGCCACTGAAGTCCTCTTCCAATCCTCCATGACAACATCACAGAGCAGGTGGATGTTAGAGACCTTGCGCTCCCCCACCTTCCGTTTGAGGATGCCCCACCGATGCTCAATACGGTTTAGGTCTGGAGACATGTTTGGTCAGGTCATCACCTTTACCTTCATCTTCTTTAGCAAGGCAGTGGTCATCTTGGAGGTGTGTTTGGGGTCGTTATCATGTTGGAATACTGCCTTGCGGCCCAGTCTCCAAAGGGAGGGGGATCATGCTCTGCTTCAGTACGTCACAGTACATGTTGGCATTCATGGTTCCCTTAATGAACTGTAGCTCCCCAGTGCCGACAGCACTCATGCAAGCCCAGGCCATGACATTCCCATCACCATGCTTGACTGTAGGCAAGACACACTTGTCTTTTAACTCCTCACCTGGTTGCTGCCATGCTTGACACCATCTGAACCAAATAAGTTTATTTTGGTCTCATAGGACCACAGGACATGGTTCAAGAAATCCATGTCCTTTGTCTGCTTGTTTTCAGCAAACTGTTTTCGGGCTTTCTTGTGCATCATCTTTAGAAGAGGCTTCCTTCTGGGATGACAGTCATGCAGATCAATTTGATGCAGTGTGTGGCGTATGGTCTGAGCACTGACAGGCTTACCCTCCACCCCTTCAACCTCTGCAGCAATGCTGGCAGCACTCATATGTCTATTTCCCAAAGATAACCTCTGGATATGATGCTGAGCATGTGCACTCAACTTCTTGGGTCGACCATGGTGAGGCCTGGAACCTGTTCTCTCTGAAACTGCTGTATGGTCTTGCCCACCATGCAGCAGCTCAGTTTCAGGGTCTTGGCAATCTATAGCCTAGGCCATCTTTATGTAGAGCAGCAATTCTTTTTTTCAGATTCTCAGAGAGCGATAACACCAAATTTAACATACCTGCTCCCTGTTCCCACCTTTTAACATTCATTTTGTATTCTCATTGTATTAACATTTTCTCCAATTATGTACAATTTTAATACATATCAAGTACTTATTTATGCTTTTAATAGAACATTTCACCTGTAAACACCTATTTAGTATTATATATGCTCATTTTTTTTTCTCCTGGTCTTGCCCACCGTGCTGCAGCTCAGTTTCAGGGTCCTGGCAATCTTCCTATAACCTAGGCCATCTTTATGTAGAGCAACAATTCTTTATTTTTCAGATCCTCAGAGAGTTCTTTTAACACTTATGAGTCACATGACACCGGGGAGGGAAAATGGATACTTGGGCCCAATTTGGACATTTCCACTTAGGGGTGTGCTCACTTTTGTTGCCAATGGTTTAGACATTAATGGCTGTGTGTTGAGTTATTTTGAGGGGATAGCAAATTTACATTGTTATACAGGCTGTACACTTACTACTCTACATTGTAACAGAGTGTCATTTCTTCAGTGTTGTCACATAAAAAGATATAATAAAATATTTACAAAAATGTGGGGGCTGTACTTTTGTGAGATACTGTATATATGGTTTTGATATAACTGACATTGAAGAGTGATAAGTTAGGAGGACCTTGCAGTGACTTGATGTTTCTGCAGACTCCTCTGTTAGTGGACTAAGTGTCTTTGCTTACCTCGCTAGATTTTGCATTTACAGTTAGCAAGAACCAATAGTTGTATAGAAAATATAGGTGCTTGATCAGGCACATAAAGTGTGAAAGTGATAAAACTTCTTGGATTGTCAACAATATACACAAGATGATAAAAAAATCTCAGCCTAGTTGAATTGGATATTGTGTGGGATAACCTATCCACAAGTTTTCATAGATTGCATGAGATCCAAATAAAGGACACAGTTCAGCATCACAAATATGTGTATAATGCAGAATTGTTTTCTGTCCCCTTTATATAACTACCTCCCCAAAGACAAAAAATAAATAAATTACCTCTACTTAAGTGGTGATAGGGCCGACTCCACCTCCATCTCTAAGCGATCATTAGTATTCACTCAGTATTGCAGATCCACAGCAAAATAGTCCAATATATTCCTTAGTTTCTCAAGCAATATGTATATTATTTTGTAACTCTGAGTCATCATATGGCCAAATCACAAAACAAACAAAATGGACAATAGATGAGCGGTTTTGTTTGTGATGGGGAAAGCCACTAAATACTGATTTTATTTACAGATCAAGTGAGAAGTGACCAGTAGAAGAAAAAAAATAGAAGGAGCACAAGATCTATATTTGCATATTTAATACATAAATAATAAATATATATTTTTACTGCTCCTCTTTTTTTCCCCTCTATTGGTCACTTATTCTTGCTCTGTAAACCAAATGGTGCAAAAATACCCCTATTAGTGTACTACAATATATATAGTACACTAATAGGTGTATTTTTGCACCATTTGGTTCACAGAGCAAAAATATATAGAATATACTGAATATATTTGTTTTTTTATTATTTTTATTTTCTTTTGATCGTCCAAATAATTTTTTCTATAACATTGGCATGGACAAAATTCCTCCAAACTGCAATGCCACATGGATGAAATGTGGTCCATCTGAATCAATTTTATTTTTTTCTTGGACAAATAAGTTCTGACTAACTAAATCTTTTTCAAAGTGCACAAGATCCATTTACAATACATTAAAAAAACATATATTACATAAACAAATCCTTTATTCATTCTCTCTCTATTTATATTCCAATTAGAATGATGCATAATCTCCAAAGGATCTAACTTGTTACTTTTTCCACTTTACAGTGGGATATAAAAGAAAATACATTATTATATATATATATATATATATATATATATATATATATATATATATATATAGCCTGAAGTGAAAGGTACCAAAATCACGTGCTTCTCTCTTTTTTTTTGTTTTTATGATCACCTATGCTACCAAACAACTGTGTTTTCTTGTTGAAAACAAGAATTTGAAGATCTTTTCTTAAAACAGATGGGTTTCTTTTCTGCTTTGTCGATGACATTTCACATTTTGGAACTGATGCATGTTAGAATATCCAAGAAATACGCCAAATGCCATTTCACTCTCTGTACTAAAATTGAGCTTTTAAAATATTGATGTTTATGTGTCCCATTAAGTTATTTGGATGAGGTACTGCACTGTTTGTTAGAAAATATTCGAGTTCTACTTTAGTAAATTAAAAAAAAAGTTATTTAGACAGAGGTGCCATTTAGTTTTATTTGTACTTTGTTTTGAAACAATATTGAAACATAGAAACATAGAAACATAGAATGTGACGGCAGATAAGAATCATTCGGCCCATCTAGTCTGCCCAATTTTCTAAATACTTTCATTAGTCCCTGGCCTTATCTTATAGTTAGGATAGCCTTATGCCTATCCCACGCATGCTTAAACTCCTTTACTGTGTTAACCTCTACCACTTCAGCTGGAAGGCTATTCCATGCATCCACTACCCTCAGTAAAGTAATACTTCCTGATATTATTTTTAAACCTTTGCCCCTCTAATTTAAGACTATGTCCTCTTGGTGTGGTAATTTTTCTTCTTTTAAATATAGTCTCCTCCTTTACTGTGTTGATTCCCTTTATGTATTTAAATGTTTCTATCATATTCCCCCTGCCTCGTCTTTCCTCCAAGCTATACAAGTTAAGATCCTTTAACCTTTCTTGGTAAGTTTTATCCTGCAATCCATGAACCAGTTTAGTAGCTCTTCTCTGAACTCTCTCTAAGGTATCAATATCCTTCTGAAGATACGGTCTCCAGTACTGCGTACAATACTCCAAGTGAGTTCTCACCAGTGTTCTGTACAATGGCATGAGTACTTGACGTTCTATAATTCTGTAAATAACTTAAATATTGCTAAGATTTCAGTATTCATTTTATATGAACTATTTCAGCTCTGATGAAGCTTATGTGATTGGAAAATGTCATATTTTCCAGCAGAGACATATGTCTCGTTAAGCTTCCTATTTCCTTTCTGATTAGTTTAGATGAAGCCGATAATATTCACTATTGATGTAAATATGTCATGTATTCAGTTTAATGAAAACACTTGGATGGATCCTCTAATAAAATTATGAGTATGTAAGTGGTGTAAATTTTTTCAGATACCGTTTTTATCATGTACTTGCTATGTCATATAGCATAAATACCAGTGCAATTTTATAAATTATTAAACATTTTGAGAATGCAGGTTTTATTATGTAATTTATATAAACTTCATCTATAAACTATAACGTACTTGGTTTTATTTGCATATAATTTCAATAATTTGCAAATATTTAAATAGTCTTATCCACAAATCTGGCATGCCAAATAAGATAACTGCTACATCTTTGCACATAAAGCATTCACATGAGGAACTGCAAACCTTTGCATTTAATATCAAATTTACAATGCTGATAAAACCATAAACGTCATATAGCCTCATTTTTGCTCTTTTATCAACCTCTACACAGGCTTCTCATATCCTTAGAATTTTATATAAAATAGTAGCACTCAGTGAGACAGCTCGTAGTAACTGGGATGCAATGTAACGTTAGTGGCTAACAAATATATCAAACAGTTGCTGCCTCCTGCTGGCAGTCCCCAGAGTCTGCGCCAGCTCCGTGTGCTTGCTGTGGGCAATGTGTGTTTTCTATAAATTCATAGAATTGCTTTTATTTCTTTAATAGAATATTTTTTTTCTATAGCCAGTATCTTCTCCTTATCAAAGAGGCATAAATAATGTTGTTTTAATAGAGTTAAGAAAACTCTTTTGAAGTTAATGCCTTCAGTATTACTAGTCTCTTTAAAGGGAACCTATAGTGCCAGAAAAACAAAGTTTTTTTTAAAACCCCTTCTGTCACTTACCTGAATCCAGCACCAATGTCCCTCAGTGTTAGCTCAGTGTTCAAAGGCCTCCACACTTACGTTGCTGACATCAGCTGGCTAGCGCCTATGGGGTTTTGGATGTCCTTATGCGGAGTGTGAGGATGTCCAGCATCAGTTAGGCAACCAAAAGTCGACTAACGACCAGAAAGTCCTTCTAGTGGCTGTCTGGTAGACAGCCAGTAATGGTGGAGTTAACACTGCAATGCAATTATTGTTGCTTATCAAAAACTGCAGTAATTACCATTACAGGGTTAAGGGACCTGGGAAACTGCACCCAGACCACTTCAATGAGCTGAAGTGGTCTGGGTGTCTATAAGGTCCCTTTAAGGGGGGGTTAATTATCACAATATTACATAAGTACTGTTGGTTAATTCTACAGAATGATCATGATTAAAGAAGAAAAAAAGTAAATTTCCTAGGCAAATAGAATGTTATGCTCATGCGTCAAGACAGGATTGGTCAAAGCCCTTAATTGTACAGAAGTAAGCAATAGTTTGCTAATACATCTTATACTGGAGTTAATACAACCACCACTAGTTTCCTTGTCCTTATCTTTTCTGTATCATTTTCTATTTATCTACAGAGCATGTACATTTTTCATTTTAAACATCTTTGCAGTATATGAGATGAGTGTGTTCTGCCTGGCTGGAACTGTAGGCTGCAGCAATGTCTTCTCTGCTCTGTCTTTATCTGGCTAAGCTGCAGTAAAACGTCTTTGTGCCTAGCTTCTCAATCTATTTTCCTCTCCAGTCTGCGTAACTTACTTCTATAATCAAATCCTTAAAACGGTAGAGGATAGAGCTTAACATCCAAAGGCAAGATATTGCAGCCAGCTAGTACTAA